>JAZFAV010000010.1:13163928-13781607 GCA_037954035.1 Rosalia funebris | reverse complement strand
TAAGAAGTACGCTAGGATTGTTCATGTGTGAAAGATGAGCATTTTATAAGTTTTTCAAAATAGTTTTCAATGCAGGACATGGACCCAAAAATAAGACTTTAAAAAATAAAATATCTATTAAATAAATAAATATCTCTGTACTTAAAAGGTAATATATAAAATAGTAGAGTATACTACTCACTCCTGATTACTACCATTGTATGTACCATAAAAATTATGACGATCTGCAATTTTATGCACTTGGATTTTATTACAATTTGATGTATAATATTCATTACTTATTATTAGCTATGTTTATTTATTATAACTTTGTTCCAGACGTTCGATTAATTAAATCAAACAATCGATTGTTTTTAAAATAAACATATTCGTATAATAAATAATTATTGGAGTACATATTGTAGTCGCATGACTTGTTTTTATTTATTGCAAGAGAAAGTAAAATTCCTAAAGTTATTCTCCTAAACGACGTTATCAGTTTTTTACATCATTGTATTTTAAGTATGTATATTCGCATATAAACTTATATACTTGATCAACAAGTATTCATTTTTTAGCCCTACGTACACATATTCGATATAATGAATTAGAACATTTAAGTGTAAAAGCACTTGCATCAAAATGGTACTGCACCACTAAAGAGATGATTAATCACTTCTGCGAAAATCGATTAATAGAGAGGAGACACTGATACATCAACTCACCATTCCCATGTGTGTAAAAGTGCAAAAAAGTACAAAACTTTAAATAAAAAATAAAATATGTCAAATAAAATAAACAAATCATTTCTAATAAAAAAAAGACATTGTAAATATATTTACGTATATTCATATGTTTTTAGTGGGTATAAAATTATATCCTAATTTATACATTTGACTTTACAATATACAGCGAGCATGTAAAGGTTGGAAGAAATCGGATAAAATCGTTATTAGGTATGTAAGTAAGAAAAACATTCTCAAACAAATCTGTTTGTAATATTTGATACATGTACATATATTTTGATGCCATGTTGGAGTTATCATGTTATTTACAGTATTTTTTAATGGAAATACCCTTATTTGATGATACTGTGAGTGATTTGATGATACTATGAGAGTACGTTTATGAGAACACAATATATGTATATGGGGCGTAAAATTTTGTAGTATGTTGGATGCCAATTGTTGAACAAAATTGTTGTTAAACAATTGAGAAACAAAAAAATATTTTAGCAAATTAATCAAAACAATGTTAATAAAAAATGATAACTAATACAAACACAGTACTACATACACATTAATACTAACAAAAATTAAGAGTTCAAATGCCTGCCATTGACCTCATGACAATATACAAGTCGAAACTGAAATTTTAAGAGAACTGTGTGAAACTGTAGCTACTGCAAATACTTTTCAGCATTTAATGAATCATCGATAAATAATGGCCATAGAGTTGTGATATTAACAATTCCGGCTTATACGATGATTTTCTCTGGCAATTGCGTTTGTCCCTCTATCATCCAGTGAGGGTTCTCAGAGGCCCAATACCTGCAGTTCTGCCTATTTGCTAAGCCACTTTAGAAACAATAAATAGCATTATCAGATAAGAATATCTAATTTGACAATTATTACATTACTCCTTTATCATTAACTCTATTGTATTCCATAGTTCGGATTATCTTCCCGAAGCTCGTAAACTATCGTACATTTTCCGGAATAGCAGGAGAACCTTTGGTGTACTTATAAATTTTGCTTTAATTTTACTTACAATATATCGTTCCAGATAGTACTTATTAAATATCTCAAACCGTAGCTTATCTATGGGTCTTTTCTTGATAGCTATTTATCATAAAAATTTCAATACTTTGTTTCACTGAAACGCGCCATATTTGTTGCACCAAGTTGCCACGGTAGATAACTAAGACTATTATCTAGGATAACAAAAGCAAGTATCCAAATAACGATAAAAAACATAGAAAGAGTAGAAGGATTCTCAAAAAATGTTATGTCAAGTGACCTAAAAATAGTAACATAATTTAGGAATCGCAAAAAACTGACTCCTTAAAAAGTAACTGCAACCAGGGTCAGAATGAAAGAATGGAAATACATGCCATTAAAAATTAAATTGATAAATTTCTCGAAACAAATTTCTCGAAACAGATGTTATGAACTTACAAAGAAATTTATTCTCTTAAATGACAGTATCAGGTAAGGGTGTTGCTAACAAATAGTTATAAAATATTCATATGAAGGTATGTATAAAAAATATTCATATAAATGGTATAAATGTTTTTATGCATAGCACCAAAAAATAAATTTAATACAAATGGCGAATTTACAGACATCACGTTTATTAAGTAGAATAGTATGTATTTCATTATTTTTTTAAAGGTGATTTTACTTATTTTTAATATTTTCCAAACCATTTAAATTTAAGTACTATTCGTTTCATGGCTATTTACCAAATAAAAAACTCTCTTATCTTGCCGATAAATGGAACAGCATACCTGAGCCTAGCCATAAAAACAACAAGCCACGGTATGTTTTGAGATTTCTTATTTGGCAAATAGCGATGAAATAAACTATAGGTGTATACATTGTATACAGTATTGCAATTATTTGATATTAATTGTATTAAAACTAAACAGCAACAATTTCGATTATTCGATCCACGAATAATTATTTAAAATTATAAAATATTTAATTTTTATTTAAAATCGTCATATTTGAAAAGGACGATATTTTATAAAGAAATTTAAACTGACTAGTCAATATTTACAACATCCGGAATGTTTAATTGAAAAACAAACAATCACTGCTGATTTCATGGGAACCCTATGCATTTTTTTGCATAAATGTACTTTATTATGTACTTGAGTCCCAAAAATATGTTTTTTATATCGTCCCAACTTTTAAAATATCAAATTGAATTTTTAAAACAAGTCAATATTAAACTTTTTAAAGTTGTATATAAAAATTAAAATAAAATCCTGCAATTTTTGATCAATTATTTTACAACTGCAGGAGTAATGAGGAAAGCATGGGATAGGAAAGCCAATTAATTCCTTCGTATATCAGTACGTATGTATGCTACACAGTAATATTCAAAACAGAAGATATTTTATTTCCCTTGTAACAAATATTTCCAAAAATTTTAGTATTTCCTGTAATCAGTGATCAAGTTTTTTCTTAAATCTAAATTAATTCTATTTTAATTTCCATATACACTATAAATTATTGAAATTATAATACTTCACTTACATGAAAACATGTGTTAATGTTATAAAATCAATTATCAATGAAATTCTTATTGCTATAGTATAGCATTAGTCCTTTTTAGATATCGCAGTAATACTAAATAGACACTTTATTTCAATGCGCTGTTATTTATGTACTATTTTATTTATATATTACAACAAATAAAACTACATTAAACCCTAGAAAAATTATCGACATTTCTTTTACAATAATTACTTGAGAAATACATATGTATCCTTTTAATTTGCAAAACAATAATAAAAACGATGGGTGTAAATCACTAAAACTTACATTCTTTTGGTATTTTCATTGAACCGATTTCGATCTTCATATTTGCGTTGAACGAGTAACAACGTGATTCACTGAAGACCATATTATGCACTGCACTAGAAAACACTGTTCAGTAATTGATGTTATTTATTATACATATATTAAAGATTGCATAAAGAAACTATAATTGTTCCAAAGGCGACGGTTGACTGTCTTAACAGTTAAAGGAAAATAACATAATCGCTGTGGACGTATATTTGACGATGAATTCGCAAACCCGATACACAACTTATAAAAATACGGATTGACAGATTAGCGGGCCACACTCCGTTAACTGTTAACCACGAGTAAACACCAAGGTTTTACGCATACATTGGTGTTCCCATTTCAAAAAACTGAATTAATCCATAAACACTTTCAATTCAGATCTCTATATTGAATACAAATCGATGTGTTTACTGGATAATGCTATTTTAAATGAGTTGTTCCAAAAAATTTGGATATCTGCGTATAAATGAAAATTTTGTGTAAATGAGGCCAAAAAACTTATCACTTTTGCTGGTCACGTCATTTGGTATCAAATCGTTGCAACAATATTGTATGATGACAAATTTGTTGAGTTATTTTTAATTTTTTTTATCGATTTCTTATCCTTGGTAAAATGAGAATATAACAAACACTTGATTAAATTCTTAATTATTATTATGTACATGGTGATTCACCAAATATCTCATTCAATTTGATATCGCTTACAATAGGACTACTAAACAAAAAATTGTTTCTGTTGGAGGATCTATCCCCGAAAAAAAAAATGTATATATATATATATATATATATATATATATATATATATATATATATATATATATATATATATATATATAACAGCTAAGTTAACTCGACAAATTCAAGTTTACAATTTTCTATTTCTTAAATCTATATCAGCGTCCAAACCTATAATTTATTTATTGTTAATGAATTACGTTTATGACAAATACATGCTGATTTTGAATATGGCGAAACAAATACATTGTTAATAAATATTGCTTTTAAATAAATAATATGGTGCATTCGTAGAGTATTAAAAAAATTCGTTAAATATTCAAGGGACAACTTTTGGGAAGAACTCTCGGACTCGTCAAATTTTATTTTTTAGTTGCGCATTTTTTTAAATATAATTACTACATACAGGACGATTCATTTGGGAGGTATGACATCATCGATATTGTTTTAATTTCAACCCCATTTTTTATTACGGAATATGAAAGAGCATATTTTCTTACAAACGTTATAATAATACAAGGTCCGGCAGTCAATACTAACGGTTTTCGAATGAATTTCGAAGATCTAAAAAAACTATATTGAATTATTTTAAAAAATAAAACCCGCCACAGGTAGGATTCGACATCTATTCCGGATCAGAACCGAACGACATACAGCTGTTTCGAACTTATTAGTTCTCATCAGTGCCGTACACGGTACGCCGATCCAGGGCAAATGCCGAATGAACTCTATGGGGTATACATCTTTATCGATACGATCTCTGTCAGTAACATATAAGTCGGAAATCGAGATGGTGGTTTCTTTCTCGATTTCCGACTTATATGTTACTGACAGAGATCGTATCGATAAATATGTATACCCCATAGAGTTCATTCGGCATTTGTCCTGGATCGGCGTCCCGTGTACGGCACTGATGAGAACTAATAAGTTTGAAACAGCTGGATGTCGTTCGGTTCCGATCCAGGACAGATGTCGAATCCTACCTGTGGCGGGTTTTGTATTTTGAAACCTTATCTGATCATGCAGAAACACGAGAAAGGGGTCGAGGATCGCTTCTAGGTATAATTCAATACCTGGCGGGGCTTTAGCCCGAGGAGTAGTTGTTTCCTAGAACGATTATGTAATAGCTTTGCTATTCGGGAACTACTTTGAAAACTGCTTGGCGGTTTGGTGCTTCCTTTCTCGATTTCCGACTTATATGTTACTGATATGTTGAATTAAATTAAGAGGAAGAGTGGAAGTTTATATTGTACTAAAATTTTTTTAGAAAATCCATTATCTTGCAAAAATGACATCAGGTAAATGATGACCTGCATTCTCGGCGCACTGGTCGAATCGGTTAGCAAAATTCGTCATCACTCTTGCCAAAGTTTGGGGTGGGATCGCATGGACTGCTCGCCAAATATTTTCTCGAAGTTCTGCCAAATTTCGAGGCTTATCAAGGTAAACTTTTTGAGATAGCACTGCCGATAAAAGTCACATGGTGACAGGCTAGTTTCTGCAAAAGCTAACGTTCTTGCGAAATCTTGCGGCTGTAATTCTTGAACGAGCGCCATGGTGAAATATTAAGTATTTATCAAGAATCCGACGAGAAGGCCTATCTGACATCCTTAGCGCCTGAGAATGACGACGAACTGAACGACTGGGCCTCTGTTCAAAAGCAGTTCGTACAGCCTCAACGTTTGCAGGTGATCTTGTCGTCCTGAAGGACCCTCCTCTTCTCCTTGATGTTCCGGCTGGTGTACCCCGAAAGTTTCTAACTCAAGAAGGAATGGTGTTCGGAGATGGAATTTGCCCACGAGGAGGAACATTGAAATGCAACCGAAACTGCCTCTGTGTTAACACTACAGAATCATTATTTTTAAAATACACTTCCATGGCGAGCGCACGGTGTGCAGAGATCTAAGCCTCCATTGTAACTATACTTCCATATCCAGACAAGAGGAAGAGACCAACTCTCACCCCTAGAACATCCCTACGAGGTGCTACTTCCATTAAAGAACCGTCAGTATTGACTGCCGGACCTTGTATTTGTATTAGCGGTAGTATAAGTTAAATAAAATAAAATGAAGATAAACTATAGCGAAATTATTTAAAAAATCAACTAAAATGTATAAATTGTGAACCATTGGCAACCTGATAATTAGCCAAGATAATTAATAAATCATTGTCAATAATTTTGTATAGGTGTTGTATAGGAGGTATTCGTTGTATTTAATGACGAATTATTGCTTTTGAATCTTTTAAATTTTCCGGTCCAGTGACGTATACTTTGCTTTTTAAATATCTTCATAAAAAGAAATCTAGGGGTGTTAAATCCGACAATTTGGCTGGGAACTCAATCGGCTCCCTTGTCCCTATCCAACTATTCGGGAACACTTCATCTAAATATGTACAACTGCTGTATTATGGAGAGCTGCAGTATCTTGTTGAAAGAAAATATCATTTCTTCTAAGATCAGGTTCATCTGGATATAAAGTTATTAGTGCAAGAGTACCATCTCGAAGAAAATCGCAATATCTTGCATCTGTTCTGTTTACGTTAAAGAAATAGAGACCCAGAATTCTTCCGTCCACTATGCCGTACCACATATTTAATTTCTGAGGATTTTGAGAATGATACTCAATTGAATTGGAAATTATCGGTAGCCCAATAACTATTTAAATATGTCAATATTACCTATTGACATGGACGTTAAAGCAAAGATAACGTCCTCAGAAAAAATTATTACATAGTTGTTGGATTTGTTCACAGAATTGATATCGCCGATCCAAATTGTCTTCAGACAGCTGATGGACAGGATATACCTTATAAGGATGGTTCTTTGCTTTTCTCAGAATTTTTACACTGCCATATTGAAATTAGAAGTTAATTGGTTATGTTGAGGGACAGTTTTCTTTTAGTGGACCAGATTTAGAAAGATCCAAATTCGCGGTATTTAGATTCAACATTACTTGTCATGTTTTGGCGAATGATTTACGGATCAAGATGTGAAGTGCATTCGAATTTTGATTTTCGCAAGGGAGTTTTAATGAAAATACGAAAGTCTTAAAATCGCCTCTAATTACTAGAGAACTTCTGGATTGAGGGAAAATTAGAGGGTAAAATTGAACTTTCTTGCTTGTTATACTTTCTTAATAATTCTTCAGACTTGTTTTCGCGAGAATGCTTTTTTCTGAAAGAGGATCGATGGATAGATAGCAAGGGAATTTTGGTGAAAATACATCTCAAAATAACTCTCAAAATCGACGCACATATATAGAAAACCTCTGGATCCAGGGGAAATTTGAAAACGCGCTGAATTTTTATAATTTTCTTAAGTTCATACAATTTTTTTTTTTGAATTTGTAGTCGCAAACATGCTATTTTTAAAGAAAAATGGTTGATTGAAGAAAATGGATGAACTATAGCAAGGAAATTTTGATGACTCAAAAAATTTTTCCTCAAAATAGACACAAATTACTATAGTCCCTCTAGATTTAGGGAAAATTCAAAGACGCCTTTCGATTTCGCTGCCTATCTTACGTTCATCACTATGTTTTTTCTAACTTTTGATCACAGAATGCATTATTGTGGAAGAAGATCTATGAACAATAGCAAGAGAATTTTGTTGAAAATACGAAAATCTGAAAATCTATGCAAATTACTACACAACTTCTAGATTTAGGGGAAATCCGGAGACACCATTGAATTCGTCTGATTTGCTTATGTTAATTCGAGTTTTTTCGAATTCTTTCTCGCAAAAATACTTTTTCTTGTGAAAGAAAACCGGTGGACCATAGCAATGGAATTTTCATCGAAAATATGAATCAAATTACTCTTCATATAACGAAAATGGACCTTCCGAATACAATGAGACTGCCCGTTTTAATGATAAACTGTAATACATATCTTTGTTGTTGTTGTTCACACAATCATAAAAAAAACTTAGGCTGTAATATTAATTATTATGTAAATAAACATTTTTAAAGCATTAAAACGGACTTTTCCGCACGAAGAACATCTCTATCTCGAAATTGAGTAGCCGAGAAAAAATAAACCAACACATAAATGCAGATATGTGTTTTATGCGACAGTTTTACTTTTCTCATTGGCGACTGGGAGACGTCCCCGATCAGAATCAGTCAAAACCCGACCGATCCGAAACGACTTAATTGAGTGATAGTGCTAACAAAAATGAATTTCTCAAATTATCCACCATTGTACTTTTTCATGACCCATGTACATGGTAGAGTGTGTTCTATCCACCTCTAAATCACTAAGTGTCGTCTGAGGGACGTCCCCGATCAGAATTAGTCAAGACCCGATCGATCCAACACAATTTAGTTGAATTATTGTACTAACAAGAAATTCTTAAAATGCCGACGACAACAACAACGACACACACAAAGACAAAGTTCTTAAAAACCATTTTTCTTTTGTTTTTCGGTCGAGAAACGAAAAATAAACGCTAGAAAAATATTTTCTTTCATTTTTCTTTACACGATTACATTAATTTTCCGCTCTGGTAAAGTTGAGTGCGGAAATGTAAAAGTAGTATGTAGTTCGGAATCAGGAATCAGGTAGTTCTTAAATACTAAATATACTGTCAAATCTACTTCATGTTGATATACAATGGCAAATACGTGTACAACATTTTGTAAACATTATCAGTATTGTATTTTGTATAAAATAACATAAATGTAATACAACAGTGCTATTAACATGTCTTGAAAAAACTTGTTTTATTTTATCCAATTTTGTGACATGCTTTCTAGGTATTCATAATAACGTTAAGTAAAAACCCTTTTATGTAATTTATTAGATTTTGACTTACAAATGTATGCACCACATTTACATTAACAATCGCTAAACAAATATCGCTAAATGATTAATTTCTATTAAAAATGTGATGCTTAACAAATGTTTTGGTAATTTGTGATAAATAATCAAAAATATTTTTATAGATTTTACGATGTATATTTTTCTATAAATTTTATAAATGAATCGACGGGACTCAAATGACTAAAACTGTTGGTAGTTTTTCGATATTTTGCATAACGTTAATAAAGTTTATTAACCGCGATGGGTTGTCATCATTTATTTTTACCATTACTTCTCCCTTTCTCAAAATACTGTTTTATTCCAGGAGTTAATGTTTTGTAATGTCAAGTCTCATACGACTTTTTTATTTACTTTTGCACTTCGAAATAATATTATTTCAGTCGAAGTATTTCAGAACAAATTATCAATAATTTTAATTCAATATATAGAAGTATTGTCAGGTATTATATAAAAATATTTCACCTTGGAGTTTTAGATGATTGGAAAGTAAATAAAAAAAGTGTTCATAATTTTATCACTTCTTATCTAATTATAAGAAAATACAAAATAATCTCGCATACGTATATCGAACTGTATAATATATTCTATATATACATCGTCGAGATTTATTTGTAAGTTAAATGTAGCAAAGTGTCTGTTGAAAATACTTCAACCTAATTTCCATAACTTTTGATAATACATATTATAAATACTCATCACGTACTGACCAATACATATCCACATATTTATTACGCTAAATTTTAAGGTCAATGTCACCCATTGTAAATATCTATCCAGTCTTTTGTGACGTTACTATTTAATAATAATATACAGGGTGATTTATTGAAAGGATTCTTTAGACGAAGAGGACATTCTAATAATAATCAACTTCAGTAGAACTGTAGATAATATATGACAAAATATAATCAATAAAAATATAATCAATAAAAATATCTTAATAAAAATATTTTTTTAAGAGAACAACGTTTTTCTTGACACCAACTTTCCTATCTTCAAGTGGAATCGAATATTGTTTATTTTATATATTTTCTCTTGCACACGTTATTTTAGAAATGCTTTATGTAAATATTACAATTATATTTCATTTGATTTTTTGGGATTGTCTGTCACATTAATAAAAAATGTGTTTGTTCATATGTTCGTGTTTTGTGTAACCATCTTCAGAGAACCACAATGTTTGTAATTAAACATAGACTAGTTTCTAATTCATTTAACTAGTGGACAACTACATACACTCGTGTATAAGTTATACGAATATATACGAATAATGCTGGTGTCCCAGTTGGAACTACTGGATTTGAATTGCCGCCATTTCTGTTCTGTCAAAGTTAGAGGGTCAATTTAACGACTGTCATCTACAAACGACGTCAACATGCCGCAATTAACAGTTCAACAACGAATAGTTTGTGTACAACTGTTTTGCACAACTTATTCTTTCACCAAATTGATGACTTGGGTTTGAATGACATGTGGTTTCAACAAGACAGTGTAACGTGTGTCAAGTTAGGGTTGTGTCAAGGGAAAAGTATACATCACCCAGCCAGCAACAATCAAGGACCTCAAAGCAAACATTCAACGTATTATTCGACAAATAGATATAGTTTTATCTTTCCGTGTTATAAGCAATTTTGCTAAACGAATGACATAATGCCAGATGAGTTGAAGCGGTCATATGAATGATAGTCTTTTTCATTTGTAGCCGTATCGTCTCCATTTTATGTTGAAAAATAAAAATCCTCAAGTTTGTCGAATAGCATTGGTTTTATTCACAAATCATGTCCTATAGTTCCAAATAAGACACCCAGGCATGTTGACGTCGTATGGTTTGTGGAATATTGTCGCAGGTTTTATAAAGAAGCATTATTAATATCACCGAACTTATATTAAAAAGGGATCTCATTTTATTCAATTCACTTTGTTCTAGTAAAACAATTCTATTAAACTTTATTCTATATTTTAACAACCGCTATCATGTCAGTTATAGCAGAAGAAATGAGAAATACTTCAGGTAGGTCATATTATGTTTCTGACCTTTTACCTTTTTAACTTTATTTCTTTAAATAGGATAAACAAAATGAACTTTATTTCATAAGTTTTGAACATACTGTATATTAAGATATAATGCTTATATGCATGCAAAAGTGTAACGGAAATTATTTGTTGTATTGCAAAGAGAAAACCGGAAATATTGCAAAATTGCACCGGAAACTCCATTGCGTTTTCGAAATAAAATGTCAAAATTCATAATGAGAATTCCACAAGACTACATTACTTAAACGGTAATTTAGATGTTTATTATAATCTTATAATGTCTAATTTCTAATGTGTAATAAAATATACAAAATAGGAAATATGTAATAGGAAATAATTAAGTTACTATGAAATCATTAAAATGTTCTTTCTTTTTAGGAGTGTACTGTGTTTGTTCTAAGTTCATAGATTTATATTCAATATAACAGCTCAAAAGTTGTCAATAGGATATAATTAAAGAAATGTGATTTATATTTACGAAAATTATAGAGAAAACAAAAAACAAATCTAGATGTAGTATCGGTTTCCTTAAAAAATAAAAATATTCTCCTTATTTTAAAAGGAACGGTCTCTAACATAAGAATTGATTCTTTGTTCACACCTGTAATGTCTCAAAATGACTTCACTACGTTCTTTTGTTTTTGTTATTATTAGGAGTAATATTTCACAAATAAATTAAAATTTTCATTAGTTTTCTGAATAGTGTTATTTTGTTTGTATATATATATATATATATATATATATATATATATATATATATATATATATATATATATATATATATATATATAGACAACATAGTTCATTCACTAGAATGAAGTAATAATTATGTAATACTTTTTGTTTACTCTGTATATTAAAGATAATTGTACATATTTTAATATTACGTTTTTATTATGATAGGTTATAATAAAATCTTTGTATTGAATCTAAATGAACACTATTAGAGAATATAATTTTTGAGAAATTTTGTTTACACAAATATTCAGCACTATAAGTTACTCATTAATTTGTTGCACTTTTTTGCATATATGAAAAAATAGTGATTTATAAATACTTCTCTGTAAAGTATTTCAACTTTTTAGAAAAACCATTAGCAGTACCTAAATAAATAACATCAGTAAATAAACATTATTTGAACAGATTTATTTAAATGCATGTTAATTAACTTTTGCAGCTAATTGTATATTGAAAAGTGCTATATGTATATTGCAACATCACTAATAATATAATGTGTTTTGATATTTCTTGGAACTAACGAACATTTTTTTTTTACAGGTGGTAACAATTTTTGTGTTAAAAAGACGCTGCAAGTATTCAGAGTTAAGAATATTTGAAAATAATTATTTTAGTTGTAGGAAAATTCACCTATCAACAACGGTTTCTACAAGTAACTTAAAACTTAACATCCCTACATTGGCTGCAGCTACGTTACAACTCTTCTCAATGAAACATGTGTTTGAAAAAAAGTAATAATTTTAGTCATAGTAGAAACAAAGTAGTCATTTTATTAGAATGACTAATAAGGTTATCGATTAGTTTTACACAAAAATTAATTCTGACTGATGAGTTTTACACAAATATATCAATTACTAACAAATCATTTAAAAAACGGACAATTTCTAGTTTTGTTTCCTAAACTGTTCTAATATTACAACCAATAATTTATTTTAAGTAATAACACTAATAAAACGTTATGTTTAATGTTATATACTCCACCTACAGTTAAGATATGTTTATAAAATAAAAATTAAGTTACGTTTCATTGTTTTTATGTATTGAAATATGACATCAAGACCCTATATTTACAAGAGATTATTAATTTAAATACTAAATAGACTAAACCAAAAATATTAAATTAAATATACTAAATATTCATATATTTATTTGGTCTACTGTATTATTTGTCATTTGTTGCATATTATTTCGGACATATTGTATATTTCGTAGTACTACAGAAGTTGTAGAAAAAGTAGAGTATGTTAACACATCTGAAAAGCACTTTTCATTCTCATGTGACTGTTTTGACAACTTGTTGTAAACAGACTTAATAATAGTATAGTATTTAATATGGTAACAGTATTAAATACAGTGTCCGGCAACAGGAATGAACGGTTTTTAATAGGTCACTGTTGAGAAACAAAGAGTATATTTGAACTAATTATTATTACAACTAAAAATACAATCCTGGAAATTTCTTATAACACTTAGTTTGCAAAGATCACATACCTAAGATGACCATTGTCTTCTTTTACACATTGCTGCAATCTGTTTCTGAAACTGAACATAACACGTCTGAGTAAATCTTCGTTTATTGAAATTATCTCTTCACGAATCCTTTCTTTGAGTTCCAGAAGTGTTTGGGGACGGATAGAGTATACTTTGGACTTTAAGAGTCCCTACAGAAAAAAATCCGGGACCGTTAGGTCCGGTGATCTTACGGGTCATGCAAAGTCGCCAAACCTTGAAATTAGGCGATTTGGGAACATACGCTGTAAAACAGCAATGGACCATATAGATGTATGCGCTGTGACGCCATCCTGTTTGAACCATACTTCATCTTGGTCCATTCTTTGAAGTTTCACAGCCACAAATTTTTCCAACATCTCAACGTATCGAAGTGAATTGACTGTAACTGTATGGCCATTTTCTTCGAAAAAGTATAGCCTGATCACACCAAATCTGCACACTCTAAACAACACTGTAACCCTTTGATCATAAAGTGGTTGTTCATGCATTTCTCTTGGATTGTGTTCTGTCCAGTAGCGAAAGTTATGCTTATTAATGCACCCATTGAGTTGAAACTGAGCTTCGTCAGGCATGATCAGTTTATCAAGAATTCCTGCATTGTTGTTCAATGTTTCAAGAAATTACCTGCAGAAATTGAGGCGATTAACTTTATTGACAAGGTTCAGCCTCTGGACTATTTGTACTTTATACGGACGAAATTTCAAATCCAAATTTAAAATTCGTCACATACTTCGCTCTGAAATTCGCAGTGCAATTGATTGCCGAACTGCAGAACGTTGTGGACTCCGTTTAATGGCTACTCTGGTTCTTTTAATATTCGTGTGTACGAACTGTACGTGTACCTCCGACAAATTTAGAGTTTACACTGCCCCTTTCGTCGAAATCTCTTACCCATCTCTTACCAAATTTAATTGCTATTTGACGTTTGTCAAATAAACAGTATTTTCACAGCAACTTATTCAAAACCATTCAATCCTATTGCCGAACCCCGTACTATAATGTATTAAACAGTAATAGTATTAAATTACTTATTTTAATAATCTTGAGAAGCGACTATCTACCAGATAATTTTAAAATTATTAAAATAATTATTAAATCTACTGACATGCTACCACTTTTATAAATAAGTTTTTTATAAACTTATCTTACAAATAAGTATTCTTCGATTAATAATTTCTCAAGGATATAATCTATCACAATGTGTGGGTAGTGAAAGCGCCATAAAAATAACGTTCGAAGAAATGGGTCCTCGTAAATTATGTGTCTTGTGTAGAAAATGATGAAGATTTAGTTAAGAGAAGTATTTAACACCAATTCAAAGAATGGGAAATATGTAGATAACACCTGGTATCTGGAACGTTCATTAATACAATTTCTCTCCATCATATAACCATATTTAAAAAAATTATTTTCTATAATTTATTCATAACATTTGATAATATATTCATAACAAAAAAATATATATCATGTGCAGCACAGTACACATGCAGAGATTGAAAAAGAGAGAGAGAGAGAGAGAGAAAGGGAGAGGGATAATTTCAAAAGAAATATAACAATATAAAATTTGTGTAAAAAATATTCGGTTTATTCATTATCTACACTATCATCGGCTGATGGTTCAATTGGTAACACTGATATGATTGGTTTGTGATAACTAAAATATGAAATATATGTTCGTGATTCGATATTTTCTAGATAACGTGTAAAAATTGCATCTATTGTTGTTACAGATTTTGTTGTATGATTCTTTGGGATTGTTATTTATAAGCAGACCAAATGTTTCTCGAAGAAAGTTAATCAACGTCGAAGAATCATTGGATCCGAAATTTACATTGAAATCTCCCCCGAGAATCAAAGGGATTTTGTCTTTGCCTCTTCCAAGTGCATTTGCACCTGTGTGGCTGTAAACCAGTAGAGAGAGGTGAATGAAATATATTATATCTTGTAGATTTTAACAAGTTAATCGGTTCACAGTTATTATCAAATAATCACAGAACACAGATGTAAATAACGTAAATAATTACAAAACACAATGATAAATATTCGGTACATACGCGTGCTGCTTCAGCTGTTAATATATAGCGTCTGGACGCGTACATCTATAACGAGCGCATGCGCGACAATTTATCTATCCTATTCTATCACTTCGTACTGAGTTTATACCCCTCTCTCTTGCTCCACTCCCGTGTGGTATCAGAGTTGTAGGTACTCGCGCGCATGCGCGTCACACTATATTTTCTTCTATTGCCTAGTATTCAATGAATATGTGGCTCTCTCTCTCTTGCTCGTATGATGCTTCCTAAACTATTCCCCCTTCAAGCAACTTAGACCTTGGACTTAGCGTATGAGTGGGTGTTAAAGACGAAGGACCGCACAAAAGGGAGACGCGGATAGCCTAAACTGATATATATGATGTATAGCTGTCTTTCTCTTTCTCTCTATGTTATATATCTGTGTACTCTGTCTTGTAACGAAGCCTGTGTTTTAGGTATACCAAATGTATAGCTCTCTTTCTCCTTCTCTCTGCGTTATATTTTTTTTTCTCTCGTATAACGAAATCTCGAAACGTTACATTTTTTCTAATTCACTCTCCATTTTCGTCAAATATCAGAACGCCGCCAAAGAAGTATTCACTTCAAAAGAGGAACTATAATAATCCAAATATTCCTTTGGACAAACCCTTATTGGAAAAAAAAACAAGTTCACTTAAATTTAAGTAAAAATTTGTTTTCTTGCTTTCTCAAAAATTATAAAAGAAGTAAAAATTTTCTTTATCATTTAAAATCACCAATTAACATAATTGATAGGCAGAATGTCTGTAAATATGTTGCACACAGTTAAAACATAAAAGAATAAATAAAATAGGTTATCAATAAATTTACATAATAATACATACTACATGAAGAGAATTTAAAAACTCACCAGCTTTTGGTATTTTCATGGTGCCAATTTCAAACTTCATTTTAGGGATCTGCAATACCGACTATTCACACAAGAAAATTCAATTGTTGATCGATACTAGAGAATCTATGGAATGAGAGAATTAAACAAGCACTAAGAATAAAAACAATGTGCGAGTATGTATATTCGAAATTTCCTGATAGATCATTGTTAGTCACTCACCAACATAAATATTCCATAATAAATAATTTTTTATATATTTGTTTGTTATTGAAAATAACAATTAATTTATTCAAGTAAGATAACTTTGGTGAGGCAACCAAATATGCATTCAAAGTTTTACATGTTGTATAGTTATCACTTCAGACTCTTTTAGGTTTACATATGCATTTATTTTATCCATTATTGTTAAATATATGGAAGTGATAGTGAATTTCTATAGTGAAGTAAATCCTGGATATGAATTTGCACAACGTTGTTACACTGGGGAAGAAAAAAATTATATTGCACAATTTTCAGATCGGTTTCTGTATATTCGAGGATCCTAATTTCACATTATATCTTCATTTTAACCAAATTGACTAAATTTGATAAAATAATGAAGACACCTGAAATTGCTATTCTCAGCTAGTGGTTTGTTTGTGTCGATTTAAAATTGGTCATCATACTTCTTGGACAGCAAAGTGGATGTCCCAAATATCCTTGTCACCTCTGTTTATGGGATAGTCATGCAAAAGAAAAGCATTGGCAGCAAACTATTTGGCCTTTGAAAGACACTATGATCATTGAAAAAGCATTGATATTGTTCACGAGCCATTAATGAATCGCTAATTGCAGAAAGGGGACAAGCCACATTTTCCCATAATTTGAAGAAGTTAATAAAAAAACTGTCCAATTTGTCTGAAACCAAAAAAAAATTAACCATCGTTGTCGACAGCATATTGCTTATGACATTTATTATATATTGGTGTGATGTGTACTCGACTTTCGTTCCTATTGTTAGTTTAAATGTCAAATTTGGCATATAGACATGTCACATTTATGCAGAAAATTAAGATATTACTGGAAAGAGACTCTAACAAAAATTTTATTTCATATGTTTTAAATCTGTAATACAAAAAAAGTAAAATAATAATATTTATTCATCGTCATAATCCTTATCTTCAGTTGGCCAAGCAGTAATTTCTTACCAAGATTCTGAATCACGTATGAATTTTACGGTTTACATTACATGAGCCATCTTCTTTTTACTTATGGGTATATTCTCCAGATAAGCTATTTTTGTGGGAAAGGTTAATTGTTGTGAGGTATTTCCAAGTCAAAACGTGTCTGTTACCAGGCAATTTATAAATTCTCGGTAGATATCTTCTTCAGCAGAAGAAATAGTTAGATGATGGTATGACGAAATAGAAAATTACATTTTTTGGCTCCGTGGGAAAATTTTTCATAGGATTCGTTACTTAGACAAATTCTTTTATAAGATAAAGACCACCAGCTCTTATAATTATACACTAATTCCTTAGAAACCGTACAATTTGGAATTTTTCTGTATTTTTTGATGCCTTGGAAATCAATTCGCCATATTCTCGGAGAGTCGGTAGAGCCTTTCTCATTTGTTAAGTGCTCTCTTAATTAGACCAATATCACGATCACATGGCATGAAGGAATGCCCCCTAATAGGAAAATATACTTGTACGTCTTCAAACTCTTGAAATTCTATCAAGCTCGTTGTGGCAATGATAAAAATCATGTAATACGTGGAACACTTCTCGAACGGAGCACTGATTTTGAAAACAAAGTTTTATAATTTATATACATTGTTGAAAGCTATAATCTTCCATGGTCATTTGCCACACACTGCTGAATTATTCACAATAAACTTGATAGATTTTGCCTTAACAACATGGCCGCTATAACCTAATGAATTTAGAGCGTCATTATTGAAATACCCTATATTACGTGAAATTGTATTTTGATATTTTGGATTATTATGTAACTACATATACGATAAAAACCTTATCCACTAAATTTTAATTGCTTATGTTTTACTTTTGAATTTATATATCGAAGGTTAAAAACTATGTTTTGAGGTTACACCAACTATTAAAATGAATATTCGATAATTATTATGGAATATGTTTTCTGTTTTAAGATGTTTTAGGGATGTTTATGATGGACATGATAAATCACTTTCTGTTTGAGGGATTGATTTAGAGAAATAACATAAACTTTCAGCAAGCTATCATAAACGTGATTTTGGTTACAACTTGGATTCATGATAAGGAACATAGCTATATTAAGCTACATTTAGCTTTAAGATAGCATACTGAGGTTTTATGTTACTTAGGAATAAAAAAATATACAAGTTCAAAACTATTGTAAGTATTAAATGCAATACAATTTATTTTGTATAACATATATTACGAGGTACAAGTAAAATAATCAAAATATCACATATTTACTGATGAGTATTACTATATGCCTGTTACATATGTATTCTAGTGTTATTACACAGAATACATGCGTTTCTTTAAATATTGATATAAATAAAAGACCATTTGGACCAATATAATTGCTGTGCAATTTTTCAAAGGTCTTCGAGACGGCGCTGTACAACGTGCTATATGCTTCTACTAAGCAGCTTCTATCATCACACCAACATGGATTCATGCAAAGGAGGTCGACTATATCAAATTTGGCTCTGTTCTCGCAATACGTTTCCGAAATCCTGGACAGGGGAGGACAAGTCGACACCATTTATACAGATTTTCAAAAGGCTTTCGACCAGATTGATCACAATATTTTGCTCCTTAAACTCAGAAGTTTTGGTTTCTCAGATTCATTGTTGGACTTGTTTAGGTCCTATTTGTCCAATAGAAGTTTCATGGTCAGATACCAAAACTTTACTTCTAATTATTTCTCTCCTTCATCGGGTGTACCTCAGGGGTCGAATTTGGGGCCTCTTCTGTTCCTGTTCTTTATCAATAATCTTCCTGAAGTTATATCGTGCCAACAGTTATTATTTGCGGATGATTATAAACTTTTTACTGAAATATCTTCACCTTCGGGTTGCTTTCATCTCCAACAATGTATAAATAATATGGCGTCATGGTGTGAGCTACATCGTTTATCACTAAATTTATCAAAATGCAAGGTAATGACTTTTACCAGGGAAATCAACTTTATTTCTCATGATTATGCGATTAACGACCACATTATTAATCGAATTGAGTTGTTTAAGGACCTAGGCATAATATTTGACGCCAAATTTACTTTTGTGGAACATATCAATGATATTGTTTCTGCTGAATTTAGAACTTATGGCTTCATTTACCGTAATTGTAGGGAGTTTTCCGAGGTACGTGCCCTTAAAGCGTTATTTTTTTCTCTAGTGAGATCTCGCTTAGAGTATGGTTCTATTATATGGTTTCCTTTATACAATGTCCATTGCCAAAGGCTGGAGGCAATTCAAAAGAGGTTTCTTAAATTTTTTTCTTTTTTACTGGATGACGTATATCCGCCTCGAGGCTGTTGCCACTTACAACTATTGGACAGATTTAATATTCAATCATTATCTGTTCGACGCAATATTTCACTAATTAAATATTTGTTTAACCTTCTAAATGATAAGGTTGACTGTTCTGAATTGCTTAGTAAGATTAATTTTAGGGTCCCACGTGGTAATGTCAGACATCAGGCGCTTTTATATTGTACTACTCCTAGAACGAATATATTAGCGAAGGCTCCTGTATTTCTTATGTGCTCACTGTACAACAAAATTGCAGCGAATTGTGATATATTTAACGATAGTTTAAAGTGTGTTTGCAATTATGTAGCTAATATAGGTTAAGATGTTCTATGTGGTATATTGCATATGTACGTAAATTGGCGCTGACCTTTTACCGTATTGCTTAGGTTCATTAATTGTACTATTTGACATTCTTTCTCTTTTTTGTTATTTTACTTAGTTATTGTATATTTAGTTTATTCCTGTAATTGGGATTTTTTCCTGTTGGAATAATAATAATAATAATAATAATAATAATAATAAATAATAATATTTCGATTTAAACCTGTTGGACCTACCAACAGTGTATAAAAAATAATGAAACCTAAAAAGCGATGATAAATAAATTTATTTTAAAATCTGGTTTAAAAGAGTAAAGAAAAATAAAAAAATCGTAAACTAAGTCGTAATTATCCTGTTTACAAAATTGTTATGGGAATTTTCTGTTTTGAGCTGAATAAGATAAGCTGGTTCAATGTTCATTTTAAATATTATTTATCGAATAGAAGGGGCAATAACATTCTAAATTAAATATTCGTTTGTTATTCCCAAGATCATATTCTTTCCTATCAAGAATATTCATAGCTCCTTCAGCATTAGATAATTTCCATTAACTTAAGCTATATTTGTCCAGTTATTTCTGGTAAATATTTCAAATACATCCTAATCGTCAGCACATTTGTATGCAAATTTATTGATTACACCTCCGTGCAGGAAATTTCCTTAGTGTTTTTATTATCTCTGTGTTATTGAGGAAGTAGACCGCAACATTACTTTATGTTTATTGCACTATTTTGCTAATTAAAAAATATGTTTTGTAACATAGGAAAAAAATCGCGTGCAAGAGCTAATGAACGAACTCATGATGATACATCAATTAAAACGTTTGTTTATTTATATAAATCCTTTCTAGAGTGGTATCTAGGACCTATTATTTGGCGCTTATTTAGTATATTTGATTGATCACCGCATTTGGTATATACATATCTTATTGTTAGCCCATAAATATCCAAAATAAAAGTAGTGTCTATTTTTAAATATTTCAAAGATAAAATGCTGAGTTTCGTATTGTGTTGAGAAAAAACTAAAATACATAATAGAGTTGTACATCAGAGGCGTGCATTATTAGAGGATATACCCCTCTAATAATTCATGCATAATAAATTATTCCTCGCATAATTTACAATATATTTTTAGATATTTTTCGTAGTTTTGTTATAGACTTCAATCAACTACACCATATGGAATTTAGTGACAAGTCTAAGGCTAGTAATTAATCATAAAACTATGCAGACAAAGTCATCTGCAACGTTGATATTAAGTTTCAGTTTGTTGCGAAGTCTACTCAAAAATCAAGACAAGATGGTAGTAGGTCATAGTATCCAGTCGACTATATTTGCATCCTGGGAGAGACTTGAAATCTTCGGTATAGCAACAGAAACAGAAGACTAATTCTCCACGAAAAATGATCACCATCAAGTTGACAATATCGTTAACAGATTAAAATTTAATTTTAAAAATGAATTTTCATCATTTCCTGAAGATGCGAACTTGGTCGAGGAAACGCTCATCGAACAAAGATACCGTACGTCGTTCGGGTGTTTATAGTAGACTGTCTATCTGCTCTTTATAGTACTTGTATATAAAAGACTTACAAATACTAATAATTAGAAAAATACTTGAACACAATTTCAGGAAGAATTGCAGTAATTAGACTATATTAGACTAGAATGGTCCAAGGTGACCGTTTTCGATTTCGATGCAATTTCGTATGGTGGCAGAGGGGCCACAAATAAGGGACATATATTTCCCTTCAGCTTCTTGTAAAGCCCCTTAAGGTGTGAATGGGATATGCAAGTTTAAACTATAAGCCATATATGTATAGGCTTGTTTTTCTGAAACTGTAAGAACTAATAAAATGTTATAAATATAACCTGTGACCTATTTGCCTTATGTGTCAGAGTGCATATACTAAAATAATTTTTCATTTGCAATAAGGCGAGAATGCTTCTAATTTCATCATTTTTTTATATATATTAAGGATATGCTCAGGTAAATTAAATTGAAACTGGGTAGGTGAATCAATTAACAAAATAGAAGTTATCTGTTTTGGAGGTTCGCCTTATTCGTTATCGTTGCCTTGCCACTCATTTCTATATAAATAAAATACGATTTTGTATAAATTTAGAAAAATGTTCTTTGATAGAAGCTCCTGAAAAAATGATAATATATTTTGTTTATAATCCCACTCTTTCTATTTGAAAAAGAAACATAAAAACTGTCAGAAAAATTGAAAGTATAAACTTACTCCTTTTCTTAAAAAGAAAAAAGAAAATAAAATTGATAATTTTTGTGTTAAGGTACACAAAAATTATCAATTTTATTATGTGATCAATTTATTTTTACATGTTAATGCACATTAAAAAGTAATCTATGAGATTTTCTTTGTTTTTTTTAGGGTCTTTATTTTAAATTTAACAAAATATTGTTCTTTGATAGGAGACCCCATAGGATGTAAACTTTGACCCCAACATCCGTTTCGCTTCTTAATAGGATTACTAAAAAAATTAGAAAGGGGTTTTTTCTTCATAAAATTGTAAAATAGTCCGCTCTTTCAGCACCTAAATTATTTTGATATCAATGAAATAGAGGTTCCCTTTATCTCATGTGTAATTTGCTTGCATCTTCCTGGACTTGTAGTGGAATTGATAGAAAGAGAAAAAGAGGGGCTTTCAGTTATTAATTCTCCTGAAAGGTGTGTTTTAACACAATCATGTTCTCTTTCTCCAGTTGTACTAAACGTATTGCCTTTTTTACTTTAGTAATAAAGTACTAAAAGTGTAGTGCTATTGAGAGTATAATATATATATATATATATATATATATATATATATATATATATATATATATATATATATATATATATATATATATGTATATATATATATATATATATATATATATATATATATATATATATATATATATAATACTTATTAAGAAAAATATTCAAAATAGAAAATAATTTTTTTCTTTTTTGAGTGGTTATAACTTTCTTGTTTTTCTGTATTATAAAAAATCCTCAATACTGTTTATTTATGTAGTAATATAAATTATGTCTGTAAAGTTTTATCAAAGAATGTTGAGCGGTTTCCAAAAAAGAGGGACATGTAAATAGCCATTTTCTCATTGGGACAAGAACGTGGAGTGACTCCATGGGGATGATTTAAGAGCAGCTAAGGAATAGCGTGTCCCGTTTCCTTTATTTTGCCACTACAAGAAGTACACAGAAATTGAGGGCGGCCACTTTTTAATAGAGTGATTTGATTCGTCAGTGATCTATGTTGTTCCAATTTATTTAATAAAATGTTTTATTTCATGCTAATAATTTAGAAATAGTTGGCTGATTGCCACATTATTGGAAAATAGTGAAAGAAATTGAACTGTAAGAAATATATTTAGCGTCGTATATTTGCTTCTATCTATATTTGTTTGTATAATTGCATGCAGTGCCATTATTAGTAGAAAAGTATTAAGTTAAGGTGCAAGGTTGTACTTTAAATTACCTTTATGACTATGCCTCATATGAGCAATGAGGGGTTGTTGTCTTTATGGAATCTTGGACAAGGATTTATAGCTAACCAACAAATTAAGAGGGTTTATAGTTGAAATTGAAAAGATGCTGAGAATCGTGGAGATAAAGTCGCCAAACCACCTAAACTGGCCATCTGAGTCTTATACAGGTTGCGAGGTTTTCACCAGACGAGACGCGCCCGAACGTTAGCAGAGGCTCCAACTGGTAAGGTCCACCGAGCCAGAATCAAGGCAGACCCACTTGGAATCACCGCCTCTAGATCACCGCTCCAGAAACCGATAGGCGTCTTTGGTAATTGAGGTGTGCGAAATGAGGGGCAAGGCGGATCCACTCCCTAAACGAGGGTCGTCTAGATCCACAGCAATGAGCAAGTAAAGACTAGTACAGCTTGTCAAAAATAGGAAAAAGTGTGAAATTTTAATGTATGTGTAGAAGAAAGTAGTGTCAGCATTCGGATAGAAAAGGATGCACTTTACGCGCGGCCAGATTGAACTCTGTATAGATTCATACATACATGATATTCACTCTACAAAGGTCTCAATGAGACTAAGTAAAGACAAGGCTAGTTACTGCGCATGTCGTGGGCGGTCCGATATCGCAGTTTTAAGACTTGTTCCTATTCTTGACAAGTTGTAGCTCTGCCTAGCATGCCTTCATGGAGAGGCTACTATCCCTGCCAGACTATTGACAGTATGTTACTTAGTTGGTTCATTTTCTCTTCAACTAACTTCAGAATAGTGTTTTGTATAACTGTTATTGTGCCTATTCGTTGACAGATATTAAGGATCTTATACAACTCGTACAATTACGTACATGGATGTAACAACAATGGATATC
Source organism: Rosalia funebris (assembly GCA_037954035.1). Classification (NCBI taxonomy): domain Eukaryota; kingdom Metazoa; phylum Arthropoda; class Insecta; order Coleoptera; family Cerambycidae; genus Rosalia; species Rosalia funebris. Next base: position 13,757,090 of record JAZFAV010000010.1, on the reverse strand, counting down.
TTCTAACAATATAATCTTATTTAATACCTACTTCGACATTGAAGTTGAGAAGGAAGCATAAAATGTGTCCACTGAAAGGTATTCTAATGGACTGGGCTGAATGAATGTCTATATACATTTTACATCATATGATATTACGATACAACTTAAATAACGGGTGGTCCAACCATAATGCACGATGTTAATTGTGAGTCACACCTTAACGTCAAGCTTTTTGCCCAACTTAATTTGACATTTCTTTGTTTCGGTTTTTAACAAATTCAACCATGGAGAGGTACACAATTGAGCAGCGCGTTAATATTGTTGAAACATTTTACGAAAATGGGCGTTCAAATCAAAATGCATTTCGTGCACTTCGTGACTTTTTTGGTCAGCATAATCGACCAAATATGTCCATAATCGGGATAATTGGGCGCAAATTTCAGCAAACCGGGTCTGTAGGAAATGTGAAAACACCTGTGCATGCTCGCCCAGTTCGTTCCGCGGAAAACATTGCTGTTGTTCGCGATAGTGTAGCAGAAGAGCCGTCAACCTCGACTCGTCGTCGTGCCTAACAATTGAACATCTCACGAATATCAGTGATGCGAATTTTGAATAAAGATTTGAATTTACACGCTTACAAGGCTCAATTGACTCAAGAGCTGAAGGCTACTGACCATTTCAAGCGTCGTCAATACGCCGAATGGTTGGTTGAACAGACAGAAGTGAATGGTGACTTTACAAAGAAAATCATCTTCAGCGACGAGGCACACTTTCAACTCAGTGGATTCGTTAACAAGCAGAATTGCCGCATTTGAACAAATGAGAATCCACGAGTGATTGTTGAAAAGACGATGCATCCACAAAGAGTGACTGTTTGGTGCGGTTTCTGGGCTGGCGGCATCATCGGGCCGTACTTCTTCGAAAACGAGGTCGGTCAAGCAGTTACCGTGAATGGTGTTCGCTATCGCGAGATGATAACGGACTTCTTGTGGCAAGAGATTGAGGATATGGTCCTGGACGATATGTGGTTCCAACAGGATGATGCCATTTGCCACACAGCCAACGAAACAATGGCACTTTTGCGCGAGAAATTCAATGGTCGTGTTATCTCACGTCGTGGCGATGTTAATTGGCCGCCACTATCATGTGTTTTGACACCGTTGGACTTCTTTCTTTGGGGATATTTAAAAGAAAAAGTGTACGTCAATATGCCAAGAACAATTCAAGAGCTAAAGGATGAGATAATTCGGCAAATTAACGACATTGAACCTCAATTATGTCTCAGAGTCATTGAAAATATGGACCATCGGATAGAGGTATGCCACCGAAGCCGTAGCGAGCATTTGGCCGATATTTTGTTTCACACACAATTGTCATAGATCCTTCTATCATAATAAGAAATATTAAGATAATTCTCTGAAAACTTTTTGTTTTATTTACAATTAACATCGTGCGTTTTGGTTGGACCACCTTTTATATGTTTCATTTTCTTCTTCTTTTATCTGTTTTTGTAGGCACATTGTATATTACCGACTGCCCGACAAATGGGGCCACTTTATTTATTTATAGTGGTTAACTTATTAACCCCCAGGCATACTCTTCTTCTGGTACTTCTTTCGTGTCTAATATGACAAACACTAATTGCGCTTATATGCAAATTTACTAATTGTATTATTAAGGCAGAAAATCTCCTAGTATATATACATTTTCAAATTACATGGGAAATAGACAAGAAATTATATTTATTGCAGTTTTTACACTCTTAATTATGAAAATAGTTTGTGATGTAAAAAAATGTATTTCTTATTTAAGTCCCCATTACAGTGAGACTGAATGTGGGCAAATTATGTAACGCCAATTAAAATATTGTTTTAATATACTTCTGAGTTCTGTACATACATTTTTCCATTAATTGTCATGTAGCGTTACATAACCTCTTGAGAGTTAAAAGGCATTATTTTTAGTAAATTTGATTTCAAAAATTACTTCATGGGATTTACCTTGATCTAAATTTTGAATTAGACAAACGTATGTGTAAATCTCATACACTTAAGGTACGCTTTAATTTTTGATATACATATACTATTTATTCCATCGCTATTTGCCAAATAAAAAACTCTCTTATCTTGCCGATAAACGGAACAGTCTACCTAAGCCTAGCCATAAAGACAAGCCACGGTATGTTTTGAGATTTTTTATTTGGCAGATAGCGATAAAATAAACTGTATACACTTTTCATGAAGAATTCAATATTGCCACAGTTCATTTTAAAGTGAATCCATAATTTGAAATAATAATTTCCACCAAAAATTTTTATTAATATCTCTCCCCTTATTTTTATTCATATTTAACCTATATTTTATTATATATTTATGGAAAATACCTAAAATTTTTATTCCTATCTTTATTATCTTCTTGGAAAATATTTATTTATAAATATTTTCCAAGGTCTTTGCTGCCAGTTTCTATAATAACTCGGTCATTGGATAGTAAACAAAAGTAAAATCATGACAAACAAAACTAGTTATGTTACTAATTTTAACGAAATATAAGTCTGTCTTGTAAAACATTTATTTCAGGAAAGAAATTACGGAACAACATATCGAACATGGTTTTCAACAGCACTTGTCACCTTTTAATTGTATTTAAAGATAGATTCTTTAATTAATTTTATGAAATATTAAGTAAAATTTCTAAACACCTTAATTTTGTATTTTAAAATAACATTGACCAGATTTGTATACATTTCCTTTAATCTCCCCTGGAGTGACTCAGTTAGACAGAATATTTTTTTAATAGAGTGAGGATGTGAAATTTTATTTAAGAGGATTTTAGCTCTTTATTCGGCAATATGAGTTTTTTTTTTATCATACTGCTAATTTTTGCTCAAATATTGCTTCTCTTAGCATTAAGTTGTTTCTGATACAGAAATATGTCTCTATTCTTGTTCTTATTAAAAAATAATATATTTTCCACTAAATTTTAATTTGAAAAAATTAAATTGTAACGATTTATATTAAATGTTCAAACTGGGAGGCAGTTATTTATTAACTGGTAATAGAGGCATCCTGAAAATGTAAAAGTTTGATACACATAAATCGACTTTCTTCTGATAAACCCCTGAATGCTCAGGGACATTTCTATAGAGGAATACGATAGGGCTCCCATATTGTCACAAACAAATTCTCCTAAAATATGTGTGTCATGTCCATTAACGTTATTTGGTCTGTTAAGTAGATATTCGATTTTTAATAACGATCCAGATCGAGGACAAGCTATGACATAGAAATTTCGTTTACTTCCACAACGTCCATGAGGACATTCCTAATGGACGTTACCTCCAGCTTATCTCATCATCATATTATCATCGGAGAACTGATAATCTATCTGTAAATATATTGCAAATATCAGCTTAAGTGTTACCCACAGAATGCCAATAACGTTAACAGAATAATCTTAACAGAATGTCCTAATTATAAAGATGAGAGAATACAACATAAGTGACATATATACTCTTCTAAGGCAATATGGAGGTAAAGTAGGGAAATTAAGAAATTTCATAGAATTTTAAAAATAATCGGTTTATTTAGTATTATGTCAAATACAATTGAAATCCAAAATAAGAATAATAATAATAAGTAAGCGATGATGTCCATTTGGAACACCAATCTTAAACTCACCTTACTAAACGGAGCCACTGACGGATGAGCTTCCGGAGGGTGAAAATCAAAAGAGGTATTTTTCAAGGGGATGCTCTATGTACTTTATGGCTTTGCCTTGTTCTTAACCCCCTTCCTGAAATGCTGATCCAAAAAATACAGGGATACCCTATAACACTACAGAAGTCGGTAGGTCACCTCTTCTACATGGATGACTTGAAGCTCGATGCAGGAAGCGGCAAAGAGCTTGACAAGTCAATAGATATAGTTAATAGATTGTCCTTGAACGTGCGGTTTGGCCTAGATAAATGCAGAATCAATGCCATGGAAGATAGGAAGTAGGCGAAGCAGGCGCCGCTTCCAATCGATGAAGGCGAAATAGAAAGTATGGAGGAGGACGAAATCTATAAATTCCTAGGGGAAGTGCACATTGGATAATAAAGCAATAAAAAATAATGTAAAGGATAAGCTGAAGGAGACAATCATGGGCATCCATGATTGTCTCAACATGGGCATCAAATCCTGGTTATCTGGAATCATAAAGCTAAGGCAGTGAATTCTTATGCCCTTCCGGTCGCTACCTACACTTTTGGCATCATAAGTTGGACTCAAACGGAACTAGCATCCTCGGACACGCTCACCTGGACGCTGTTCGTTAAATTTTCGTCTCACCACCCAGAATATTCCATAGAACGGTTACACTTACTTTGCTCGAGGGCCGGAAAAGGTATAACTCAAATGAGTGCACAACACATGCATCAAGTATACATTCTTCATTCATACTTCACGCAGAAGGCCCAAACCAGTTCGCTACATACAGCCATAGTGAACACAGACAACCGTTTTACCCCACTTAAACTCCACTCACCGGTTTACCAACTGGATACTCGAGCCCAACAACATAATATACTAATAGAAAAGTGGAAGTCTAAACCACTCCACGGAAAGTATCCCAATTTAATTTCAAGAGACAGAATTGATCACGATACAACATTCAGCTGGCTAACGAACACTAACCTCTTCCCAGAGACCGAGGGATTCCTGATGGTAATGCAGGGCAAGGTAATAACTACCCGCAATTCTATGAAACACATAGCTAGGGACACCCTAATTGCCACGGATGAATATTGAGTATACTCCGGGGCTAGGGAGAGTATTGAACACATCTTAGAGGGCTGTTCCATCTTAGCCCCGACAAGCTACACGAAGCGCCATGATAATGTAGCAAAGATAGCTCACTAGGCACTGTTGATGCAAATTAAGCCGGACCATCCTCAGGACGCATACTACCAATACATATCCACATCACTTATACTAACTGATACGGCCAAACTATATTAGAATAAAATTGTCATCACGGACAAATACACCCTCGATAACAGGCGAAATATAACACTAACACTAGGAAAACAAACATACCTAATAGATATCACCGTATCACTACCAGAGAACATGGAGAAGGGGAAAAGGAAAAAATCACGAAATACTTACTTCTTGCTGAGGAGATCAAGCACATGTGGCAACAGGAGGTTACCGTAATTCCTATAGTAAAAGGCGCCACGGGTGAGATACCTACCAGCCTGAAAGTAGCCCTAAAGTCATTAAAGATTAAGGAAAACACCTACCTCTAGATGCAGAAATCATTAATCATCGACACTTGCAGCATCGTCCACACATTTCTGCATATGCAATAAAAATACAATAAAGCTGACCACAGGCCCCTTGGCTGTCCACATATAACTTCCTAAAATTAGGAGTGCAATATGTAAATAATGATGGTAAATATATACAAAATAATAATATTCAAAATTGCTATCTATGTCTCATGTCGCATACTTTGTTAGTGGTCCCTTCCTTTTCCATGAAAAGGAAGGGATACATTTTTTTCATTTTTTTTTTAATTTTTCTCTCATGTAACAAAAAATACGTCCTAATAGTTCCCTGTGGTATTAAGTAAGTATCCGAGTTTTGAACTAATTGTTATTAATGCCGTTATTAACGACAGTTCATGCAGCTGTAAGTAAAAAAAAGTAAGGAACCATATAATTTAATCATGCGGTGTGAAATGTAGACATCGCATCGACTCATCCATTCAGTTTCATCCTGTCTATTTACTGGGGAAAACTTGATTTGGATAAGTTTTGGATTCCACAAAATGTAGTTTGCCTCCATCATATTTATACTTCTAGTAGTTCTTTCACATCTTCAAGAGTTGAATTAAATGAATTGTAGAGTTTATTTAGGAATGTGCAAAACAATTTGGCTACAATAATCGCAGTTTTATCATAGTCATAGTTCACTATAGTCACTATAATATTTTAAATAACAATAATTATACTAGCTTAATTACTATGACGATTCTATAGCTTCTTTAAAATATTAGCATATCTAATAGTAGCCAAATCAAAATTACTGTCAATTTGACTACGACAGTTTACTGTCACAATAGACTATGCATGGTTTATTACACTCAGGGCCATCCAGGGTGAATGTATTTATAATTAGATTTCCTGTAATAAAATTATTAAGTGGATTACATTGTATGTCTGCGATTAAGGACTTCCACAAGTTCGGAGGTAATACAGTAATATAGATAAGATATTTCTCTATGTGAGAATATCTGAGTTATTACCGTACGTTATTATTACCGACTTATATGAGTCGATATTATTATATACTTCTATTTTGAAGTACTGAATTATCAGTAGCCGATGGAGTTAAATATATTGCATCACTAGTACAACGAAGGGAAAAACATGATCTGCATATCCAAAGCGTTACTTAGAATACTTCAGACAGTCAGGTTTGGCTTAACTTTGTAGAAGTCAATGAGGCACAGCTCTTAAGAGAGTAGTGGAAGCGCACAGCTATTTTGTCTATATCTGAAAGTAGACTTAGGTAGACTTAGTTATATTATTCTAGTTCAAGTGTCGTCAGTTATAATGTCCTCAAAACACTTATTTGGACTAACAAATACGAGTAGGTAGAGTTTTCAAGAATGCTTGTAATACTCGTATATCGTTGCTTAAAATCAACTTCATTAAAATGGCGAATGAAATTCAGCATCAGGCTGGAAGCCTCACCCTACTTTGTTTGTTAATGTAGTAGACATTTTGGACCTCTCGATATTTTTATCTACATTAAATGTATTGCTCGAAGTTCAAGAATGGATCATTTCATGCACATGTAATTATTAAAAGTTCTACCCTTACAAAGTATATTTAATACAATGGGTATGATGATGTTAATTATCAAAGAATTTGGTTCAACAAGACGGGCTCTTTCTCATTTTGGTGTTGACATCCGGTTATTTCTTGACGGTACTTTCCCTGGTAGATGGATGGGGCGACGAGGACCAACTAAATAGGCAGCAAATTCACCTGATCTCATCTCCTTAGATTTCATCTTATAGGGTTACTTAATGTCGCGAGTTATTTTGTAGGTGGAATCGTTTAAGGGATTTTGATTCTCATGCACCTATAAAAATTGTAAAAATTACAAAATCTCCAGCGCCATGGTTAACTGAAAATCATACACTCATGATGAATCTAAGATTGAATTGAGAAATAAAGCTTACCTTGAATATAAAAAAACTAACTCATGTTTGTCTTTTTCTGAAACTACTGCTAGTAAACTGGAAACAACTTAATATGGTATTACATGTAATGCTATAGGCCATGGTGGTTTTAGTATTAGCACGTTATTATATTTAATTTCCTATTTGCGCAATCACTTAACTTCTATTATTAATGAATGTCTCCTGATAGGTACTTTTCCTGCGGTATAACAAGAAGTCAATGTGATTCCAGTTCTGAAATGTTATAATCCTACATAAGTTACCCAATTTCGACCTATTAATATATTATCAGTACTATAGAACGTCTGGATTTCGCACTCATAGCATATCTAATGCTTTATGGCGTCTCCATAGATCTCCATGTTACTAAAAACTTATGGCCTGTGACCATAATATTAAGTGTTCTCCAGTTTTACTTGATTTTAGAGCTTGAAGTGTTGAATTTAAACAATAATATTTTCCGTCGTAAATCAAAATATTACGGACTTGATATTGCTCTTTCCTCTTTTCATAACTATCTTCATTATAGAAGCAAATGAGTTGTATCCGCTGACAAAGTTTCCACTATTCTTTATACTGATTTAAATAGCTGCCTTAAGTTTTGTTCGTCTCGTCAATACACAATATTAATTCATATTCATCTAATACAGCAAAATTTTCAGCTGATCATGGTTTATTCTACAATGATAGTTAAATTTAACTATTAGCATTTGGTAAAAATAGGAAATATATTATTACTGATCTTGTTTTTAATATTTTATTAAACAGTCAAAAGATCATCTAAACAGTCTAAAGACTGCGAGTATTGTAAAAACCTTGATGTTTTGATAGACACAGAATTAAAATGTTCCAGACATGGTAGTTTAATTCAAAAATCCCATTGCAAACTTAGATTACTATATACGCACAAGGATTTCTCAGCACATAAATCAAATTAAAATAACTGATTCATTAGTGTTATCGTCTGTATCGTCTTGGAAGACGGTGTATTGACTTTCCATCTTAAACCGAGAGAAAGAATGCCTTCAGCGAATTCAGAATGCTTATCTAAGATTTCCTTATGACATCCGGAAGTTCGATCATATTATTGAATATTTCAACAAAAGTAACTGGATAAACCTATCAGAAGGGTATAAAAATTATTTATATTTGCTTAATTGTTAAGTATGAGTCACGTGTTAATTTATTTTTCAAATTAATAAGAGATATTGATATTTATCAACGACTTATGTCACTGTAATAAAATTACTGCCTCCCTTGCCATATTCAACGTTAATTTAATTACACTACCACCAAATTATTTCACTAAATTCCTAGTGAAATAAAATTCTGTTCAGGTATTAATACGTTCAGAAAACAGTACAGTAAATGTCAAAAGTTATTAGTTTTATTTTTTTGTTGTTAATTATAATAACCTATTTTTTCCTTATAGTTTATTATATACTGCTTGCTCTTAATCTGTTTATTCTCGAAATACTTCAATCCATTATATTTTAGAATGGGCTGGTTAGCTGGAAGACCATTCATATGCATATCGCCACCCTTGCGTCATTTTGTTGTTGTATCTGTATGTACAATTATATCAATAAAGACAGTTGATAATATTATTTGAAGCAAGGAAGACGAAATAGAAAATATTAACTCGGAAACACCTGAAGATTCAATATAAAGTGTTTACGAGGGTGCTGGCTAATGTTGGATAACTAATGGAGGACATTCTGAACACTTTAATATTTGTATTTAAAATAAAATCGTATTTATTTGCATTATTACTATTTATTCAACAAGCACCCTCTTATAAACGTTAAATAGGAACCCCCTATTATGAAGTACCGTTGAAATATAAAAACATGTATTTGTTTTTTGTTAATAATCTGAAAAAGGATTTGATAATCTATGGATACCATAATTCACATCGGAACATTATCACCACTGTATATTATATTTAGACACATTAATGACATAGAATATTTATGATAATACGATCGATCCCATTTTGAAGAAATCGGAAGTAACTAGGTAAAAGTACGGAAGTAAGAGTAATTACCTAGACCAAATGGAGAAATAATGTCAAAGTGCAACAATACTCCAAAGTAGATTGTTACCCATTAATCCCATCACGATGGTTTTAATGACTCCGGAGGTGGAAGGTGGTAGACAGAAAACGAGAGTGTATATCAATGTATAAAAAACGTTACACAAGTTTTACCGGACAAGGTTGACGTACCACGGTGTTTAAAAGAGTTAGTCAGTTGATTCTAGCCTGCACTCGTGCGAGGAATACAAAATAATATTGTTGTTCTCTAATTTCAGTGACCTAATCGCTATAATAACATTAGAAAACATATTTGAATGTAAGTATTTCGTTTTACTTTATTTCACTGGTATTATTATTTAAATGCAATAAAACAATTTTAGATAAATTTAAGTAATACAGCAGTAATTTTAGTAAGTTTAGTAAATTTTAGTAATATATTTTCAATAGATATACGACTTAAAGTTTTTGTATATTCATTACTGTATGAGTTTAATAAGTGTAAATTGGTGCACATTAAATTAAAACTGATGAAGCGAATATGCCCATTTAATTGGACAAAGATTTTTTGTAGGTGAAGGTCAGTAAACATTAGGAAGCCGTACTAAACCCAGTTAAAGCCGGTTTATACTTTTTTTTCTGAAGGATGAAATTTAAATTTTTTCCAATACTGAAACGGGTATTTTATTTGACGTAACAAAAATAGTATATATTCTTTTGCCTTAAGGGATATAAAAATGGAGTTGGTCTCCTATTTGGAGAACTTTTTAAATACAGTTAGTGTTTACAAACTTAATGGTTAACCAAAATAAATACCTTAAAATTTTTATTAACGATGTTATTACTAAATAATTTTTAGGGTGATAACTGCACTTTACTGTTTTCAATTTCATGAAATTAAATGAAAATTAGTTTACATCTCTTGTTACATTACCTTATTTGCACCAATATTACCATGATTGTACTATTATATGATAATTGTACTTCCAAATTTTGTCTAAATTAATCCTATGAAATAGCAAATGTATTTAACTGTCAACTACAATAATTGCAATTCGGTTCTGAAAAATAAAATGTTTAGAAATTCATAAGTGAATATTTTTTGGATTGGAATTTTCGGTTAATTAAATTTTGCTAATATGACAATGGTAATATTACATAATATGACATACTATTCAAGGCTTGATGTTTCTCAAGGTCAGATGTCTCTTAAATAAGAAGTGTACAATTACGTGTAAAGTTGCCAAGTGTATTTAATATCTTATTTCACACCATTGCATTTCTTGTTTGTTATGTTTCTCACTACAACAATGCATTAATTTTGCTACTTCTCGCCATGTTTCTACGCCTTATTAATGTTAAAATTAACAGTGACATTAAATTCTAATGTTAAATTAAATAATTAATAACATTAACATTAAACTCTAATATTAAAATTAACATTTCACATTTTGATAGTGTTTACTTATTTGAAATGATAAAGAGTTGAACCAGAAATTGTTAAATTATATCAAAACACCTGGCTATTTACATACCAAAAGCCTTTTTTCTTCAATGCTTATGAAGCCACCCCCCCCCCCCAACTTTTCTCATATTTCACCCTTACTCTTTTTGTACTTAAAATTGATACTTAAAATATTGTGATAAAATTATTACAATAAGTTCATTTTACAAAATTTTTATAATTTTACTGCAATCCTTACAATAGTCTACTAGAATAGAATACAAATATTTATATTTAAGGAAATTTAAATAAAAATAGATGACAAAATAAATCAGAAACTTAGTAGCGTTATATTATGCTAAATATATAAACAAATAATCTTGAAACTCTAAAACGCTATGATATTTTTAAAGACTGAAGTACTGTAGAATATTTCAATAATTTAGAATACTGGAATAATAAATGAAATATATAAGATACATATAATAAATCTAGGTACATACTAGCACCAGATTTTCTCTTGATTATCATTAAAATGCTATAAGTAAAATAATACATATAGGATCATGAGCAAATTATTGCTCATGATCCTGCTGACCATCATCTACCACCATGCTATCATGATATAGCTGACAAACCGGCTAACTGTAAAATTTAACTTATACCAAGCCCATCGAACAGGCCGAATTTAGAAAAGGATATGGGACAACCGATAATATCTACACCATACCTATCCTGAGAAAAATGTACGGAGTACAACGTTCCCTACATCTAGCATTTATCGACCTCCATAAGGCATTCGATTCCATCGAAATAGGGCCTCTTCTTAACTCCCTCGATAACGCAAGAATTGATTCTCGCTATACAAAATTAATCAAAAATATTTATTTATAACAATCCAACTATGCATATTAAAGTAGACGAAACAGCCAAAACAAATAAAATCAAGTTGGAAAGGGGTGTCAGATAGGGTGACAGTATTTCTCCGAAATTATTTACGTTAGCGCTGGAAGACGTCTTCAAGAACCTAAAATGGGAAAATAAAACATTAACGGATCGCGCCCGAATCATTTAAGGTTTGCTGATGACATAATTCTAATAGCCATCAATATCCAGGAGCTTGAAGAAATGCTTAAACAACTAAACTACGAGTCCAACAAAATTGGATTAAAAATCAATCAATCCAAGACAAAGATAATGACCAACGTTGATACAAATATAACGCTGGAAGGACAACCTATTGAAAAGACGAATGAGTATATATATATATATATATATATATATATATATATATATATATATATATATATATATATATATATATATATATATATATGAGTATATATAGTTAGGACACTCCATTAAACTAGGAAAAGAAAATCAACATTCTGAAATCAGCAGAAGAATTAGACTGTCCTGGGCAGCCTTTGGAAAGCTACAATATATACTCAAAAACCACGAAGTTCCAGTCAACCTTAAGAAAAGAGTATACAACACATGTGTACATTCAGTCGCCATTTATGGATTGGAAATAATATCTATGACAAAAATCTATACTAACAAACTAAGAACATCACAGAGAGCAATGGAAAGAGCCATGATCGGAATTTCCTTACGAGGCAAAATTAGAAATACGGAAATCAGGAAACGGACCCAAATAATCATAGAATAAATAGTAACAATGAAATGGTGATGGCCAGGACATATAGCTAGACAAGACGACACCAGATGGTCACGCATAGTCACAGAGTGGCACCCAAGAGAAACGAGTAGGATTATAGGGCGACCCCAGAGACGATGGGTGGATGATATAAGGGCGATAGCAGGAAGGAAATGGATATAATGTGCACAAAGTAGGGAGAAATGGAGAGAATTGGGAGAGACCTTCGTCCAGGAGTGGATGGATATGGGTTGAGGAAAACTATATATGTTGGGATTAAAAAAATATTTTTTCGGGAATTTGGAAACAACAGCTTATTACAAATAATAATTAATATTAATTAATTTTTAACTTCAAAGTAATTTTTCACACCTTAGATTGTGAAAAACTATCGTATTTATATTTTATGATAATGGTCGATGAAACAATAAGGAATGAAATATTAGAATGGGATATGGCTCATCCATATCATTTTTTGTTGATGAATATTTTTAAAGTAATTATTGTACATTTTGTATCATTATTTTACATATATTTTATACTAGTTTATTTCTTATATTACCTATTTACTCTATTGATTTCTTGATGATGTTTTGAAAAAAAAAAGAATCAAAACCATCAACACTGTAGATTCATAACAGAAAAATTATCTCAAAAATAAAATATAAAAATCTGTTTAATAAACATCATTAAGTAATAGTAAATAAGTAACTGCAAATACGTGTAACTATACTATAACTATGGGCAAAACATCAAGAAATAAAATCAAAATGTACATAAAATATATCTGATATAATAAAGATGTATAAGAAACAATAATTGCGACAGTATGAACTAGGAGTATATTAGAGACGTGAATTCCTTTGTTATAAAATCATTCCTATATTATTTTAGTTTATCCACAAACTGCTGCATTGTTTAGATCATGTATAAAGTAGGATTAGCCTTTGAATGTCGACACATTGCATGAATAAAGGTAATTACATGTACACCCAAGAGTCTTCTGAAGTAACCAATGTCAACTAATACATTTATATTTCAAGTCGTTTGGGATTCTTTACAGTCAGATTGTATATACATTATGTATCACATTAGAATATATTATGTATTATATTATTTATTTACGTAATATTCTTGAACTTCCTTAATAACTCTTATGACGTGGTCAATATAATATTAGTTGTATTCATACAGCTACAAATGATTAAACAAAGATGTAGTTAATTCGTTAATTAACTTAGCATCATTAGAAGATGATTAAGGCCCTATTTATATCTCAGTTTTGTTTGGATTCAGTAAATCGGTGCAATTTTTTTTTTCGATTTCATACACGGTTCACCAAAAGGCATAACTCCCCATAACTATCTGTTCTTCGTGGTTAGTAAACTTTGAGGAGATACTATGTTGTGGTTTACTACTTCACTGCTCCATATTATTTTTCTTTCATGGTTAGTAAAATTTTTTGGTTTACTTAACCATTTATATTATTAACTGTATCAACCAAAATAATGGACTTTAGTCTATGGTCTTTGTCTATCTTCATGCCATTATCATATACAGCTATCTTGATATCTTATTTTTGATAAATGACATTTAAAATGTGTACAAATCATATTTAAAACCACTATAGTGATATATTATGAAATGCGCTATAATTTTCTTATTACTGCAGTAAGTACTGTATTATATATACTCGAAACTCAATAATATGAATTCCAATTTATTTTCTATTTATCTTCTATATTTCCATTAATTTCCTAGGAAATATATACCAGTATATTTATTCCGTCGTTCGTCGAAAACCATTTTTAAAATTTTAAAATGATGAAAATCAAATTATTTGCTATTAATCGGGATAAGATTTTATCTTAATGGATTTTTTATTAGCGACTATTGAGGTAAGAACAATCCACAACATTTTCAGAAAAACCTGATTCCTTATTACCATGTGATATGATATTTTATCACATGTCATATATTTCTGAAGAAGACATGTAAAATATATTGTAAATTCTGAACGTTACATTTATGTGTTTGAGATATTTTTAAAGCTACAATTGCCGAAACTAGAGAAAACAGGCATAGATTCTTTGCGGCAAAAGTGGCTTGTATAGTATTGCACTCTAGCAGAAGTTACACAAACATAGGCCAGGTTTATGTAGAGGACATGACATCGGATAGCATGTAAAACCGTAGGTTTCTTTCCATATTATTTCAGGATTTCAGTGAAACGTAGCATTGAAAATGGGTGACTTTCACAAATATGAAATTATTATAATCTAACTGAAAGTGTACATATGTATATAAAAGTAGACGAATTTATATAAATTGGGTAGATTAGACACAACCAAAGTATACGTACTCGTACATGCTCTGAGGACTGAAGTTAAGTAATGTTACTTTTCACGTTCAAATTTGTTCACTAATTGGACTCCAGCAGATTTCAAATATTATTCCAAACATTAAATTTGTAATAACTAAAATAAATATTGAGTCGATTCTAAAATTAACCAGAATTTACGTCAAGTTTATTTAAACCAATAAATTTTATGCAAATACATATATAAATAATATTCTTCAGTAGGTAATGTCTATTATGGTTAAACATTTGGAAGATTCTATATATCTTCTATATGTTAAACAGCAACAGAAAGGGTAGTGTCTTCTAATTACTTTGTAACACGATTGATTTATGTTCTTTGTTTATTCTTCATACGATAGGTGACATTGAAACTTGTTTACTTTGGAATTTTAAATTATATCTATTTCCTAAATGAATCGCATAAATATACACTAAGATTAACATAATTCATCGTTCATAAACCCATGTATTGCAAATTGACCTTGATGTCCAGAAGGGGAAGCCCAGTAAAATTTCAATAAGTTTCAAGAAATAGTTAGTATAGTATTTCTCAATATAGGATTTTGTAGTAATTTTTATTCTGCTTGGAGAAATATGTAGTGTTCAAAATTATTGTCGTATGCTTACATTTTTGAAACTTCAAAATTATCTATAACTATAAGAAATACACTTTGTTATATGCCGAAACTAATAATTGAACCACTCCTCTCGTTGTTCTTTGGGAATAAACTTACATTCGCTTTCGACCCTAAATATACTTGTACCGTAATAACCTGATATGCTGCTAGCATCGATATTTCGCAAGTAGAAGGAAGAAATTGCTATGGATTCACAACTTTCATCCGTAGTATCTAATTTTTAATGGAAGCATTCGATTCAATGAGGCAATACACTGACTGTAAATAAACCAAAATACCAGGTATATAAATATAAAACAAGAATATTTGCTTTTTATCGCCAGTCACAATTCCATGGAGACATTTCTCTTGTACCCGGCCAGTGGCATTTTGCAAATGTTTTTTTTATTTTCCTGCTATCTTTCATTCAGTTAATTTGAAACCCATTCTCCCATCTTCTGGATCTTTCTCATGGCTTTCAAACGTATAGAGACGGCTTCTCCTGTCACATTTAATTAATCCGCGAGTTCTTGTTGCGTTTGAGAATCATTCTCATTCAACAATGCTTGCAATTCGATAACTTCAAACTTTTGCGGTGGTCTTCCACGTTCTTCGTATCTTACATCAAAATTGCCACTTTTGAATTTTTTAAACCACTCAAAGCACTGCGATTTACCAAGATCATGCTGACCGTAGATAAAAACATTCATCACATGTCAAAACAAGAAAATGGCGCCAATGACGCGATACGACGGTAACTACATTAGCAGCTAGGCCATCTATGGGCAAATTCCGGATTCATATTTACATACCTGGTAGCTTGCTACGACATGTAGTTTAATGGAGACTGGATTCTCATATTCGTTCCTATACTCTTATTAAATCTAATTAACGTCAAATTAACGCCAAATTGACATAAAATTCACGTAAAGAAATATTTACAAATATATACATATATATATATATATATATATATATATATATATATATATATATATATATATATATATATATATATATATTATATGGCTCCAGGTCAGGCTTAGAAGTAACACCTAGAGGTAATTGATATTTGTCAATAAAGCTCTCTATACATGTTTGTACACTCACATAATTTTGAAGATGATAACCATAAAAGCCATTGTCATAAATGGGATTTTTGTTGAAGTGGAGAAGAGTTTAACTATGTACAGAAAGAACTTTGTTGAGCGAGTATCAAACCCAAAACTACCAAAATGGAAGAATCTTTGAAATGGTTAATGGGAATTATAAGGACAAGAAAACAAGGAAGAGATGAAAATAAGGTAAAACGAGATAAAATTGGATCAAGAAACAAAATCAAGTGAACCATACATCAATCATCGTAACTGAACAACTAACTAACTGACGTTGGTACCTTTTTTGCTATGGCCTCCGTTTCATTCAAACTTAGAGTTGTCACAAATAGTCACATTGCTAATGGTTTAGTGTACTTAATTTTGATTTCTGCGATTAATTAATGAAAAACAATGCCTAGAGAATGAAGACCATTTCCTAGAATTTTACCGAACCTATTACAGCGATATAATGCATCATCACATTTGGCAAGAATAACGTTAGGTTTCTTAGAAGCTTCCCAACACAATAGTCTTACATGGCCACCACAATTCCCTAATTAAATATGTATGACATATTATAGGGACAAAATTATTAAATCTACCTAACCTCTACAACCTCTAGAGGCCCTTGGCATGAGGGTCAAGTCCCTTGAAATGAAGTACCTCAAATCAGCATCAAGCCTCCCATTTAATCTATGCACCAACGAATTAACGAGTGCATAAATCCACGAAGAAGGTCAAATTTTATTACTGAATTTTACCAATTGTGTTTAAACCTAGGGTATAATTATGCATATTCTGTTAATATCAACATCTCCGAAAATATTTAGAAAATATTGACCGTTGAAATATTCAGGAAATATTGATAAAATAATTCGCCCATATTTACTAGATATTACATGTTCTTTGTCCCTTAGTATATTATCCATATAAATTTGATTTAAGTACGCATCATTGTGTCGAGTCTTGTTATATAATGTTAAATTAAATCAAGATATTCGCAATTAGATCTCCCTAAAACTATATACTTAATAATGTTCCGTTATGATGACGCCATTTTTTATTTTAACAATGTCCTCGATTCGATCCATTAGCAAGTCCTATTATTATTAAGCTAGAAATTTGAGAATACGAGAATTTTTCGATTCGAAAAATTTTCAAGGTCAATTTCCATTATTTATTTTTCAACAAATGCTATTATTATAAACATGCATGTTTTGCAATGTGGAATGAAAAATCATTGACCTCAAATCCATCAAAACAAAAATTAAATACATTAAGTGTAATAATATCGTTACATAGAACCTTCATTGCACATACGACATACATATATAATCAATTACCAATTACATACAGTGTGGTGACAAAGTTTCACACAATATTAATAATACGGTCTTTAAATTATTTTCAAGGAAACTCTGAAAGCAAGTTTAGTTTATAAAAAAATATTAACTGACGTTGATATTTTTTTACAGATTGTGTATCTGTGCAGTGATGCCACCTTAATATATTAAGGGTCTTGTATTTGTGGATTATAAAATAGAGAGTATTAAGGGGACACTGATGAACATTATTTTTTATATTGCCTTAAATTAAACTTGTCTGCATTTTCTCTACATATTTTAAAATAAATCACGCCTATTTAATTCAGAACTATTTTGTTATTTTTTTAGAATAAATTCCAGCTACCGCTGCTTATTTTCATATATGTACTTTAGTCCTGTAATGAAGACATTAAGTGTGGGAAATAAAAACCAATGCTTATGATAAGAAAATGAAATAGTTTTATTATTAAGTTTTTGGCTACTTTTCGATGTTGTATTGAGCTATAACAAGGGTTATTAAAGCCTTTAATTACTTCGTAGTGGTCTTCTAACCTCTGTTCTGTTGCAAGGATATTGTAATATGTACCCACTTTTCCAGGTGGACGAGGCAAATTTATTAAAGGAAAAAAAGGCCTATTGTTTCCATCCCTTTCTCAATCACTTTACTGGTATAAGCCCTATATTACACTCATAAACTCTATTCGGTTTTCCTTTAATCGCCTTTTCAACCGTAGGAGAGTTCATCGTAGATTTTCTGAAAGGACAATTTAGTCAGGAAACTGTGATTTCACTGTCACATCAAATTTCCTTCTAATGTATAAACTCAGACCTCCATTACATTTACAACATTTTAGTAATGGACTCAAAAAGTTGCTTAGATTATTTAGTAAATCATAGGCCGAATTGCTTTTTGGTCACCTACACCATCGAAACTCAATAGTGTAGGTGTCTTTTCTGTTTCCTCTACATCAGAAAATTGAACTCTTGCAGGATGTTCGGGCATTAAACTCTTATTTTGCTTTCTTGTACGAACACATGTACCAGAATATTTTTCGAACGACGAGGCATGATTTTAATTTTTCACAGAAATACACAAAACACTAAAAACAGTCATAAAAACACGAAGTTTTGTAACTTAGGGTTCAATTATTAGGAATTCTCGGTCGAAAAAATCCTCTCCTGAATAGTTCGATTTTATTATTTTAGAAACACGAAACACCTAAATTACTCATATTTAATAGCTGACAATTTTAAAGTCTATTCTTGAATAGTATAGAAAATATTAACTAAAGGCTATGGTCAAATTAACAAAAAATGCAATAATTCGTCAAAATATTACAACACTTATGATAAGTAACTGGTTAAAATTTCAAGCAAAAATATGAAAGCCCTTGGAAAGTATATATTCCTAAACTCAAATATATTTCCCATATGGAGAAAGTGTGGTTCTGTGTGCCTCTAAATTTAAATTTGTTTATTTTAATACGCCTAGTAATATAAAAAAATGTTAAGAAACGAATCCAAATCGAAATGGAAAATATCAGTCAACTATAAAACCTTATAACCAATATATGTAAATTACTTACATACGTGTTAGCCAATGTCAGATTGTTGATGGAAGGCATTCTGAACAACTTTAAACTTTAATAAAAACCCTCTCTGAAAGCACCTTTTATCCCATAAACAGTAAATAGGAAACCCTTAAATACGGAGTCTTGTTGAACTCGAAAAACCTTAAAGAATTAATTTTTGTTAAAGAAAGGGTTGAAATTAATTATGAATGTGTTACAGTTAAAATTAACTTTGAAAAAAAAATTAAATTCACGTCGGTCGAAGTTCTTTATAGAAAATTTTCAAAAGATCATTTAAAAACAAAATTATGAAAATTGTTGGTGGAAGGCATTCTGAATACCATGTTTGATATCATATAATATATACAGCATATAGATAAATAAAAAAACATTATCGTTCAAAGATTATTTAATAAGATATTCTTTATTTGAATTTTACAAGTCAACTCGTCTTGTTATTGTAGAAAACGTAACAGTAATTAATATTTTTATTCTGTAATATATTCAGTAATTATTCTGTTGATTAGTGAGTTCTTACATTATATAGTATATAGGTAATTAATATTAGAGAAAAATATTATGACAGTACAATAATATATTAAAATAGTAATTAATTATCATATGAGAAGCTCTATAATACTAAAAAAAACACACCGTCGATTACTGTTGCATAATAATAATAATATTATCTCGTTATAATATACCAAATATTCATACAAAATATTTCGCACTAGAAGATATTTATCTGAATACTACCAACCTTTACTTCGTTAGTGTTACTGCTTTCTTCATAATAATAAAAGTTGAATTTCTTATGTACACTTTAAATTTCTTAAAATATCTTTAAGTAATGGTGAGTTATATCCTACGTGTTTGTATTAGTAAGATTTACCATGCGGATTGAACATGTGGCATGTATTCAGAACCTTGAATTTTATTATATTTATTATACGTGAAATTAATATAAACAAATATAAACGTTAAACAAATCTGATTGTTAGAAAAGAAAATAAGCTAATAAATCCAGGTAGCACATTTGTTTCTGAGGCCAAGCTTATCCTGCATAGCAAATATTACATACCAATACTCAGACGACAATAACAAGGTAATAAAATAAATTATTTAAAGTTAACACAATTAAATAAAAATACTTCGAAATATGGCAAGAAAGTTAATAATTAAGGCAAAGTAACTGCGGATATACAGGTCATAACAGAGATTGATTGGCCTTATCTGATCATCTAGAAAGATAGTTGCTTGCCAAAATAATTCATTTAGCTTATATCGTCCATTAAAAAAAGACTAAAAAACTTAAAAAACATCCGGGCATGATCCTAGTTAGATATGTACTCAAATAAGAAATGAAAGATTTAAAATAAAAATAAACAGTTTTAAAACCTTAAAACGGACTTTTCCGCACGTATAACATCTCTATCTCGACATTGAGTGGCCGAGAAAAAATAAACCAACATATGTGTTTTATGTGACAGTTTTACTTTTTTCAAATAGTCCACCATCGTGCTTTCTCATGACCCATGAACAGGGTGGAGTGTGTCCTATCTATCTCAAAATCAATAGATGTCGTCTGGTAAACGTCCCTAATCAGAATCAGTCGAAACCCGATCGATCCGAGACGATTTAATTGAGTGATCGTGTTAACAAAAAAATTCTCAAATAGTCCACCATTGTACTTTCTTATGACCCATATACATGGTAGAGTGTGTTCTATCCACCTCAAAATCAATAGGTGTCGTCTGGGAGACGTCCCCAATCAGAATCAGTCAAAACCCGATCGATCCGACACGATTTAGTTGAGTTATCGGGCTAACAAGAATAAATGCCGACGACAACGACAACGATAACAACAACGACACACACACATCAAAAACATTTTAAAAACCATTTGGTTTTTAAGCGAAAAACGAAAAATACACCAAAAAAAAAGTTGTTCTTCACTTTTTCTTTACAGGATTACATAACGTTTTCGCGTATAGTGGAGTGCGGAAAAGTAAAATGGTTTTACATTTATTTTGTATCTAAGACAACGAGCATGCAACTCTGAACTATTTAGTTTTAATTATGCATAATTATGTCTTATTTATTTGTCAATTTCATTGACATCTCCTAAAATGAAACGGAATGGTTCAAAAAATTATATGCCTAAAATATATTAATTATAAACATTTCGTACATTACGTATATTATATCTAACGTGCCTTTAATACGTCTATTTTCTTGATTAGTAAAAATAACATAAGAGAAAATATTTCGCAAAAATTCAAATACGATGAACATTTATAACATTTATGTTCTTATCTTTTTAAAATAGGTTTTAACTTTTCATCGATGTATTGTCGATACTGGTATGGGTAGGAGTGAGCGACTTCCGAATTATAGTAAATTGTATATTACTTCGGCATAGACATAAATCATAAATCGATAAGAATTGAGAAATTTTTCTTAATGCCTAAATACAGAACTATAATTACCTAAAATACGTCAGTTGTTATTAACTTAATGATATCAAAGTCTGATGCAGACCATAGACTTAACAGATGTTGTAAACTCTAGTATTCAAATGAATTGATACTAGAAGTGGGAAGAGAGGACATGAACGAAATTGAATAATGTCATGAAGAATATCAGCACAATGTTCTAGAAATAAATCTAATTTTAAGTTAAGATTAGAATAAATAAATTAATTACAATATAATTATAAGGCACGTTACGTGTACAACAACATACTTAATTATAGAAAAAATATGTCTAAAATTATATCACTTTGGACTTATATTTTATATAGATTTTCAAAATATGTTTGATAATCGATTTTAACTGTTTCTTTATATTGAAAATTTCTCACTACGTATTTAAATCTATCATGCCTTCGCAATATTTTGTTAAGACCCTGTATTTATATGTGTTGTTTCTCTTTTAATTGTATACGCCTTGTTTATTCAATTGCGATTAAATATTTTTGTAGCCGTTGATGTTTCGGTAGCTATACTTATATATTCAATTTCATTATTAATTATTATTTTATTCCATGATTAATTCTAAATATTTGCGAGGCCACGTAAGCTATGGCATAATTGAAAAGAATTATTTAAAATTAAGTGTCTGTTTAATTGTTCATCAGTTTAATCAATTAACGTATTAACCTTTAGTGTATGTTTATTTTATTGGCAAAATAACTATGAATTTATGTATGTCTATTGAACAATAAATATGGTTTACTTAAGAAGTAATGATACATATACAGGGTGGAAATCTTAATTACAATAAAATCTGTAACACGAATATGGAGGATTTCAATAAAAAATTCTGAAATACCCTATTCGAACAATTTTTAACTTTAGTTGCTCACACTTAGGAGGTAATGATCTTGCCTATAGTCTGGAGGATGTAAGCGCTCCAAACATCTCTTTAAAATGTCGAGTGATATATAACTTGGGAGGTTGCATCGAGTGTAATGCTGTGAACACCTTCTTTCTTAAACTCATTTTTAATAATCTTCCGAAGATGCTAACTTAGTTGGCGAAGCGGGTATTGAAAATTAGTCTCCTATTTTTAGCCCCTCTCAGCTCCTTCCCAAAATTTGTATTAGGTTATATTTCACGTTTCGTTTACAGGTTTACATTTGAAAATTTAATTACAAAATATCTTATCCACTGAAAGTTTCTCATATTGAAAATTTAATAATGATCAGGTGTAGCGCAACTCAAACGGAAGTTGCTCAATTATTTAGGCATCAACATCCAGGTCTACCACCCATTAGCCAAGGTACAAACAGTAAAATTGTATCACGTTACCAAGAATTTGGTTATGCGATAGATGTACCTCAAGAGAGGCAAAGCATTGTCGACAATGAAACCATAATAAAAATGTTGTTAGCTGTTCAAGAAAACCCCATGACTTAAGAGCCCTTAACTGGCTCACGATTTTAATGTTAGTAATGTTGCAATTCTGGAATTATTGAAAGAGGTAAATCCACATTTTCAAAATATAAATGGTCCAAGACCTTATTGAATATTACTCGAAATTGATGTTTGTCAGGTACTCGTGGACTCTTATCCATAAAAAGATATACTCCTATTTAGAATGAATAGTATTTTTATGATGAAAGCCCATTTACTTTCAATGGTGGAGTTAATTAACACAATTGTCGTTATTGGGCTGAAAAAATGTGTGGGCTGAAATAACAGATAACAGGGTCCTTGAACCTTTGCTTCTAAGAAACTTTGATCTAGCATATCTAAATTTCTTTCAAGAGAATTTGGTTGCATGCTACCTCTCTTTCTAAATCTACTTAACACCAAAATATGGTTTCAGCAAGATGCACTTCCATCCTATTATGCTGTAACATTTAGACCAGATATTTTCAAATAGGTGGATTGGACAAGCTCCAATTAAGTGAACGCCAAAATCTCCTGATTTTACCCCACATTAGTTCTTCTTGTGGGAATATAACAGCAAGGGTTTTGAAATAAAATCTGATAAAATTGAGGTTCTTCAGAAATTGATAAAACATGAAATCAGACAGATCACTCTGGACAGATCGCATTATGTAACATACAATGTAAAAGATGGGTTTTATCATCGACTAGCTTTTTGTCAAAAAAACAAGCGGTACCCATTTTGAACATCTTTTACAATAAATCCCTTCACATTTAGTAAATTTATAAAGCGAAGTATGCGTTGTATTTCTCTCGATGCCATCTTTTAACTGATGTATCGTTCAACATACTACTTTACTAGATAATTAAAGGTCATTACCCCCAAGTATGGGCATCCAAAGTATAAATTCGACCTGTTTCAGGAATGTTTATTGAAATACTTTATTTTTGAGGTACAGAATTTATTTCGGTTATTTCCATCCTGTACAGTAAACAAACGAACCAGACTGGCAACTAATAATACACTATTAAAAGTTAGAAATTACTATTTATGTGACATTTAAGATTATATATGTAAAAAGATACAAAGGAAAAAGCGGAATTATACATCCTTGAATTTACATAACTTCCGCAACATTTACTGTCACTAAACAGCCATAGGTTTTAGAATAAATATTTACGCAGCAATAACCAATATATAATGTTTGTTAAATCAGTTTTGCAACAAATTAATTTTTCATGGAATGAGGCAACAATTAATGACATAATGACAGTACCAGTGAAATGTTTTATTCCACTTTTATAATTAGGTTTAATAATTCGTATGCAAAATAAAAATTAGTATATTACGATAAGTGCATCTTTAAAGTAGTTTAAAATAAATTAGTGTTAAAAAGTTATCAGATGGCGGTAAGTGCAAAAAAAGTTATTGAAAAGTTTCACAATTGCTACATATATAAGTACCGATTAAATAATTTTTTGTATATACAGAGTGATTAATTAGAAATTTCAACTTCGTTCAAATGCTAATAGTGTATATAAATAAAAATTCGTAAATTTATGTAAAAACCTTTATATAAGAGCAAAAATTAAATTATTTTAGTTATAATATTCATATAGTTATAATATCCATCATCTACATATATACGATAGCGTAGAAAATCCACATACACTCAGGCCATCGTATCGAGCCCATTGTGCTATCTCCATACCCAAAACATTTCTCTACAATATATTTTGCAGTATCATCCTCAAGAATATATCGTCTATACATAGGACTGTTTCTATAGGCCCTAGTTTTGCCCTCCAATTTGTACGAGATAGATTGAAGCAGTAGTTTGTTGTAGTAGTTCTTCTACTGCCGATCGCGGGATCGCGGATCTCTCCTCATTGTCAGAGTCGGGTTGCTTAAATGTAGTCCTAAGTAGGTGGATAACTTCATTTAAGGCTAAGATTCCATGTAAGTTTGATGCAAAGCATATTTAATGTAGGTATAATTAGTAATAACTGCTGAATCTGGCCTAGCTGCCTTTATGACGTTTAAGCGTGTAGTCTCTTACGGAATGTCGAGTGGCTTTACAAATAGTTGGTTCCACTATTTCTGGTTCTAGTCTCAGCAAAAAATACCTCGTAATGAATAACATTCATTCATTTTTCATACCCCCATCTCGCAGTCTTAAAACTATTCTTAAGGTGGTTTCCTCTATGTATGTACAACTCAAGAGCTGTTAAGTCCAAAGCAGTTTCTAGGGCTGCTCTGTTGATGACTGGTGCTCAGTTGGTGTGGTCGCATAAGTACTGGTTAACAAGTTAGTTTATGCAGACGTTGTAACCTTACATCCGTTTTTTTTTTCATGACTATAGACCACTTGGCAATTGTTACATAAGTTTAGTATAGGCCGTGTACATCCAATAGGTTGTTCTGAGATTTAATCCTTATGAATTTTCAATTACACTATCATACTTCTGCAACGCAGTACATTCTCTGTTTATTTTTTCTCTATAATTTTTCAATAATTGTCAGAGAAGTTTGATTAACTTGCATTTAATCCTGGTTATCAAAATTACTAAGTCATCTACGCAGCTTACTACGTAATAACCAGTTATGTTACGAAGTTTCAAAAGAACTTGTACTGTTATGTTCTACATTAAAGGTAATAGTACGAAGACAACATCTTGTTATCATATTAACAAAATTCCGGGTCATTCTAATAAACATTGAAGATTATGCAATATTTACTATAGCTTCAATTTAGATGTTCAATTCGCATGACCTTTGTTTTTCTAATCGATTATCAGTTTTGTTCGTCAGTCTTCTATATAATTTTTCACCACGGGAGTCAACTATCATCCACCACATTTTAAGCAAATTATATCGACGCCAGTGTGTACTAGAAATGAAGAAAGAAAGTATAATAGCTATAACTTGTGCTGGTCGCATCTGCTATTGCTGTACTGAAATAGTTTCTGGGAGTCTGGAGGTTTTGGCCTAGTATTTCCCGTACCCACTATAATATTGTTGCATATGTCTGGGTGTCAACAACGGTTTTGGCGTCTACGCCAGTTACAATTGCTGATGTAATAAGTTCGCAGACACTTGTATTAATCGTGTACATACATAACACAGTGTATATTTGAAGCAAAAATATTGTTTGTGATTCGTCAAATAAATCAGTGCTTCATTAGCATAATAAACTGATACTTAATATAACATGAATATATTAATAACGCTTAATTTAAGTCGTCTACTTTTTGAAAAATTTAAATTTTCAAAATTTTGTTCAACAAAGTAGTTGATTTATTCTTTCTTTACGTTAAGATTCCCCTACGTATCTGATATTATTGTATCTCATTAAATGTGAAATTTAACTAGTTGAATAAGCTACCTACAATATGCATGTGCCTCATGTATCTACATACAATTTATCAAGAATCACTTTAATTCTAGATACATAAATAGTATTCAAAAAATTAAATAGGTGTATATATTTCATCTACTATCTACACACATCTACTATCGTAATTATTTTTATTATTGTTATCGTAATGATTTTATCTTAACGGCTTTCTTTGTAACTTAAATATTTATATATAATTTAATGAAGGAATTATGTACAACTTAATTGTAAGTCGTATTGCAGGAATATTCCTTTTTTTTTGTAATTTCATGTTACACAATAAAATACTTAAATATATGTTATTACGATATATCTTCTATTAATTTTTTGTGTGCGAACTTCTATTCTTCTCTATTGATTTTTTTATTGTGAAGAAAAAAAGCATCTTTGTTAATGCTTTAACATATATTTTTTCAATAAATTATCACAAAAAAATTATATTTATATATATTTCACACTTATAAATAGTTTCATTGTATTGAAAACCTGATAATGAATCCCTCGTTAGATCTAAGTTGATAAACACACAACTATCAAGGCTATATCTACCAATTTGACTCGGTACTTCTTACGTACCTCATTTCATTGCAAATGACAAACTAGTCAAATTATCACTCCATATTAGTGTAATGAAATAAATGCAGCTATTTCTGATCTTCTTATGATTTTAGAGTCTTTCTATTGATCACTTTTACATACAAAATGTCTAAAAAGAAGTCAGAACAAAATCATAATTTTCAAAAGATAATGTCGCATCAGTATTTGACTATAAAAGGGGTACTTTTCATAGTAGACCCCGATTGTCCGAGGTGGGATATTTATAAATGCGAATCGGGACTTTGAACGAATCGAAAACATTTCGAAACTACATAACTCTACATACCCAATTGAGAATAACTACAAAATTGGATATTTAATTGAAAAGAAAACAAAAAACATGCAAGATCAAATGCAACTTATAAAGCAAAAGTTTCAGTGATATTACGAAGTAGAATTGATGTCAGCCAAACATGTCAATTAATATCTAATTGCTGTATTATAAGATAATGTACAGCTTGTCAAGAATAGGAAAAAGTATGAGATTCTCTATGTATGCGTAGAAGAAAGAGCGAGGCAGCACTCGGAGGGAAAAGGATGTACTTTACGCGCGACCAGATCGAACTCTGTATACATTCATACATACTCGATATTCACTCTGTAAAGGTCTCAATGGGCCTGAGCAATGACCAGGCTATTTAATTTTCACCTCATTGGTGGTCCGATATTGCAGTTTTGAGACTTGTTCCTATTTTTGACAAGGTGTAGATATAATTTTTTATATTAAAATATGAGATTTTCATATTTACCTTTACGAAGAACTCAACTCACTAGTAAAACATTTTATTTTATGCATTATTATATGCAGTTCACATTATGTTGTTACTAAAAAAGTAAAATTTTTAAAAACAAAAATAAATATTGACATAGGACTGTTATATGTGATATATGATAGGACTATATTGACAACGTGTTGTGTTATGTTCAAAGATAACACAAGTTTGAACAGGCACATGCCTGACATACAGATATATACATATATATATG
Organism: Rosalia funebris; assembly: GCA_037954035.1. Taxonomy (NCBI): domain Eukaryota; kingdom Metazoa; phylum Arthropoda; class Insecta; order Coleoptera; family Cerambycidae; genus Rosalia; species Rosalia funebris. The sequence goes on along the minus strand of JAZFAV010000010.1, from coordinate 13,728,883 downwards.
TACATAACATAAGGCAAATCAACATGTTAATATGTCAAAAAAGATTGAAATATTTATTGACAAAACTTATACATTCTCAGAAAGGGACCACAAATATATTTTACATACAAAATCGACCAATCCCCTTTACAATAGAAATGACCACCTCTTGTATTACTTTAGACTGCTAACAATAAGTAAGAAATAAGCACTAAGAGATAATTAATTTCATTCAGTAATTATTCTAAGAAAATTATTCTATGTATAATTACATATATAGTTTCTTTTCAAAATATTTAGTACTATTGCCAAATATAATTTTAATGTTATTTTATATAAATTACTTCTCCAGAATTTTTAAAATTTTTAAGTGATAAATTCATTGTGTAATTGAGTCCCAGTTCAGTTAACATCGTTCAGTGACACCATTATTATTCTTAACTCATTTTACATATTATTTATGTAACATGATCTTAGTGTGAAAAGTTTCTTCAAATATCATAAATCATTGTTTATTTGCATATTCATTTAAGAACGTTTAATTTCCAAGAAATATACTTATGCTAAATGATACAATCATATAAATATAAAATCACACTTGATACAATCATATAAATCTCAATTAGGAACAATTTTCCTCTTACAGATAAATAATGCCATCCGATATTGATGTCATCTCTGACTTGGATCTCGGGGAACCACCTAAAGAATTATTACAGTGGGCCAAGGAGAATATTGGCGAAGATCCGGAAACAAGGTGTCAAAAACTTCAAGAATTAAGGGATATCATATTTGGTAAGTGCTATTATCTTACTTCGTAACTACGATCGGACTGCGATGTAACTGCTGATCGGTAATCGGACACTGATATGAAAAGCAAGAAATATATGGAGGGAGTTTACTTTTAGTTGTATGTTGTTTATGTTTTTAATAATAGATAAAACTTTACCTGTATGATTCTAATGACTGAAGATGGATATTTGTTTTGTTGTTTATTTAGTTGTCTAGTAATTTAAACAAAACATAATAAATTCAATTCAAGTAATTCGTAGTCTGATCATCGTTGATATACATAACCATACATAACCCTTTTGCAGCTACCACTGCCTGCAATGGGTACTATATCTTAAGGAGATCAGTACGATAAGCAGGGAAGAACGAGGAACTGAAAATTCTGTCATTAACAATCCTATCCTAAACAATTACTTTTTGTGCGACATTCCATCCATTCTGTCCAGTGCGGATATTGTCACCAAAAATTAATGATTTTTTTGATACTGGGTCAAAATCGTCTTAAAATCAGTATGAAAATCGTTTAACGTTCTCGAAACAACTCACAAACCTTAACTTGGACGAACATCCATAATCTCCATATCCCATTATCAGTATATCCATGCGTTGTCTCCCACTTAAACATAGTTTATTTCAAGAACATAGGCACTTTTATCCAAAAATATCGTAATAAAATACATACAGTTAATTTGACTTTTAACAGGATTTCGCATCATTGACAGTAAAAGTTATTCCATGTAATAGGTACTGTTATTTTGAATAATATCGGTGGTTTAATTGAAATTAATTATTTTCGACATTATAAGAATACAGTGGGCATTCAAGTCAATTTCCCGCCTCAAAGCTACTAAAAGTGCAGCACCTTGCTCCGCGTCCATAACATCGATGAATGACCTATGTAGTTATCTATAGAAAGTCTATCTAATTATTTCTATAGGTTGCTACAATGTCATTTGTACTGTGGTCCGGGGTGGCGAACCGGACCCAGTATTGGAGTATCGTTATATTCTCGTTTTTGAGCTCCAAGGGGCATTTTGGCACCTCTCTCTGAGCATGGGTGTATCTATCTGAGTCGCAATGTGACACAAACCTTAACTTTAAAGGAAATCGATTTCGGGCGTTGAAGCTTAAAAAACAAGTCCTGGTAATAGTTTAATTTATATGTAGGGTATGGCATATGAAATATGATCAACATCTTACGTACAATTCAAACATCAAGTAATAATAAAAATAAGTTTGACGTGATATATTCTTTTTAGGTTTCCCTATATGAGTATATACATTTTTTTTTTTTTTAATTAACATGTCTAAACGTTCTTTCGGTCTGAAAAACGTCCGAATTTTAAACGAATTTATTCCAAACTTTAGAGGAATACTGTATATGAATACATTGTAGTGGCCTTCAATTTGTCAAAGGTGCGTGGATCAATTTTATTCTGAGAAGATTACAAAAAAATATATAAAAATAAACAATTATTGCATAATTTAGAAAACGGACCATTAGTGTTTATAAGTTGTTATAATATTCAATTCAGCATTATGTAACATAGCTGTCGAGGTGAAACATGATAATACTTCATCTTAATGGCTGTTAAATAATAATAATAGACAGTGCATTTATAGCTTGATGTTAGTTAGTTATTTGCTAGCGAATTATTTATAATTATAATCGTAAAGGAGTAGAAAGCAAATAAGCATTTTATTATTAATAATGATATAGAATCTTTATTGTAGTGTTTAATGTGTTTCTGCGGAGGAAACAGAATCTGGAGGATTTTAAATTAACCAAAAAAACTAATAAAGTCAAAGTAAATACATTTTTTAAATATTATAAATTGTTATTTATACAAAATTTAAACTAATATAATTTAATATAAGTATACGAATTTAATGAGGCAACAAAAAAGTTAAATGAAACTCAAATAAAAGGAATAGTAGATACTATTTCCGTTACTATAAACACAGGTAAAAATAATACATTATATTGAGAAGAAACGAAAACTATTACTATTAATTTAAAAGTAAATAAATCATGGGGCATAAATAATTTAATAACATTTAATTATATAATTTTTTATCGATTAAATAAATTTGTTTAATTTTAGGCGATTATATACCTATATGTTTTGTAAATTTTACAAATTAGAATTTGTCAATATTTTAGTAGATAGATAATTATTTTATAAAACCAGTTTGAGTTTAAATAAATTATACTGGAGTAGGTTGGAACCTTTGGTGTGAAGATAACACTAACTTAGTTACAAAACCACAAAACACCACTGTTTGAATCATCTCCAGGTGATGCCAACTTTGTTGGCGAAACGCACGTCGAGTGTAGTGTATAGTGTTTTGGTGTTTTGTGGAAAACTAAGTTAGTCTTTTAAATAAACCAGATAGGCAGAATATGTCATAATGTAGTTCATAATTAAATAAATAAATTATAATATCTATATCATTTCAAATACTGTGTAATTTTGCACCAAATAGACAATAAATGAGAAATGATATATGCATTTGGGTTCCTTCACTTACTTCGGTGTCGAAAGACATAAGTAGGTACATATCAATTCAATGAAATCCTCCAGCACTATGTTAAAACTTAATATAGCTTTTATTCATCTACGTACACATATTACCTCAGTTGAATGTCTCGTCAATGGTAGCTCTGTATTTAAACAGCTACGTATAAGTTATAGTAATTTATAAAATATGTAATACTTATCCAGTTGGTACGAATCACCTGGATTGGCTGGGATAAAAATTTGTAGTAGTGCGCATTTTTCTAAATTTGTTTCTGGGATCGATGACAGGTGAGGCGTAAATGTTCTTATATAAAGAAAACGACCATTTAATATCTAATAGTAAGACTGCCGTTGCCTCTGAAATTATTAAATAGATCCATGTCAATACTTCTACCATAAATACATAATTTTTATGTATAATAATCTTTATGTGGCAAAATTTGGAGTTTTTCTTATTATACCGATTATAAATAGATAATGGAACATTCCTTCTAACCATGTTAAATAGATAATGGAACATTCCTTCTAACCATGTTATCTATCGTGTAAGACTCGCCATTGGAAATTGTGGCCAGGTATTCCAGAACTTCGATAGTTTATGAAATTCCCAAGTACGTGTGGTAGATTTAAGAATAACTGTTTTAGTGTGAACTATTAATGTATCTATATCCGGATAGCTTTCGAATTATTTCTACTATAAGATAACACATGAAGTATACACGTATACATGTATTAAATGAGGACACACATTTTTCTGGAAACAGCCCATAAGAAGCATAATTACGACGCCATTATTAAGAAAGAGAAACATTTCCTGATTTGAAGTTTTTTAATGTAGTTAATATTAGACATTGAATTGCTTTGCAGGTACAGGCTAGTAAATATGCAGATGACGTTCGAAGCAGATCGAAGTGCATGTACTATAATGTTAGTCACAGAATAATGTTTCACTTTATTGAGTGAAAATGAACGTCTTTTATTTAAAGAAGATTGTCGGGTAGCCAATAATGGCTGTTAATAGTCCCATTGAACAGGGTTTCTTCAAGCCGTTTGAAGTGTCACATTTGGAAAAATACCAGTTCGTAATTTTCAATCTATATTTATTTAACAATCGAGATATCTTTCCCTGTATATATTTTCAATCCTTATCGCTATATCATATCGATATATTCATCACATGTAAAAAAGGGAGGGCTTCATTTTGGAAGGCTCATCACTGAATTTTCATCATTACTTAGATGGTACATAAGTGATAAGTACTGACAGTTCGAATTTCAATAGATCAGTTTTTACCTATTGTTTGTTTGTTGGTTTTTTATTGATAACTTGATCAGACTTTTTCTAGTAACACAGTATCTTACAGAATACGATTGTTTAAAAATTGTGAATATTTTCTTTTTAACTTATCAGTATTTTTGTTATTTTACAATAAAATTCTTACATAGATGATATCACCCTATTTTTCTTATAGCAAATATATGGAAAATGCAATAATATATAGGACGTCACATTTTTTTATATATGTGTCCTGAATAGATTTAAAATCTGCCTATTCTCTTCTAAAGTTTGTTTGGTTATATAAATTAGTATTTAAATGTCAGAGTTTAAAGTTATCTGATCCATGAAGTCAGGTCGGATGGCAGCAGACGTTTTAGCCTCATTGGCACCACGCATATTTAACTGATGCACCCCAGTGAGCTTTCAACTCACTGGGGTGCATTGACACTAGTTCACTGTACCGAACATTGAGCTGGTGGATGACTTCTTTGATGGACTTCAAAGGGACCTGTTCAAATCTCGTTGTAAATATGGGCACATCAACGATACGACATTGTCCTGGAACCGCTGGAGAATTGTTATGTTTGAATTACTGGCAATGCCCCATAGTTGGTTGACGTACATCCACGCAGATTTTAGGATAGCTTTGTATAACAATATTATTGTCTAAGAATAACTTCAGCTAGTAAGCCAGTGCACTTATTGTCAGTAGTTCAATACCTAGTTGCTCTCGTTTGGCAAATATATGTTTTTTCCATGCCAATTCAGATGGATGCCAAGATATTTGAGGTCTTCTGCTTGTAGAAATTAACAGTTTGCTAATTCTAAAGAAGGGCATTATAAATGCATGTTATTTGAGCATTATGAATGTCACGTGTGTGGATTTTGTTTTGTTAACCTTGATTGGCCATCTTTTCAGCCAGTCGTGGATTTTGTTTATGCTGTGTTGTAGATTCCTTCAGGCAGGTATTGAATCTGCCAAGACACCTGTGTCATCGGCATATGTTGCAACAGTAGTGATTCTTGTTGGCAAGTCTGTTATATACAAGAGGTATAGAGTAGAGGACCAAGGACGCTGCCTTGAGGAATACCTGAGTGTATAGGATGCAAATCGGTATATTCACAAGAAAGTGTCTGTCTTATCAGATATGATTTGAGCAGTTGGTAGTGAGGATGACGAAGGAGATTTTTCAGTTTACTTGCAAATCATTGTGCCACACTTTGTCACAAGTTTGTGATATATTTAGAAATGCACAACAATATCCTATGCTATTTGGGTTTTTGTGAATTTGACTTACTAGTTAGTGCACTTGTTTTATTGTTCCATGTTTATCTCAGAATCCAAAATGGTGATCTGAGATTATATTCCTCCTTTATATTATCATGTTGAGTTTCCTGACATATACCATCTCGAATATTGTAAAAATCATTTTTAATAAGCTTATAGGTCAAAAGCAGGAGATATCTTCTGGGTTTTTCCCTGATTTAAGGATAATAAAGATTTGAGCAACTTTCCAGATGCTGAGAAAATGAGTTGTTCCTAGTATCGCATTAAAGATGAAAGTTATTATTTTGTAGCATTTTTCAAACAATTGTTGTAATATTTTTACAGACCTGAGATCAAATTCTGGTGCATTTTTTATGTTTATTACTTTCATTATAATTTATTTTCATTTATTTAGTTCTGAACTTACAATGACGCGTCCCATTGAAAATTATAAAATTGATGGCATACCATTACTTGCAAGTAGTAGTATAAGCCCCCGAAATTTAATTTTCATCGTGCTAGGCATTTTCAAAATATCGCCTGTTAAAAATATTATGGGCCAGTTGGTATATATAATATATATTCATAACTTCTTTTAAATTATCATCTTCATATCATAAGTCCGTAATTAATTATGTTTTATATTCACTAATATAATAAGTATTAAATAATAATTGTTCATTACTTACCTTTCAATAAATCTTTAAATTAATTTTATTTTAGGTTAAATGTATGCTTATATATTATTTATGATTTGCAAATATAATTTCTTTAAACGTTAAAAACTGCCCATTATATATTGACGTATTTGTAATTAGGAACGATTATAAAAATCTTACGTCAAAATCTAGTGTAACACGTTTAATAAATACTACTCCCAATAATTGCGAGAATAAAAACTCATATTAATATTCCCACCTCATTTAGTCCTTTAAATTAATTTTGCATCTCTTAGACAGACAATTTATGCGTCCTTCAAACTTCAAATAGAGTTTCTTAATAGCTACGAAATGGTATAATTTTGTAATTTTACATTAAGTAATTAAATTAATTAGCCACTAAAGTAGCTATTCAATGTCAATTAACAACTATATAATTAATGCATGTAACCATAAGTGTATAAGACAAAACCCGGACTCAAAATAAAATATTGTTTAATTGTTATGTGAAGGGTCACTACTTATCATTTCTGGTCCCAAATTGATATTAAGTTTGGAATTTCCACTAATTAATTTTATCATACTTAAATAGTTACATACTGAAAGAACTACTTTAGAGAATTACAGTAGGTTTGTTTCTCTTTTGTTGATTTGGCGTTTGTAGAAATCAATTAACTTCATCACACTTACGCAAAGCTTCCATTGTAAATACATACTGTAATGTAGTTCATATAGGCAACAAATAAATTAATTTTCCATAGTTTCCATTTAAACACGAGTAAGCAAATCGCAATAATATTGTGCCGCCCCCTGGCACATATCGAAGCACCTCTGGAGAATGCCTCTAGAGGCTTTGGGTCAAAAAACAAGTTACCACGTTGTTCGCAAGGGTTAATTTAATATATTGATTTTGTCAAAATGCCGAAATTCGAACGAAAAGCATTTCATACATCGACCTAAAAATTTCGTGACACACACACGAAAACAGCCATTTAGTAAATAGAGATGCTAGGAAACGTCATTAAATTAGATCAAGGGGCACAGAGAACATTTAATGTTAATATTTCATATTGGTACTTCCCGTTGCGCTAACTATTCAATTACATTGATTTGTTTGTGTATTTTAAGCTATTGTAACGATATTTCGAATTGTTTGCCATCATGGATGATCATTACAAATTTAGAGAATAACGAATATTCCTTCTTTTTTACATTAATAATTATTTAATAAGTATAAATAAGCATAATAACTAAAATATATTGAATAGAATATATATTCGTGTATATGTAAACTTCACTACTTATAACTTACAACTTTCAAATAAGTATAAGAAAGTGGTGTCAATGTATAAAAAATAATATTTTTCTTGTTAAATTTGATACAACTATCAGGTTTAAAATGATAATATTATAACCTAGTTGATATGAGCCAGTAAATTTGTTCTTTCTCAAGTATAACACATAATTTCAAGAAGAATATCATCACAATCGATGGATCTAGCCCTGAATTAAAAAACCTGACTTATGTTAGAATGACGGGAAGAAATGAACAACCAATATAATATTGAAAATCGAATGTTTATTTATATACTATGAGTATATTTCATTCTTGTATTCTATGATACAAAATACGTAAACAAACAGTAACTCGTTAATCTTTGTGTAGAGCCCATCAACCATATATTTACCTAGAAGAGAAACTTAAACGATAAAACTAAACTGAATATATTGGTAGATGTTGAAAGGAATCCCTGAGTCCCTGTAAACCTGAAATACAAGTTACAGCCCGTACTGACGTTAATAAAAAGTCCACATTGCGTCTTATATAAAATACCACTTATATAAAATTAATTTGGTTTAATAACTTAACAATGACTATCCTTATTGTCGATAACACTGTTACGGAATAATATGATGTAGATGACAATCTCTATATTTCTTTTTAAAATATATTTTAAACATTTTTTCTACAATCACTGTATAATAATGGCTTTTTGGCATTTGAGTGAGTATCGAAATGACTCACTTCTTCGCACTGGGGTCAGATTTATTACAAAATTATAGTACACTAGAAATAATAACTCCCAAGCATATTAATTTTTGCAAAGCGATATTTAGTCAACTTCACATCACACTTTGAATCCTATGAATTTAAATAGGGACGTTCTTATATAAAAGGAATATTATATTATTGCTATTATTAATATTATATTAAGACTATCTTAACGTAGGTGGTTTTAATAATATCATTTTACACGATAAATATAACAAACAAAAATATATTATATTTATGTATTCATTTACGTTTTCTTCTAATTTTGTAATTTCTAATTATTTTATTTGTACTTACTTTGGTCTGCTTCTTATAGTCATATGCTTCTTCGTACACCGAAATAACATGCAGTTCTCTTTGAAAATTCACACCGAGAGGACAATTTACTTATCGTTAATATAATATGAACATATAAAAAATTACATTTAATAAGTTTAAAAGCAAAACCGACTTCAAAAAAAGGAAGTTAACTAAAAACAAGAAATAAATGTTTTCTACAACAATTTAATATATACTTATTTGCTCCGTTTAATGTAATTAAGAAATTATTGTTTATTAATTAATTGTATATTAATTATTATTAATTTTTTTATATAATTTTGAAGTCGGTGCCAAGTAAAACATAAAAGAATATATACCTTGCTATTATAACAACGAGCTTACATTTAAAATTACCGAGGGCCGGCATTCGAATTACTAATATTGTATTGCACCGACTTCAAAATTATATAAAATAATTAATAATAATTACATAATAAACAATAATTTCTTAATTACATTGAACGGAACAACAAATAAGTATTAAATTGTTGTAGAAAACATTTATTTCTTGCTTTTTAGTTAAATTACTTTTTTTAAGTTGGTTTTTTTAAACATACTTTATAATTTTAAGTGATGGGTAAACCTACTAAAGATGCTTTGCGAATGAGAAAACAACGGCTACTTGAATAAAGAGTTCCGTTGTATATATTCGAAATCCAAAGCCCGATACCAATGAAATGAAGACGAAACCACCTTGGCGCTATATTGAATCCATAGCAAAAGGAATAATTAAAATCGGTTCATAAACATAAAAGTTATACCCGAACATACAGAACATATGCAGTCGAATTGAGAACCTTCGCCTTTTTTGAAGTCGGTTAAAAATCATCGTAAATACAAAATTTCATGTGTGACAATTAAACACTTATCTGATGAAAAACTTTTAATGGAATATATTTTAGCATATTTCCATTTCCTAAATTTCTGGCAGACGTGATAAGTAGAACTTTTCCTGTTTTATTTCTAAATTATGCAAATAGAGTAATACAGAGTCATTCATTGATTAATTGCTTTTAATTTTGATAAGATTGCGCACTTGAAAAGCTTTTTTCAAGTCCACAAAGTTTTTTACTTTGAAAAGTTTGTAAGGAACTTCGAAATTTATGTTATGCTAGTATTAATGTAGTAACAAAGAAATTATAAAAACATCATTTCTGCAGTTTCTCCCGTTATTGACGGTAAAATATAAACTTGATACGAGTCTATCGAATACAGCAATCACACTTTCTATGGGTGCATTATAGTTAGCAGTTGAATTCAGATGCAATTAATTACATATTCCTTCACTTTCATTTTACATCGTCGTCACGCTTATTTTATACTTTATAAGGTGTGAAATAATAATAATAAAAAAAGGCATAACACTCAGGCGCATCTAATCACACTTCACAATCTTAAATTATGTTGATAATTCATTGCTCGTATTTTCTCTGCAATCATCTATAATTTCACAAATAATGCCTATTGCACAAAATAAATTACGTTGTAAAATGATTTATTAAAATGCAGAAGTTTTTTGTAGGACTTGCCGTTTATAGTCAATTGCATGATTAGAATCTAATATTCTTAGAAGTATAAATTAAGTATAAATTAATGGAAAATGTTATACAAACGTAATATTACATTGACTGTAAAATTCCACTATGTTTTGTGTATCGGTCGTCTTGATTATCGGATATGGAATGAAAATAATTGGCGTTACTATAATATAGTAATTAACTACTCCTCGGGGAGTTTCTCTTCAGTAGCAAATTCCTTTTCATAGGTATAAATTATTATTAATATCTGAGTATTTTCAATACATTTATTATATTTTCCTTAACCACAGTTGATATTTCAATGCGTCTGTGTATGCGTATTTCGATAGAAATGTTATCTTCGTCAGCGGGTTTACCCATGTTCAATATCTTGACAAATTATGATATATGTAACTAGCATATTTTTACTCAGTTTATGAGTACACAGACGCGTCATAAACCTTTTTCTGCCTTTAAGGGTCTTATTTATGACACTTGTTTATATAAAACAAACGTATTCACATACATACGAGTACATAGACACTTACGAGTATATATACATATACATAAATATTTTCCTACCATTTCTTTTTCCTTTCCTTTAATCATACCTTTCAGTAACCAAAAATTGTTCATGCTATTTACTTTTTAATTTAATTTAAAAGATCGGATCGCGATATGAGACATGAACCCAAATTTAATATATATTTTATACCCTTTCTGCAAATACATATAATTTTTTTTCCCAAGAGTGAAGCGCAACATTATTTGTGTCTGCTGTTCAGCTACATACATACATGTTCGACTACTTTTCATTTTTCAATTTTATCATATTTAAAATATGCTAGATGTTCCTTGAATTTAGTATTTATTGTTCTTTTTATTTACCATATATAAAATGATCACAACTGATTTAGTACCAATATCTCTGATTTACTACTGCTTTCTCCATTCTTACTCTGTTTTGTCATCAATGTTGTCTATTACATATATATTTAAATCTATTATATAGTGCAATGTGTACGGTAGTTTTATATATTTTACATATTTTTCTATTTTCTGTGGAGCGTACATTTTATATTGTCTCTTACTCTGCCATTAAGTACAGATTAAGTTAATTAATCTATATACATATGTACTAGAAAATTAAGTTAATGCTGGTTAATAGTTGTTATTATAGGTGGTGCGAATCCAACGACAACAAACGATTTCTATTTATATTCTTCCTATAAACATCTATGCAGTTTTTTATCTTTTTCCATTACATACGTAAATCTTGGAGTATTGACAGTTTAGATTTTGGATATTCGTTCTACTAGTATTGAATACCGCGAAGATATCCACGTACCTGATTCATATTCTTGGGAGATATTCACATATTTCTATTTAAAATAAAGAAATATTAAATATTTCTTTATTTTATATTGAAAATAGCGCATAAGGGGGTTTGCTGTAGAAGGAGATACGTAATTTCTTATGGGGGTTGTTTCTTTTCGTTCATATAGTTCACTATTGATTTGAAAATACTTTTTTTACATGGAAAAATATGTAAGATTTATGTATTCCTCTACAACTTCCTTTAACAAATCATTTAGTCAGTAAATGCTTTAATAACTCTATCGTTTTCGGGATAGATATACACAGAAATATCGAGGAAAGGACTAAGGATACTATGTATTTCATGAGAAATTTTGTTTTCAAATGTAATCACCATCGTTGCATATTTACCATAATTATGAATCTATATATGTAAAATATTAAAAAAAATTTAAGGAAATATTACTGAATGTTTACATCACATTTTACTGAGTAGCTTGACTATTCCGTTAATAAATTAAATTTAAGAACTGAATTATAATTAATTTATAGTCAATAAGCAAATCAATGTGACTTCTATATATTTGTTGGAAAGCATGTTTAGAGGGTTTCCAGATATAAAATAAAAAATATATTCTTAACAAGTTATTAGAACAGATGCAGTACTATACTTTTAATTTTCAGAAAAAGGTGAATGTACTCCACACAGGACTGATGACGCATTTCTAATCCGTTTTCTTCGAGTCAGAAACTTTGTTCCAGAGAAGGCCTATAGAGTGGTAAGAATGTTTATCATTTATGTCAAGAATAAATATAGGTATGCATATTTTCTAACTTCATGCATAATTATGTTTCACGCATATGACATACAGAGATTATATAAATTTAACATTACAGGGCACGTTTCAGGTTGTTGTATATTTGTATTTGATCTATTAAAAATAAAATCACTGTACTTAAACTTTGAGATAGAAGATGCAAAAGTATTAAAATTAATTTACCTGTATGCGGCAGTTTGTAGTCTTAAGTATTACGAAGTATTTTTGAGTGATCAGTAGCTTTTAAGTTTTTGATTTTGATGATTCTATACCAAAGTAGGACTTAGGTTCATGAAAAATGGAAGAAAACGTTTGAATATTCACAAATTCATCTACCATGCATAGTCGACATAATAATTAGTTTCACATATTATGAAAGTAGAGATAGTCGCAATATTAACTGATAAAAACTATGTAACTTTAAGCTGTCAAGGTTATGTCTCTCACATACTATTGGGCTGTTGCACCATCTTGCTCAAAATAGGCATACTAAAGTTCATCATTTTGTAGTTAGCTACTGAACGCATTCGGTCAAAATGTTGTTTCTGTACCACTATGTACTGACAGTGAATTTGATCAGACGGGCTCAATTATCCTCCTGCGATAAACTTCTATCCAAACACCAATTTTGTGAGGATCTAGTGAAGATTTGAGAAAAATATTTTTAGTACTCCACACTCACATACTTTAGAATTGATTTATTCTGAAATATAAATCCACACTTAAAAAGTTTAGTAGGTCATCATTCGTTAAATTATTAATAAACTACTGGCAGCGCTGAAGATGCTTGAGGTTGTCTGAGTCTATACGATTGTATCTTATAGGTATGCATGTTTAAGTTCACAATCGTTCCAAAAATAATTTGGGGCAGATGTATCAAAAGTCTTATAAGCTCTTGTTCCATATGTTGACGAATATTATTAACTATCTTCTGCATGAAGAGTTGGCCTTCTAACACATTTTCTATGAATTAGAGAGTTTCATGAAACACACCAACATAATTGTCGAGGCACTCATAAAAATCCTTTGGTATTACTGTAGTGTTCTCAAAAATTGACTGTTTTCTCTCTACGTCTCGAAGTTTCTCGGTAGACTTTAAAATTTTAATAAACCTATAAGAAAAAATTAAAGGTAATCAGAAATCTAAACGACCATGTAATAATACATCTAATCTAACTACAGAGAACCATGGAAACATGTTTTGTATAATTAAACGTACAAGTGCAGACGTACAAGTTCTAAACTACTAACTTTAACACTTACTGACGCATACTATATATAGAAGAAAACTTCTTTTATCGTATATATAAATCTAAGTAATATAAGACGCATTAGACACAAAATTGGCGGCACAGGGATAATCTTGATGCTACTGTAACTCCTAGTCTACATTAAGCTATCTTGGTTGAAAATTAAAAAAGAAACAGGTAGCTGAGGAAGTTATCAAATCAAAGCACTGTGTATAATCTATATTTTATTTTATCCAAAATATATTGTATATATTTATTTTATAGTACAGACAGTATAATCAGTTGTATAATATAGTTGTAGAATACATTGTAGTGTGCCCATATAAAATAGTTACATGTTTTTGCTATTTATTTTTCTTTCATACGTTCAATAAATTTATTTGTTGTTTTACAGCTAGTAAACTATTACAAATTTAAAGAAGATAACCCAGAATTTTATGATGGTGTGAATTTAAGACAACTGCTCAGGTTAGGCGATGATTCGATAATAACAGTGCCACCTTATAGGGAACAAACTGGAAGAAGGATATTGCTGTACAGGATAGGTGAGCTATTATTATTATTACTGCCGAGTTCATAAAGTTTAATTAAAAATTTCAACAATATTATTTATCATACAAACTTATACAGGAATTAACTTACTGATTTTTCTACACTTTTATGTTAATTGAAACTTTATGCTTTATCTAAATGTTTCAAGTAAATTTATCCAAATGCCTCTTAAATAAGTCTTGAAGTTATTTGAAGGGTAAGTTTTCACATATGTTTAAAAGGATTTCATTTAGTATTATTGAAATTGGTCCTTTATATAGAGAAGTATATAATGGCCAATTGAGTAATTGTAATTTGACCTATACACTTACAAATAGTACTCTTTACTTCATTAATTAGTCTGATATCTTCACACATATCTGAGGAAATACTACCATTTGCCTAAATAACAAAATTGATATAACTTGTATTACTATATTTTAATTTTTGATAATCCATACCTTGTATGACATCATTTTTTTACCTTGTTTCTTTACCTACTTCTTTTTGTGCTTCTTCAATAATTGAAAAAACAATCATACCAATACCAACATAGTGACCATAACCAATAATGTTATGGTCAATAAGATATGTTATGGTTAGTAAGACAATGTAAGGCAAGGTAAAAATAAGATAATATAAAGATAACTATGGTCAATACTTGATTTTAGGAAACTGGGATACAGAAAAGTTTTCTGTTATTGAGTTATTTCAAGCAACCATGATTGTCCTGGAGTTAGCTATTCTTGAACAACGAGCACAAATATTAGGTGGTATATGCTTGTTTGATTTAGGCGGACTCTCACTGCATCAAGCATGGCATTTAACTCCGTCGCTAGCCCATAAGATGGTACAAATTATGGTGGTAAGTATTTACTTTTTTCTTAACGTCCTAACAGTGCCAGTGAATAATTGGAAAGGGTGAAATAGTCTGATAGTATTAACGTGAAAACGTTAAGAAATTAAAAAGTTAGGGACATAGGAATTCATATTACTTCTTTAATTAATATGTTTAATTTGGATTAATATCTTTTTTGACTCATTGTTCTTTGAAAAATTTTTTAAAAAAGAAAAAATGTGAAAAGGTAATAAAAAGAATTAAATACGCTTATCGGAAGAAAGTATAATCCTAATTTCGTTTAGACATATGAAAGCCTCTAATCTTAGGCTATAGTGGAATATAACAAATATCATAGATACTTTCTTAGTAAACACAGATTCAAAGAGGCTGCATCACACTTCTGTTCTCACATTTTTCGTGAGAGCAGATATTATGCCGATGCATTGTGGGGCTTACAATTCTTATTCGTATACATTCTACTTCATGATTTTTCCACTTAGTTCTATATACATTGCTCCTAAGGAATAAATGTGTATAATGCTTTTTCAAATTCTCTGAATATCGAACATACTCCTATTGATTAATACCTTAAATTATATATGATTCCGTTGATTTGATTCCGTCAAATCGTAATAATATTGCGCTGCCCCCTTGCTCATATCGAAGGCACCTCCGGAGCTTGCCTCTAGAGCCTTAGGATAAAAAAAAGTTACCATGTTGTTCCCAGGGGTCTATTTACGGTATTGATTTTATAAAAATGCCTAAATTCAAACGAAAAATGTTTCATACATCGACCTAAAAATTTCATGACACACACGAAAACAGCCGATTAGTAAACATAGATCTACTATAATACAGAAGATTCACATTGCCGTCGATAGTACGTCGAGTGACATTTAAGAAGTAGGCTAATTTTATATATACTCATGTTTGAATTAGATTAAGGACATTTTCTTTTTGATAATTTCGATTTTAAAGGACGAATTTCACACCTGTGCGATATAAATTCACCCCTAAATAAACATCGTAAGCAAGTTAATTATCTCATCGTTGTAAAGCTTGTAATAGTCCTGTTTGCAAGATAAATAAGAAATTAGACAATTAAATTAGTGAACCAATTAAAATATACGGTGAATAATTGTTGGGAAATTATGCTCGCAATTATTGTACATTTTCTAAAACAAGTTCTTCAATGTATAAGTGAGACACTAAAAAATCAAATGAAAATAAATCAAGTGATAGCAAAGAGGATGTTTTCCTTCTAACTCATCATTCATATTACAAAATATTCCATATCAAGGAGTTCTATTCAGGTGCAATATCAGTAAAATAGCGATTGTATGAGAACAAGTCTTTGTTGATAAGGAAATCTGTAGAAATACCTTCCAATGGTTTAAATTTTCTAAATATTTTAGGAATATTTTAGAAAGGATCATTAGTTATTTGATCATTTATATTCTCACCAAACTGTAACGGTGAATCAAAAAATATCTCCCTTTAACTTCAGTGTTCAATTTCATTATGGTGTACTTTAAAATGCATTGAATACTACCTAGCTTGACCGGAATTTTATCTACGAGAGATTTTTCTGAAACGAGATACTTGGTATCCAAATATCCTTCTCTGTTTAATTTAAAATATCGATTTAATTCTGTTCTTTAATAATGAAAATTCTGCTACGCTATTTAAAGCTATTTCTTATATATAATTTAGTATACTAATATTTAAAATCTGTTCACAACGCTATTTAAAGAAAATATTGTCTCGGCCTAAAATAAAATGCAGTTTATTAAAATTCGGATTCATACGTATTTTATACAACATCTATGTATTTCCTGGTGGAATTGAACTCGTGACCGACACCAAAACGGTTAAGCTATTTCCATTTTTCACAAGTACCAGAGTTCAACAATGAAAACTATTCCGTAAATAGTCCAAAGCAATGCAATGCCGTCCAGTTCTCGGAAGATCTTTCTCTTCAGGATTCTATCGGAAAAATATATTATTGATACTATAGCAAAATATTCCATGGAGTCATGTCAGGAATTCGATTAGCACCATCTACGTCATCGTTACATCAAAATGTGAGCAAGAAAAAAATAAAATCGACACATTTGAGGATATTGCTCAAAATTTCATACTATTATAATTACTGAATTTATTCGAGACTTTTCTGCCGCACTGTATTATGATTTTTTATAATAGCTCTGACGTGAGAATGTGAAAAGAGATATAGCACACAGTCTGTGCCATTAATATAATTATTTTGACAAAGCACAGTGTACGAATTGCGTCTAACAAATCCTGTTCCATTAGTTGGATAATAAAATTCAATAGATTTAATTGACAATATTTATTGAGTGACGGCGATCAAGTAGGAATATGTATGTAAATTATGTTACGCAATTACTGATTCCAGGAAGCTTTTAAATATTGAGTGTTAATTAAGTTAAATTGAGTGCTATAAACAATATTTAAAATCTTTTTTACGAATTTGAAGTATATTTCTTATAAATCAATAATTAGCGAATGCAAATATGCGTTTAATTCCTCTTTCTATACATCGTCGAAAAAAAAAGATCCATAATTTGGTAGATATTCCTGTTCATGTAATTAGTGGTTGATAGTATATTATCAATTTTCTCGCGATGACGCTGGTTCGAAAATTCAATTTTAAAGTTTAATTAACAATAGCAAGAAACAATAAGAACACTGATATATTTATTGACTATAAACTTCAACAATGAACTTCAACAACGAACGATAATGAATACCACAAAAAGTATTTATTGGTGGTAGTTAGCTTAGGTTCATCTATCACCCCAGGATGGATGACTAGAGAAGATAACAATGACAAATAATGGAAAAATATAAAGAGTAGAAGATAAGGACTACTCACGATTTTGTCCTGCGATCTGTGATGCAATTAAGGTGCATTGAACGGTCATTGCATTTACATCTTTAGTGTGCAACAGGTAACTACCACAAATCTGGAGAAGCGAAGTAACTCAATTCTAAACGAAAAGTGTTGCACAGGGATGAATTCCACTTTATTTCCACATATCTTACAATAACCAATTTCCCTCTAAGTCAACCAAATTTGTTTCAAACAGAGTTTAGATTTATCATGAACATTTATTAATTGCATTGCGAATACTGCGTTATACTTACTGTTATTTTCTATATTTACTAAACGGCCGTTTTCATGTGTGTGTCACGAAATTTTTAGGTCTATGTACGAAATGCTTTTCGTTTGAATTTCAGCATATTGACAAAATCAGTATAGTAAGTCGATCCTTGCGAATAACGTGGTAACTTTTGTTTTTTGATCCGAGACCTCTAGAGGCATGCTCCGGAAGTGTCTTGGATATGAGCAAGGGGGCGAAGCAATATTATTGTGATTTGCTTACTCGTAGTTAATATTAAATCTCCGCTATGATATGGTGTTAAACTTATTTACACAAACCGTTTATTTTCAGAGTTCCTTTCCAATGAAAATCCACGCATTGCATGTAGTAAATCAGTCATGGATATTCGACATGATTTATAGCATATTCAAGCCGTTCTTAGACGACAAAATGAAGGAACGAATTTTCTTCCATGGGGAAGACATGGAAAGTCTTCACCAACACATCGATCCTAAACATCTTCCAGAAAGATACGGGGGAATGCATCCTGATTATAATTATCGTGATTGGGTAGAAAATTTTGAAAAGAATCCTCAGATTAAGTGGGAACTCGCATCTCTAGGATACGAGGATGAGGAATATAAAATTAACAAAGAAGCGGAATGTACAAAATGTTGAATATCTTGGAGGGTGCAATGGATAATACTTTATTTCTGTTAATTAGTTAACATTAGACTAATTAAGTTGATATATACGTATACAATATGGAGGCTGTGATATTTTCATTCTCTTTTTATATTAATTGATAACGAGCCTGCTTTTAATAGGCCCCTTTTATAAAAAAATAAGTTTTTCAAAATGCCATAAATGCATTATATAAATATATAAATTTTGTAGCAAATGATATCTCTATACATTTTTCGATTTTACAAAAGTCCAATTTTTACGAAAATGGGATTATTCGCCCATTAGTTTTAAAATAAAATGCTATGTCTACTGATTTGACTTTGGTAACTTTCCTTAATTATTTTCAAAATATAAAAAGTCTAAGATTTGCACTACAAGTCCTCTTATGTCACTAAGATCGAATATGAGACATCTGACCTTAGAGTTTTCTGTCATATGTTAATAGATCAGATATATTATGGACGTTAAAGTGAACTTTAACGTCCATAATATATCTGATCTTGAACTAAAAATACGATTCAACAGTTACAGTGGCGGTGCTAGCATTATTTTGCGGTTGGGCGAAAATAGACAGGAATTACCTAGGGTGGGAGAGAGCGTTAAATATATTATTTTATGTGCGATATAGTGGTGTTATAAGAAGTTGGGCGACTGGTTGGGCAAAAAGGATTTTTCCCGGGCACTCGCCCACCAGTGCCCACCCCTGGTGCCGCCACTGAATAGTTAATAAAATAAAAAAGTCAATGAACAATTACTATTACTATAAGTAAAGTACTTATTTTGTTTAATTCCTAGTGGATATTTTCATTTCGTTTGGTTCCGTCAGTTATATGGGTGTTTCTTTAAATTACTGTTGCTTATTCTTCTCAATTATTCTGTTGTAAATATTCGTATGTGTATTTTTGTCCGCCAACAATTATTTTTTTAGTAACTCCGTAACATTTGGATTTTGCATTTAATTTTTAGTAAACTTCTTTAGTTAATCATCAGTGATTATTTTATCACTCTAATGGCTTTATTTAAATCTTATTTAGGTTATATATTTAGGATTTGGCCCTTATTTTCTTTCGTTAATCTGTAGATACATTTAAAAATTTATTCCACCATTATATCATGTTGTATAGTGTATCAAATAAATTAAAAATATTAAAAAAAATAAAGTATATTTAATTTCTTCTTTTCCTATTATAATTGATTTTTAATATCGAGTTTTTTGGGAATATAAGTTCTTTAATTCCTTAATTTATTTGCTTATAACCACTTTGCATTAACTCAAATGAATGTATTAAATCTATACTGTAAAATTTAATATCTATTACTATGGGTTCAGGGAGTTATACAGATTTTTTTCTTTAATCTACCTCATAAAGGAAGATTAGACAAATCAGATGATGGTAAAGAAACAATAACTTAATTTTTTAATGCATATCTCTTTAAAACATTAAGTCATTGTCATCTCCTTTGGCATACTAACTCTACAGATTTACATTTTTAATATAATGTTTAATACTTTTATGTTGTTTTATTTTATTGTTCTTAAAATTAAATAATAAGTAATTATAAAAAAATCATACCTATTTTTTGAGACAACGTAAAATCTAAAAACTTGACAGCTTATTTGAACTGAACCAATTATTATTACTTTCAGGAATAGGGCCGTAGTGAAATATCTTCCTAACATATACATACATACATAGTTTTTCAGTTTTAAGTCAAAAGTCTAACATAAAATTATTTGCAAACGTTTAATAGAAAATAAGTTTTAACCAAATTATTTACTCAATATTTTAGTTCACCTGCTTTCTAATTATTATTTTTGAAGTAATGTAATTGACAAAAGTCGTTAGTCAAATTTTTTTAATTTGTTTAGTTGTGAATAGTGTTTGCTAACATTCTTATAACGTATATTAACTACCTAAATATAGACACTGAAATATGTTTTGAAAGTCAAAATGGAGCTACTCCACTAAGTTACGCAGCGAAACCAGTGGCAGCGCTATAATTATATTGCGGTTGGGCGAAAATAGGCAGGAAATATCTAGGGTGGGCGAGGGCGTGAAATATATTATTTTATGTGCGAATGTGATATACGAGCCCAAAGCCCAAAATGACATGAGTTCGTCCCTTAGATATTTTCACGTCCACGCATTACAAACGGTAAGGTAGGAATAAACTACGCTAATAAATACAACGTTGTTTCATTTGTACTTGAGAAATATAAGAACTGTACGCATTTATTCGCAATAACAAGAAAACTAGTGGCAAAAGAAATCATAATAACATCAAGTAGTTAAATCTCACATTTTGAGTACCTAATTTACACTGAGTTGTAAAGTCAATTACCACTGTGTTATGGCACCTCAATTTTTCAAAACAATTATTTTAGGCATGGTGTCTACAAGACTCTGGCAGTCTTCTAAACAAGAAGAGTCCCATTTTCTTGGAGATGATGTCGCAAAGACTGAAGTGTTCTAGCTGGACGATTAAGCAATTATTTTTTCATTCGATGCCATAATGTCTCGATCGGGAAAAGAACAGGATTACTCGAGGGCCAACTTAGGACGGAAATATAGTTTTTCGACATCCAGGATTTCACACGTTTGGATATATGGCAAACCGCGCTACCTTGTTGGAAGAAAAATTCCCGGTTATCTAATTGCGGTGCCTTCAACAAAGTGAAGCCCACCAACGCCATTGGCGGACATACATCTCCACACCATAATTGAAGTGGGAAATTTCACTTTTTGTCGAAGACAGTCTTTGTTGTAAGCCTCGGTTTTCGTTCGAATTACCCTACACCACTAATCTCCTATACAAAGCTTAAATTTTGATTCGTCGCTCCAAATAACCGACCTCCACTGCTCCAAAGCCCAGTTTTTATGTATTTTGGCTCATAGTAAGCGGTTTTTCTTCTGTCTTTGAGTGAGTAGGGGTTTTATTTTGCCTAATAACGAGAATAATTACATGCATGCATTAACGTATAAAACCAAAATAACCTTATAAAAATTTCATCCAATTCTCTTCAGTGCCCTCGTACAAGCCGATTTAGAATACTGATTGTCTGTCGCTTCATTCCATAGAACTGTTAGAGTACTGTAATTGGCACGTCGGTTTTTCTTTATAATGCGTCCCAAAATCCTTAATTCTGCAGCAGTCACTGCGGTTTTTCTACCAACACGTGCTTTTCCGACTGCGGAACCCGTAACTTTATAAAAACGCACAATGTCTCTAACAGCATAACGAGACAAATCTAATTGTTTTGCAATCTGATAGACGCTTTTGCCCTAATGGTACAATTTTATCAGAACTTTCCGTAAATCTTGCGATAATGCTTTTTCACGCGTCATTTCGACTCTAACTATCAACAGGGACGTTTACCAGACACAAAACACCATCGGTAGAGGTATTTAGTTTCACACAAAATGATGGTTTGACGCCAATGTTCGACTTCGGTGTCGAGATTTACTGAAATCAGACATTTAAACAAAAATTATATTTTCGAAGCCCATGTTTTTGTTTATTATTATAAGAATTATTCAAATTGATCCTATTTGGCATTAGGAATGAGAATTATCATAATAGTATTCTTGTGTTAAAACGTTATAGCTCATTTAAATAAAAAGTCAGTACGGGCGAGTTCATGTGATTTTAAGCTCGTAGTGGTGTTATAAGAGGTTGGGCGTCTGGTTGGGCGAAAAGAATTATGGCTGGGCGCTCACCTACCCATGCCCACCCCTGACAATTGACGCAAAAGGGGTGATGAAGGATCATAATATTGTTTAACGTTCTTACGACAGGCACGTCATATTTTTTGTAATGGGGGTAAGCTGGTTACCTGGCATGTCGTGAAAATTTCCCTATCACCACTGCACCGTATACCAGATATTCTATGCTGTTAAAGGAACCAGGTACCATTGCTAGCAGACAATCTGTGGGTGACATTTAAGGTTATAAATGAATCTCAATTAACACATACCGCAAGACAATTTGCATTGGTTGTATTTTAACAAAACAGGTAGGTGGTGGAGTTTAACTTATCTCGTGATCAATAATTCAGTAACCGAGTGATTGTGAAACATTTTAGGATATAATGGGCGGTTGGAAGCTAGAAGTTGCAAGAATGGCATTGTATATTACTTTTCCTGTAGCCCTATTTTATTATTTTAATCAACCCGAATACTTTGAAGAATGGGTAGTTAAAACGAAAAGAGAAATTTATCCTCCTGAATCAAAGTCGAAAAGGGAGAGTTTTGAACAGGCTATACAAGCAATAAAAAAGAAGCAAGAACTTGCTTTGTTAGCTGCTTTAGAAGATAAAGAACAATCAGTTAAATAATTTATTAATGTAAAAATATGGTAAATGTTGTATTGTAACCTGTAACAGGTTGTAAATAATATATTTTACTTCAAATCAATAGACTACATTGAAATGTTTAATACACATTAAATCAAAGTAATAGTACAGCTTGTCAAGAATATGTGAAAGTAAGATTTCTGTGTATGCATAGAAGAAAAAGTGAGGCACCATTCGTAGGGAAAAAGATGCACTTTACGCATGGCCAGATCGAACTCTGTGCACATACTGAGTGAATATTCGATATTCACTCTGCAAAGGTCTGAATACAACTGAGTAGAGACCAGGCTATTTACTGCACATCTGGTGGGAGGTCCAATATCGCAGTTTTGACACATTCCTATTCTGAACATGCTGTATATCTCAGTTATCTAAATATGTATGCAAAATGATATTTGCCATATTTATTGCAATCTGGTAATTGACAATAAATTTTATTATTATCATAATTATAAGATTGTGATAAATTATTGCTACATATATCCAAAAATAGTATATTTTCTTTTTGCAATCTTTATATTAAGTTGTGAATAATATATAAGATGTTTTCATAACTAGCATTCAAATGATGAAAAATATTAAGTAAATGAATGTATATCATATACAAAATATATTTATACATAACATATTTTATAGCCAAAAGAAATTTAGTTCTTACAAGATTACATATATTTCAATATATTTATTATAGAGTAATGGAAAAGTTGCAACTCTGATGGTTAATAAATTGAGAATTTAATAGCTGTTTTACACATTACAATTTATTTGAAAATAAATGAATAAATTACAGAGTTTCTTGGTCAATAAGTTGATCAATATTATATATATTTTTTGGACTATTTGGATTTGACAATATTTGGAACAATTTACGGCTTCACTAACATAAATGTTAAGGCGTTTGCTAGGATGTGTTCTGGTTGATGGGGGTTAAATTGTTTGGAGGCTTCATTTCAAATTTAAAATCATATTATACCTTCTCAATATTAATATTATAAATTATGATTAATGATGAATTAGTTTAAGTACACCAATTTTCTTTAAATATTCCATCATATTGACCAAACGAATTCATCACATGAAAACATTTTTTGTTCTATTTATCGCAAATGCAAACATACAACAAATTTATTTTTATTATATTTATATTTACGTATGTTTAAATCTCTGTCTCAAATATATAACAAATATAAACTGATCTTTAACACATGGTTTGAAGTTGATATTTAGATATAAATAGAAAATGTTACCAAATGTCCCTACAGTTGATTAAGAAAAATTTAGAACTCATTAATTTATTATATGCGATAAATTGAAACAATTTTCATTCATATTTCATATATATTTTAATTTAATGTATCTTGATATATTCAAGGTCAACATGATCTATTATTTAGTTATTTTTTATTGTGAGTAAAAGGGCAGTTAGAGATTTAAAGAGCAGTATCACGTACATAATAACATTGAGACATCAAAATTACAAGGTGGGGCAGAGAAACGTGCTTATTTGAATCTGGCGCCCTGAGGCGACGGTTGCTTCTAGGAGGGTGGGGGTAGGTGCATTCAAGAGGGCGGGGCATAAAGTTGTAAATTCGCTTGGTTTAGTTAGCATCATTGAGTGGACGAAAGTGGAGAGCGCGTAGTATGTCGAAGCATACTTTTCCAACAGTCGCTCAATCATCTCCACGCAACGTGCATTCCGTACCCATTTCAATATTACGCCCCGTGATCGACTTCCTGGCCGGCAGTCCATTGTTTAATGGGTAAATAACTTCAGGGAAACTGGTGATCTGAAGAAAAAAAATCTGGGCTTCCATGAACAACAAGGTCACCCCAAAATTTTGACATGGTAAGGTTTTCTGTTTTGTGATCCCCTCAGCGCTCTGTCCGCAAAGATGCTGCTGCTGTTGGATTTTCTACTCATTCTGTGAGGCGAATCCTTCATGAAGAACTAATATTTTATCCCTATTAATTAACTGTGGTACAGCAACTTAATCCACGCGAATTTGTTCTTCGAGAAAATGCATGTGAGGCGCTTCTTGGCATATTTCACGACACACTTGTTTTCTTCAGTGATGAGGCTCCCCTGTAGGACAACATTTGTCAAACTGTGGCTAACATACCCGTCTATATGCTGGTTCCGAGTTCGATTAACGCAGTGTATTGAGAATAATGGACGCCACCTGCCTGATATCATCTTTAAAACCGTGTAAACACAAAATTTAAATGTTGTTTTTGATGCTGTTCGAAGAATTAAATATATATCGTCATTACTTCTTTTAAATTGAATTTCTAAATAAGCAAGTTGCTCTTCCCCACCCTGTATATCTAAAGAAAGAAAATTTAATAATGGAATTATGTAAATAAAATGTTCAAAACTGACAGCAGTTGAATAAATGCATAAATTTTATAATTTTCATACAAAACTATTTTTGAAAAAGTTGTTTCCTTGTAGAGGTATAAATAAAAACAATTCAGAACATATACATATAACTTTTTAGACATCTGCTACAAATTAGGTTATTGAATTACCAGATAAAGGTGTAGATACATTTGCGTGCCGAACCGTTCACAAAGCATTCATGCGCAATTAGTTCTCTAGATAGGGGGGGGTAGAGCTACGAGCCGCTCTTGAACGGTTCGTAGGATCCATCTCCTGTCGGTTATTTTTACGAATACAAAGGCATTCGTAGTTCATATTGAGACGACGTCATGTGCAGTTCGTTGGAATTTTTCTTCTGCCCGCTGTGGCTGGCTCTATTTATTTCTTATGTCTTTTTGCATGATTCTTTTCTATCTGGGTTATTTATTTAATAATTTGCCTACCTTTATAATTTTATGTTATAATTATTATATTATAATAATTATTATTATGGAGTGTACAGAGGAAAATGTACTCAGACCAATGTAAGAAGAAAATTTTCCGCATCGAGCAAGACTGGTGGTTCGTGGTTAGTTCCTTCTTTCCCATGGATCGTGTTTAGTTCAGTAGATGTTCGCTGTAAAACTATTTTCAACAAATGGTTCACGAATGGTTCGGCTCGCAAACGTATCTGCACCTTAATGAATAAAAAAATCAGAATACTTAATTTTATACTTTTTGCGTTGAGCTACGTTCAGCAGAGGTCTCACCGGGTAAAGTCTTAAGTGTAAGTGTATATCTCTGGTTTATATTTTGTAGTCTCTTTGCTCGTAGAGTTATACCGGTTCTGCCAGTTATATATATTCTGTGTGTCTGTGTATGTTCTCTGCAAGAAGACTAGGTTCTCTGGTCTTCTTGGTTCTTTGCTACGAGCAAAGAGACTTCTGTCTCTTTGCTCGTAGGTTCTTCGCTACGAGTAGTCTTTTTGCTCGTAGGTTCTTTGCATGTTCACACATTACCCACAGATGCATGTTACTGGCACTCGAGAAATGTAAAAAATTAATTTAGGTTAGGTACCAGGGCCAGTTATTAATAATAATAAATATATGATAAAGGGCTCAAAACGATGGATGATAAATTTTGATCAAGCATCTAAAAATCGTATTAATTATTAATTTGGCACAATGGTTCATAGAATATGGTCAGTATTAATGAAGTGTACGTACATAAATCTATTATAAAGAAACTTTCAGTATGGCTTCCGATTTCTTTTTCCCAAACATGGGTGGTGTGGAAGAACATATTTATAATTTATCTCAATGTTTAATGCAAAAAGGCCATAAGGTGGTTATTATGACCCATAGTTATGGCAATCGAATTGGTGTACGATATATGACCAATGGCCTCAAAGTTTATTATCTACCTATAAAAGTTTTTTACAACCAGTGTGTTCTACCTACCATGATTTGCAATATACCTTTAATTCGGTATATACTTGTACGAGAAAGAATTGAAATTATTCATGGACACTCTGCATTTTCAGCGTTAGCTCACGAGGCTATGTTGGTTGGAAATTTAATGGGGCTGAAGGTAATTTAATATGTAGTGTTGGTCCTCTATAATATATTTCTTTAGACAATATTTACAGATCACAGTCTATTTGGATTTGCTGACGCGAGTGCAGTGATTACTAATAAATTTATTCAAATTTCACTCGCAGATTGTAATCATTGTATTTGTGTATCGCATACTGGAAAAGAAAATACTGTTTTACGAGCAAAAGTTGATAGTAAAAGGGTATCTGTTATACCAAATGCTGTAGATACATATTCCTTTATACCTGATCCTAGTCAAAGATCAAAATCACAGAGTAAGCGAGTATATTTTGTTTTATTGTTTACTTAACATTTTATATTTATAGTCACCATTGTGGTTGTTTCACGGTTAGTTTATAGAAAAGGTGTAGACTTAACTGCACAAATTATAGGAGACCTATGTTCTAAATATAAGGATGTTTGTTTCTTAATCGCTGGAGATGGACCCAAGAGATGGTAACAAATTAAATGTGCTATAAAATTATATTTTAAGAAAGTTTACATTAGTTTTAAAACATGCAGAACATGTTAATATATAATTTTAACAACCTTCTATGTCTATCATATGTATATTTAAATTTATTTTAATGGGCATCTTATAATTCAAATAAATTGTAATTTAAATAACAGGTTGCTTGAAGAGATACGAGAAAGGAAATGTCTTCAAGATAGGGTAATCCTTTTGGGTAGCTTAGAACATTCCCAAGTTAGAAATGTATTAGTAAAAGGTGATATATTCCTAAACACATCGTTGACTGAGGCTTATTGTATGGCTATTGTCGAGGCAGCATCATGTGGGTAAATATATAGTTTTAATTAATATTGTATATTTTTCTATACAGCTAGCTCATCAAGAATAGAAACAAGTCCCAAAACTGCGATATCCGACTGCCCATGAGGTGCATAGTAAACAGTCTGGTCTTTATTAAGTCAAATTGACACCTTTGCAGAGTGGATATTGATGAATATATATTGAATGTGAATGTACACAGAGTTCGCTCTGACCACGCATAAAGTGTATCCTTTTCCTTTCAAATGCTGCCTTACGCTTTCTTCTATGCATATCTATATAATCTGACAGTTTTTCCTATTTTTGACGAGCAGTACTTGTACTATACTTTCTACTTATAGTATACTATTATAGTTTCTATACTTATATTATACTATAAGCCATTTTCTAGATATGTATAATGTGATTTTTATTTACAAAATATTGGATGCCATTATGTTAAATGAAATTTCTGATAATTTTTAAAAATATTGTGTACTAAGCACCACCAAAATAAGAAATTAATACGTAATTATACTGGTTTAATTAATAGCGATATTTATAATTTATATTTATAATATTTATACTGTTTACAAATTTTATCTATATTTATGCTTTTTTATTGTAATTTTTAGGAAACAAATTTTTGTTAAAAAGTATTTATCGAGTCAGTACCTCATTATTTGTCTATCTATCATTGTTATGTGTTACAGAAAAATTGTGACTCTAAAAATCTTGGCATCAACAGCCAAGTAAAAATTATTCCCCATTTTGCTGTGGTATTTATATGATTCTGATTAGTGAGAAATATTTTCAAGTTTTGATGACGGTAGCTGGTACATAGCAGAGTCTAACTTTGTTGCTAGGAATATCCATGTCTCATTGTAATGCAAATTTTATCTCCATCTCGTAAGAAATTATCGAAATGATCTATGTGAACAATGAAATTCCACTTCCAGGTAAATTAAATAATACCAATTTTATATATTCTTTAGGTTGAAAGTTGTGTCAACAAAAGTTGGTGGAATTCCTGAAGTATTACCAGAAGATTTAATTTATTTAACAGAACCTAATGTACCATGTCTTATGGAAGGTATGTTTTGAAATATAGGAATAAAGCTTGTCTTTCTTTAATGTTTGATATTTCTGATATTTATTTCACATAATATATGTAACAACATGTGATGTAATGTTATTATACCATGAACTGTTAACTTTTAACACTTAAATAATAGGTAACGTTTAAATAATTTTAGGATGTTAATTACACTGTAAAAAGTATTTAATATTTTCATTTTAAATGGGAATCTTTATTATTTAAGATGTTGTATTTAAGTTATTTAATAATTGTTTCTGTCACATGAAAAGTTTTCCTGGTAAACGGTTATTTTTTTAGGATTAGAAAAAGCTATAGCAGATTTAAAGAAAGGAAATGTATTATGTCCATATGAATGTAATATACGTATCAGAAAATATTATAATTGGGAAAATATTTCTGCAAGGACTGAGGTTGTTTATCAAAAGGTGTCTCAAGAACGTACAAAAGATCTAAGACAGCAATTAATTGGGTAAAATATAATTATAATAGATAATATATTTTTATAGATAACGATTAGATGTAAATATTACTTTTCCGCACTCCACCATACGCGGAAAAGTAATGTAATCGTGTAAACAAAAATTGGAAAAAACTGTTTTTTGTTGGATTTATTTTTCGTTTTTCGGCCTAAAAACAAAAAAAAATTATATTTAAAAAAATCTTCCTGTGTGTCGTCGTCGTCGGCATGTATTCTTGTTAGCACGATAACTCAACTAATTCGTATTGGATCAATCGAGTTTTGACTGATTCTGATTGGGGACGTCTCCCAGACGACACCTATTGATTTTGAGGTAGATAAGAGACACTCTTCCATATACATGGGTTATCAGAAAGTACAATGGTGGTGGACTATTTGAGAAATTTTTTTGTTAGCACGATCACTCAATTAAATCGTGTCGGATCGATTGGGATTCGACTGATTCTGATTAGGGATGTCTACCAGACGACATCTATTGATTTTGAGGTGGATAGGACACACCCCACCTTATCCATGGGTCATGAGAAAGCACGATGGTGGACTATTTGATAAAATAAACCTAACTGTCGCATGAAACACATTCTGCTTTTATGTGTTGGTTTATTTTTTTTCGGCTAGTCAATTTTGAAATAGAGATGTTCTACATGCAGAAAAGTCCATTTTAAGGTTTTAAAACTGTTTATTGTTGTATGTCATTGAGTGCGTATTTGACTATGAGGATAAATTATCAAGTAACTTACTTGGGAACAATAGTAAAAATTTTATAACATTATATAATGATTTAATAATAATGTAATGCTTTAACAATATTCTTCCATGGCTGCGTTAACTTATATATCTGATGTCAAATATCTTTCCCTTACTGTGTTTTTGCTGAGATTTGTACATAAATGAAACATTTAGGTAATTAAGTTAGAGCTATAATCTGGATTATAATCCAGAGTTATCTGCTGAAGTAGATGAGCCTATACACCTTATAGTTAATAGTAATGAAATGCACCTTAATAGGAAACCACTATTGTTTATCTTAATAATTTTTATTTCACTTCATTTAACTTAATTATAATCTTTAATTATTTTGGAGATTGTAATTAACTATAGCAGGAACAAATATTTTTTAAGGTGATTTCTTAACCATTATTGACATAAGAAAGTTTAATTTTCAGATGTTCTTGTATCAGTTCTTGCTTTCATATTTGATATATTTTCCCATATAGTTGGTTATTGATTTCTTGAATTGTTTAGACTAACCATAATGTATGCACCACTATCTTTATTTGGAAACATTAAAAAGCATCGACACTGGACAATGTTTCTGTTGTCTTCACAGATACTATACATTTATTTTATTCCTCTTAATTATCATTGATGTTTTAATGCACCTATATGCGCATATTTCATTTTGTTTAAAAACATGCAGGAACATCGTAAAAAGACGTCAAAATAGGTGATTGGGAAATTTCGAATAAGCTTCCCTTTCATATGGTATAATTAAAAATGGAATGGTCACTATTGTAATGACAAACATTTTTAGAATTAGGCAGATAGTTGAAAATAGGCTTATCAGTTTTAAGTTTGTATTTGATTATTCTGTAAAAGATTTTTCAAGTGTTTTTTTAATGTTGAATTTTCAGTTATCTGGCCAGTGGAGTGTGGCCATATCTCCTAGTTGTTTCGTTAACTTTCCTCATACTTAATTTGTATGAATATATAGTGCCCAGAAAGGACATCGACATTGCCAAAGATTATAGCAACAAATGTCAAAGAAGAGACAAGGAAAATAAAAAATGGGGTTTTCAGTAATTATAAAGAATTTATTTAACTCTTATAATAAATATAACAAATAATATACATATGTAATTTTTTTATAACCTGTTAACTAATTTATTTCAAATAAATACATCATTCCTAAGCGAAGAAAATAAATACATACTTATCTTGTTTACCAAAATATAAAATTCATTGTACTGTTTTATTTAAAATAAACTATTCTTTTTTTTATAATTATTTTATAATTATAATATTCCACTCGTTCACGCAATATAACACGTAAGTAATTCTAGGAAAAACCACAAAAGCAGTACACAAACTGTTTTTCAAAGAGTTACTGTACGTCGGTTATTTAATGTAGAAGCAATCTAGAATCACTACTAATTCTAAATATGTTATAAAAATCTTTTTAAATATTAGGCCTGATAGAATTTGATTAGGTACTATGCTGCTTAGGTTTACTTTGGAATGTATATGGAATGCTAAGACTTGCCAATATGCTTGGCAAAAAAATATTCTGATATTGTGGTTTGGTCCACCAATAATAAATACAATCCTCATAAACCCAAGCTACTGTTCCTTATTTCTATGTAAATAATCTTTTTATAATATTCCATATTTCAACTAATATACAAACTATCAGATAGAAGATCACTATACAAGACACAACAGGGTTTATTGTATGCTAGGTCTGGTCCTCGTTTGGGGGTCTTTGCTCTTGACTAGTACAATTCCAAGATAAGCGTTTGTGGATGCTGGCATCCCTACTATCGTTTTTCTGAAAATAAATTTACAGATTACAATGGTATTGATAACCAGGGAACTGAGGATTGATGGTTAATAGATATTAAGTCACTCGGTTAAATTATCTAAGGCATTTTGTCACTTACATTGAAAATAAATTTTTTATATCTTGCTTATATTGCTAGTATATAAGGGAAAATTATCAATAAATTAATTTTCTATTTGACAAAGGATATTTAAGTTATCGTTATTTAGTTTCATATTATAGGTAACATAGACTAACAACGCGGTAAACCAACCCAACCAACATTGACATTATTTCCGAAAATTGATTATTTGAGGTGAAAAAAATGATTTTAGCTCAGTAGTGATGGTTATGTTGATAAAATACACCATTATTCGAAAAATTGCTTTCATCCTGCTACAAAATATATATTTTTTAAATTAGATATTTTTGTGTGTTTTCTAAGAAAACATCGCAAGAAACCATTCATAAAATTTTAATCTACTTTCTGGATTATCAACTTCTAAGTGTTGGCGTCGCATGCATTTGTAGGCATGATATTTATTATTCAGTAAAATTTTGCTGGTAGTCGCGAACACATTATTCAAGAATCACGTTAGGAGGCGGTACACCTGGAAATGCCAGGAGGGATAGACAGGTATCAGATAGACTACATTCTGGTTAGGAAGAGATTTAGAAATGAAGTAAAAGACTGTAAGAGTTATCCAGGAGCAGATGTAGACAGCGACCACAACTTGGTAGTCATGAAAGCTAGATTAAAGTTCAAAAATCTGAAAACCCGGAAGGATAAGAAACGTATAAATGTAGACATATTGAGGGATCAGAATATGAAAGATAAGTTCCAGGAGAAAACATCAATTAATAAATAAAGCGAGTAATGACGAAATCAAGAACGCAGAAACTGAGTGGGAGGGTATCAAGAATAGTCTAGATTCCGCGGCTACGGACGTTTTAGGACACGAGAAAAGGGAAGCTAGGAAGCCCTGGATAACGGACGAAATATTAAACTTAATGCAAAAGAGACGAGGCTACAAAAACAGACGAGACGAGGAAGGACTGAAAACTTATAAGGCAATAAAGTGGGAAATTATTAGAAAATGTAGAAAAGCGAAAGAACAATGGATAGAGGATAAATGCAAAGAAGTAGAAGATAAGCTGTAAGTAGGTAAGACCGATGAGGCTTACAAAATAATTAAGAGGAACTTCAGGGATATAGGAACAATAAGTAGAAACGTTATGAGTCAATCGGGAGACATACTGATCGGAAGAGAGGAGAAAGTGGATAGAAGGAAGCAGTACTTAGGAAATTTATACGAGGGTCAGGAATTAGGAGAGATGTTAGAGGAAGAATCTAGCATCGATAGGGAAGATGTAGGAATACCTATATTGAGAGAGGAATTTGAAATAGCAGTAAGGGGGCTAAAGAACAATAGAGCTACGGGTATAGATAAAATACAGGCGGAAATTTTGAAATGTGCGGGACAGAAAGTAGTAAATAGGATGTTTGAACTGGTAAAATACATATACGAAACGGGCGAGATGCCGGAGGATTATAAAAGGAACATTATCGTTACTATACCGAAAAAGAGAGGAGCCGACAAATGCGAGAACTTTAGAACGATTAACCTAACCTCCCATGCGTCAAAAATCTTAACCAGAATAGTGCAGAAGAGGATGGAAAATAGAGCGGAGGAAATACTAGGAGAAGACCAATTCGGGTTTAGGCGAAATAGGGGAACTCGCGAAGCTATTCTAGCGCTAAGAGTAATGTTAGAGAAAACAATAGAAAAAGGAAAGAACGCTTATATAGGATTTGTAGATTTAGAAAAAGCTTTTGATAACGTAAGATGGGAAAACATGTTCGAGATACTAAAGAGCGCGGGAATGAAGTATAGAGATAGGAGAGTAGTACACAATCTATACAAAGAGCAAACTGCTGTTATAGAAGTAGAAGGGGAAAAAAGGGAAGTAGGTATTAGGAAAGGAGTAAGACAAGGATGTACGACTATCACCACTAATTTTTAATCTGTACATCGAAGAGGCGATTAATGTGGTAAAAGATAGAATGGATTTCGGGATTAAAGTACAGGGACAGAAACTAAAAATGCTGAGATTCGCGGATGATATAGCAGTATTAGCATCTAGTAAAGAGGAATTAGAATCAGCATTGAACGAAATGGAGGCAGTGTTGACAGAGGAATACGGAATGAGGGTGAATAAAAACAAAACTAAAATGTTAGTGTGCAGAGGGCGCGAGAGCAGAGCAAAAGCGTAAGTACAAATTATTAATGAAAGATTGGAGGAAGTTAAAGACTTCACTTATTTAGGAAGTAAAATAAATTGGGATGGAAGAAGCGATAAAGACATAAAACAAAGAATAGCGCAGGGTCGAGTAGCTTTTAACAAAAAGAACTTTTTTGTTAAAAAACGTTTTTTAACTTTTATGCTCGGGGGTAATAAAGCTGGAAACAAGGAAGAGATTTTTGAAAACATATGTATGGGGCACGGCACTATACGGTTGCGAAACCTGAACGGTAGGGGAAGCAAGTAGGAAGAAATTAGAAGCTTTTGAGATGTGGTGTTACCGAAGAATGATGAAAATACCATGGACTGATAGGGTTAGAAACGAAGAAGTATTAGAGAAAGTCGGCGAGAAAAGAAGTATGTGGAAAAACATAAAAAAGAGAAGAGATAGAATGGTAGGCCACTTGCTGAGACATGGTGGAATATACTATATTTTGGGCAGAATATTTTGGCAGAATATTTCTGCCTCCATATATTTTGGAGGCAGAAATAGGAGCGAAGAAAGGCATAGGTAGGCCTAGATTAGACTACTGCTCGCAAATAGTAAGGGATGTAGGTTGTAGCACAATTAGCGAAATGCGTAGGTTAGCACAAGATAGGAGAAGCTGGAGGTTATCGTCCAACCAGTCTTAGGACTGATGACCTTATGATTATGAAAATTTTGCTTGAATAAGAATCTGCTGTGGGTAATTAACGTGTAGAAATATTTGGACCTTCTGTTAATAATAGAGCAATATTTGAAATTCAAGTTCTTCATTTAAGATACAATACAATGGCAAGTATACTGTATCTTATTTATGTTACTTTAAATTTCCTATATATTTTTTTAAATTACAG
Source organism: Rosalia funebris (assembly GCA_037954035.1). Classification (NCBI taxonomy): domain Eukaryota; kingdom Metazoa; phylum Arthropoda; class Insecta; order Coleoptera; family Cerambycidae; genus Rosalia; species Rosalia funebris. The sequence continues at coordinate 13,693,589 of JAZFAV010000010.1, read as the reverse complement.
TAATTATCAGATTTGAGAGTTTAGAATAAAGTCTTTTTTTTGGATACTTTAAATTAAATTGCCTACACGTTTCTCTATAGTCTCTATTATACTCGCTGAACATAACTATTTCAAACATATCTTCATTACTATAGTTTTCGTGAATCTGTCCATTTTGTCAATAATATTCCACTGGTAAGAGCAATAAGTAATTATTAACATGATTAATCAACACGAAACACAATTTATAGTTGTTACTGTCAGAAATAATAATTTGCTTCAAAGCGTGTTATGAAATATTGGAGAATACTGCAAAATAAATAATCTCTTACATAGCTATTATTATTATTTATTATCATTATGATGGGTCTATTTGCAAAATTGTTTAGAATTGATTGATCGATAATACAATTTTCTGGATAAAAAGATACAGCATGTCCCATTTTAATTTCTAAAGTTAAGATCATGTTCAGTGAAACCGAAAATGGATGAAAATATTTTCGCTCATTAGATAGTTCTTAAATCAATATAAAAATAGTTCCCAAGAACCTACAGCGTAAATTTAATATCAATAAAGACATAGTGGTGTTTCTCATAAATATATCATCTGGTATATTCAATGCGAGTTCATACTACAAAGTGAATCAAAGGAATCTAAAATACCGTATTTGTCACAGTTGCCTTCTTATGTATCCCATTAACATTTAAGTACTACATTACTACCAACAGCTTTTTTCATGTTTTTAAAGATTCTGTTTTTTTTAGACATGTCTGGTATATCCTGATTTCAAGCTATCACAGTCAATACATAATTGTCCCTTAGAATTTCAAATACCCCTTCCTATATATCTTCTTATCCAATGGGAATTCTCAACTAATTGTATGTGTAATTTTATTGATACACTTATACGTGCAAAATGTGGATTCAAAACAGAGATATACTCGTATTGTTCCAATATAATTTTGTCCAGTAAAATTGTCACTTGCTTATGTTTTACGTATCCATTGGTAAATAATTTCATTGGGTTCTATCAGTTTCAATATACAGAACATTTTCAAGAATTTGTAAACTTACAAGAACATTAACTTTTTCATTATCCTTCACAGACTGACTTCCTGGCCCAATTTATTGGAACTGTGCTTTATTTTAGAGGTTATTCCCTTTGATAAACTCAGTTGATGTAATGGTTATGTTATTATATAACTTTTATTTATATTCATTATACAATTATGAAATAAGAAGTAATTATTTGGTTATATTCATTAAAGTCTCCTCAGTGAAATTTTAGTCAGAACTAAAGAACACAAAATCATTTACATGAATAGTGTAAATGGGTTTATATCAGTGCATACAGTTCCTTAAATGCTCAAAATTCTAACTAAGTACTTCTAACTAATATTACGACTATTTCGGATAACGTTATTGACACTGAAATACCTACTTTTATATCATCCACAACCCCAGCAGTATGATATCTATAAGTCCTTTTCATAGCTTGGCGATGTTGCCCTCTACTAAAGGATTCACAATGGTCTTCTTGCTGTGAAACACCTACAGGAAGAACGTAGAAAAATATCGTGAAATAATCGATTAGACTGATTTGAGTGATCTTTTTAGTTATATAAATATCTGCATTTCGATTCTTTTAGATGCAGTAGAAGACAAAGTACAAAAAATAAAACAGAAGCATTCTGGTGCTATGCGCTATTTCTATTCTAAGTGGGAATCTAGATTAGAGAATTGGAAATTGCAAGTGTAATTCTGGTAGTTGATAAAATTCCGTGAGGGAAATATGGAAATAAGAAAAAATGCCTTTTCCTGTTTCACATTGGAGCAAAAATGTCTCCATTTCATATATTTCATTATAAATTTATTGAATTACTAATGACTTGCGCAATAATAACACTAAATAATTGAATATTTGCTCAATGTATATTTTATAAGTTTATTTATAAATTTTAATTTAACATTAAAACGTATGAAAATGTAATTTTATGTATTATATTTTATATATTTAAGTAACTATATAAGAAGGGCATATTTAATAAACTAAGTGTGTAAAGCTATGTTTCTGTATAATTGACATAATACTAGTCAACAAAGTCATATGTAATCGAATGCAAACCAAATTAAACTATTTTGTCTACATGCAAGAGGCTCTGCTTCTAGAAGCCAATTAATACGTATACTTATTTTCCAGATTAAACCATCAGAATTAGTGGTGAAGTCTCTCAAAAATATATAAAGTCTTTGTTTTGTTTTTGTGGCAATGCTTTTTGTTAGTATAGATCTATCAAAAAGAAAATGTGTACAATTCTTTATTATTTATTTTTCAATATTCGTGCTAATAAAGTTACAGTGTTTCATTTAATACAGTGTTAATTGATAATAATGTACTGTGTAAATGAATATTGATGTCAAAATGCCGTAGAAGCAGATTAGCATGCTAGGAACAAAAACTGAGTGATTATTAAAATATTCAACTACATATTCTAATATATGTATAGCATCATCTATTAAATAAAACATGTCAGTAAGCCAGGCTAGTGGATTAATTCACATTTGTCAGTTGTACGTATAGAACAAATTAAAAAAAGAAACAACTCTAGATTTTTATATAAAATATAAAACTAATCAAAAAATTTTATCAACTTTAAAGCCATAAGCAGTTCCAAAACTCTTAACATATTAACGCACATGTAAAAACAAAACTCACAAGAAGTTATTGAAATTACGTTGGCTCAGAGTGCTCTTCTTCTAGTGTTGTGAATAAAATATAAGACAGGGAAAAAGTCGTCAGGTATAAATATTCACATTTAAGATGGTAATAGGTACATAATTTATAAAACATTCACATAAGTTTATATATTCCTGGATAGTTACTTGTGTAGAATTTTCTTCAGTTAAGTGTAACAGTAATGATTATTATTCTATAGATATTTTATATATGAAAGTAGACATAAAAGCATTTATTTTTCTTCAGTCCGTTAGTTAATGTGATAATATTTTGTTTTTATATCTGGAAAGTGTTCTATTTTACATTTAATTTAACTAGCGATTAGACATTTATGTTATGGGATATATTCAAGTAGGTAACAATTTGTGTTTACTAATTTACATAAGATTGTGTAATTGGCTGATGTTTTAGAATAATTTATTCTTAATTTATTACGATAAAACATATCCAGCAATATAATTATACAGGCTGGGATTTCAATAACCATCATGAGTTTTCATGATTAACTTTGACTGAGAAATAGTTAAAATAGGTCTTCATCTATTTAATCCAATAATAAATTATGACAATACTCTTCTTCAGTCTATTTTATCTGTATTATTGAATCCCAATCTGATCTTTGTCATTGATTAATTTATATTTTCAAAATGTATATTAGTATGTCAACAATTTCTTTCTTAATAGTCTTCTACACAACTTTAAAGCCTACATAAATTTTCTTTCCATGTTATCTGTTATTAAATTATAAATAGTGTTACGTATAATCAACTGAGAACCTAAAACTATTATTGGATATAAAAAGACATGGAAACGGTGTTGGGGACGATTTGTGTTTGCACTATGGCCACTTGGCCGTCTTCCGTGAAAATTAATGTATAAATGGTATGCTTTCGCACCACTAAGATGGTTCGCGAACCATAGAATTGGTTTCAATTGTTGCAAAGACAATATTTCAATTTAATCTAGAATTTTTTTTAATGTTATGGAAAATATTTTTTATTGGTGCGTATTGCATAATTTAATGCAAATATATATCGACATGCTTGATTTCGATAACGTGAAAGAGACACAACTGTGAATGAAATTTCTGTTGAAATCTGAGCAAATATATATGAAAATCTTGGCTGGCCTTTGTATTTAATAAGACTCCAGTTTCTCATTGAAAATAGGATACTGAAGTTATTTTGAAATTGGTAATTTAAATCTTCAATCAGTAGTCATATCAAATACATCAAATAATTTTAAACTAAAAAATCTGAATAAGCTTAGAAATATATTTATTTCATCCACTGGTGTAGTAATATGTAAAGGCACAGTTTTGTTATTTGTCTTAAAAACATAGTTATCGAAGAAAACATGTATACAGGGTGGATCACGAAGAAGTTACAGTGACAACATCGCTGCCATTTTGTATGTGATCCTTCAAATTTATACGGTAATCTATCTGAATGTCTTTCTGACATGTGTGAATCTGTGATAATTATTTCTTGTGCGATTCCAGTTTCATCGTAAATGACATTAATTCATGATGATGATAATCAATTGCATGATTTTTAAATAGGAATACTAATAATCTATATTATGATATTTTTAGGCAGTACTGACAATTACAAGTACAACGACATAACACACTTGAGGGTCTCATGTTTTTGTTATTCACCCAAGTATGATTGTTTAAAAGTAAAAATGCATATTGTACACATACTGATAGGATGTCATCAGACGTTATCGTCTATAATCTTGTGACTGTAGTTCTTGGATGTGTAAATATGATACGAATCCGTGGATATCCTTCGGCAAAAAAACATATAAGCTGATATTTATAATTTCTGAACAAGAACTTTACAATTTCTGAGCAATGAAACAAAATGTCACTGCTACTGTCGCTTCTTTTTTCGAGAGTTAAGTTGTTCGGTTTTGTGATACCTATTATAAAAGCGTGTTAATAATGGTTGAACTGGGTTACACTAATGAGTACTTGACTTAAAAAAATGGCTTTTGATATATTTTTTACGGGAAGATATTCAAATAATCATATACTCCGAGATAATATAAAGAGAAATTTTAGTATTTTTGGAAAATTGAGGTATAAAGCGCAAGAATTCGACCAGTTATTAATAATCAAACTAATGAAATAAAATGAAATACCGGTATTCAAAGGCGCACATTTTTCCAACGATAGGTTTTGCAAAGCCAGAAAAAGTATCAGACACATATCATGCCTCCGTATGCATAAAATGAAATAATTATGACAAAAAACATGTTTTTAGATTATAAAAATAATTATAAATAAAAAAATAATATTTAGATTTAGATAATGAGAAAAGGCATTATTTTAACAAAAACCTATTGGAACGTATACAAGAAGTTGCTCAATTTCTTATTTTTTGTAACGTGACGAATGAAATAAGATTTTCAAAGAAGGCACTGCAATTATTATAATATCTGAAATTATGCATCTCAGACTAAATTCTGTTTTAACATTTTTTGTGCTACAATAAATGACAGAGCAATTGGACTACAGTTTTATAATGAAAACTTGAACTCCCAGGGATACCTACATACCTTAAAAACAGCCGTCTCAGATTTTTAGATAATAATGTAGTTAGTTGAGTTGAATACTCTATGGTACCAATGATATGGTGCATCTGTACGTAAAATTAACAGGGTAGAGAATGAAGCTCAAACAGTATATTGATAGGAGGTGGTGGAGACGCCATGATGTTGGCTTCCCAAGCACCTGATTTAACATCTATGAAATTTCGTTTATGGAGCTATATAAAACGTAAAGTTTTTACTACAAGTACTAATCACTTTTGATCTTTTGAGAGAGATTACATAAAAAAGGTGACACATGAAACATCTATCAAGAGGGCCACGGTCTATGTTCATGTCGAGGGAAATCATCTTTAACAAAGTAATTTCTGTTTTAAAGTAAGTCCATTTTCAACTTATGTATTATGATTTTTAGGTGACTGTAATTTGGTAAATAATACGATATCCCAAGTGTACTCGTAACTGAGATTAGTGTCTAATAATATATAGGGTGTCCTATTTAAAAATCTTACAATTGTCATTTTCGGTGAAAGTGGAAGTTGCATAAATACACATATTATTAGAAAGAATGTGATATATCTGTCCCACCTTTGTACCATCCTTGTTCCACCCAATTTTTAGAAGGATTGCTTAGCCAGTATTGCCATTATAAGATCTTATATATCAAAATTGCTGTATCGAAAGAAAATATGAGTTCAAAATTAGGACAGAAATCCTAATCCTAACCTGTCCTCTTCTTCACGATTGCAGTCTACTAAATGTGTTTATTCTATCAGAACATCAAATTCTTCAAAAACATTTCAATCATCTGATTTTATTTGATTAGTTCATGGAAAACTATTAGAAATAAATTGTTGTCATTAATAACATTAAAAATAATGTACGTAGTTATGTATGTTAAATAAAATACATTTTACTGACCTGCTATGACTGGAACATCAAAATCGAAACTCGTCGGTATCTGCTGGCTGACACTCGAAGTAGAGTTAACCTGCCTGGTCTTGATGAGAGGCGGATTTTTACTCTGTGAAATAGCCAAGCTTCTTCTGAGGTTACCTCTGGTGGGAGAAGGTGGAGGGTAGGATATCCCCCTATGAGTTGGACTCAGAAGGTGGCTACCTGCTTTGTTGCTAGGCACTGATAATGTGTTTTGATTCAAGTTCAAGCTCAGGCTACCAACGTTCGGTGAACCGAGTGTTAAGTTGGGCAAACTTTGCCCGAGACTGCCATAAGGTTGCACGGATAACGTGTTGGGGGTCTTGTGGAACAGGCGGTTCTTGAAGGAGTTCTTTTGAGTCACTGACGTTTTGTCCGGAGGTAGTGGCTGCACCCCCTCGTCGCTGGATATGGACCCGGTTCTGTTTTCGTTTTCCATTGAGACGCCTCGGGATTGGTTTACTGACCCGATGGAGGACTGATCGTTCATTTCCACAGACCCGCTGCAATTCAAAGGATTTAATACATAAATTACCAGAAAAATATTAAAGTGAAATGTAAGACAAAACACATGTATAGAAACAATAGCTGCAAATGTAGTGACGATACAAAAAATCCTCTAATTCCGAAACTATAAAATAATGAAACAGGCTAAAGGATTTTAACCCTTCATTATATGCTAAGCAGTCCTCAGGACCGCATCTTCATATAAGTTGAATAAGCGTGGACCGCTCAGCGCGTAATGGAGGGTTAAAAGTTAATGCTAATTGCCGCTATTAATTCAAGGCGTCTCAAATTCCCTAACCAGAACAGTTACGTTATTACAACATTGATACTAAGGGTTTGATTTTGGGATTTCGATGTGCATTGACTAAATAATTCGATGAAGAACGTATCTATTCTCGACGCTATATGAGAAACATTATTCAAAGGTCTCGGATGACTTGGGTCACATTATAGTAGAAAAAATTGCAGGTCTTAATTGCAATTTTGTTATGTTAACAAGAGTTTTACTACTGACTTTTTGTGTTCAGAATCAGTAATTCAATAATCCATTTTAAGCCGAAAATTGATATAAATCTATTAAATTGATATTTTTCTCCATTACACTATTTCAATTTAATTCTGGCAATACATTAGAAAGGCATGTATATATATATAAAACACCGCATAAATATGATATACGGGAAAACGGTAGTAAAAATAGTTTAAAATAAAGCATATATATATATATATATATATATATATATATATATATATATATATATATATATATATATATATATATATATATATATATATATATATATATATATATTTGGTCACTAAATAAAAAAATAAATGGTTAAATATTCTTATATATGATTGTTGTTATAAGAGAGCATGTCCTCTTTTCGACAGCTCTACTAGCTCATGAAATGATGTTGATGGTATTTATTCATGTTAGTTAGTCAATATTGAACATTCAGTGTGGAAAAGATGCATATAAATAGGTGATTTATAACTATATCTACGTTTTTAATGTAGAAACAAAATATTAATTTTTAAGGTACATAATCCATATTATTATTATAAACACATTAATAACTTAAAGTCCAATAGAAAGAAGACCATGCTTTTAGTAATATTTCAGTAATATTTATTCATATTTCACTAATTGTAGGTATGGTCTATGGATTGCGTAAACCAGTTAAAGTGTGGCGTAGCCTTATTCCAATGGAAAATTTGTAATAAATATGTTATAAATTCAACGTAAATTGTACTTGTGTAAATGTTTCTGAATAAAAATATATAACGCGATTAGTTGCCCCGGTTTAAATAAAACCGATTCAAATAAATTGCATGCTTAATTAGTGTAATATAAGTCAGCAAGTACAAAAAATATATTTATTTTGTTAAAAAATTTGTTGCCACTTGAACCCTAATATATTTTTTGAAGATATTTATTATATTACTTCCAGTGATGCCACTAGTATCATAATGTATTCTATTCTATATATTAGTTAAATGTGTTAATATTTCCGATTAATTTGATTTTATAAGTAGATAATCATTCGACAATGTTATATGTATATATACAATTTTACAATCAATACATATTTACATATTATGTTTCATTTGAATAAGAAACCTTTTTATGTGTATCTGCAAAGTTGGTTAACAACCACCTTTGCCTTGTACCTCTTGCTTGTTCCTTAATAGGATGTATTAAGGAACAAGCAAGAAGTCGTCTACTTATTCACTAATTTGTCCGAAAAATATATACTAATTAGACGTCATTGAATGAACGATTACATACGTCTCAATAACGTCTAGTTAACATCACAATCAGTGTTTATCCGACTTGTTTAATTGATGTCAAAACTGTCTTTGTCACTTTAGTATAAATAGAGTAACTGTCATTTATATTGTCATGTGAATGCTTCCGGTGATGTTAATTTGACGATATATCGACGTAAATGGTCTGTCTCTGATACATCACGATACACGTATGTAGTCTACATGTGTGTTTGTCTATTTATTTGGAATATCTAAGCATATACTTTGTGTACCTAAATAATAAATACAGGAATATAACTTGAACGTACTGTGTAAGAATGAATACAAAAGAAAATAAACACTGCAATGCTATGTTAAAAAACCATGAAGTCAAACAAATCAACTGAATGAATAATATATCCGGAGATTGAAGGGATTGCACATGCACAAAGCAGTGTGTTGTTTGTACATAGTTTGTTTTTAAATTAGTCAGGTAAGCATCATACTTTTAACAGTGCAGTCTTCTTCAGGGAATTCAAAACAAGTGTCAGAGACTAAAGCGAACATGTTTAATGGCCATTACAGTTGTGCAGTAATCACTAAATAATTACATTTATTTGTAAATGTAAAGGTAAGCATGTTATAACTTTTAAATAAATGGCGAATGCGTCCATGTTTACATGTCTTCATATTTATTTCAATATGATTTAATCATTCTTTGCATCACTATAACATTTATAACGGTTATAAATGGTTAATTTTTTACCATTTACAGGGAGGGGCACATCCGCCATTTTTTAAGTTGTTAAATATAATGCTAATGATGCCTATAAATAGAAAATTTAGCTGAATAATTGACATGCATGTTTATTTAATTAATGTACATATATTGGTACCTTAAAACATGAACATCATGTATCAGTATTACTGTTAAGATTATAAGAAATTATTATGTTATATAGTATAAACAATTATTAAGACAATATTTGTTTATACTATATATTTTTTGTTTCTTTCTTTTAGATTAATTGTGTATTACATGTTCTACTTTTAATTTTAGTAATGAATAATTTCTTGTTTGAGGTACGTTAGACAATGATAATTAATGTAAAAACTCCTTGATGAAGTGTATCTATGGCTTCAAAGTAATGACGTCAGTTACTGTGTTTAACTGTTTCTCTTTTGATGACATCTACATGTTTGAGATAGCAGTGACTTTCAAATTATGCTGAATATACAAAATGGTTTATGTAAAGTTTCCTGTATAAATACAGCAACATAAACTGAACTTATACTGTATACGAATGAATATAAAAGAAAAAAAAATACTAGATCGTAATGCTAAGAAACCATGATGACAAACAAATCAACTGAACAAATAATACATTCAACGATTGAAGGTATTCCATATGCACGAAGTAATGTTTTGTTTGTACATAGTTCCTATTAAAATTAGTCAGTTAAATCAATCTATTTTGAAAAGTCGAGTCTTCTTCAGAGAAATCAAACCAAGTGCAGAGAAAAAAGCGAATATGCCTGATGACCATCACAGCTGTGTAGTAATCAATGATCAATTACATTTATTTGTATATACAGAGATAATTATCCTAACACGTTTTAAATAAATGGCGAAGGCGCTAATGTTTAAATGTGTATATTTTGTTTTATTCGAGTTTATTTTAGTATATTTTTATATGGTAATTCTCTGCAGTGATATGTTAGCAGTGACATCTCCGCGATTTTCTTTAAAGCTGCTAAGTAGAATTCTAATGATTCCTGGAAACAGATAGTTTTGATGAATAATTGATGTGCGTGTTTATTTAGTTAATGTATATTGGTACATTAAAAATGAACGCCATGTATCAGTATTACTGTTTATGAAGTACTAAAACGATGTGCTTTATTAGATCTTCGTTACCACTCTCTTGGCTATTCTAGTTCTTATTTTAAATTATTTTATAATGTAAATTATTAATTATATTAATTTTAACAATTATTATTATAATATTTTTTATATTATATTTCTTTGGTTTCTTTGTTATAAATTAGTGGTATATTACATATTCTTCTACTTCTAATTTTAGTAATGAGTTACTTCTTGTTTGAGATATTTTAAACAATGATCATTAATGTACAAACTCCTTGATGCACTGTATTTATAACTTCAAAGTTATGACGTCAATTACTGTGTTTAACTGTGTTTCTTTTGATAACATCTACATGTTCGAGATAGCAGTGACTTTCAAATTATGACGGATATGGAAAATGGTTCATGCACATTTTGCTGTATAAATACATCAATATAAGTTGGACTTATACTGTATACGAATGAATACAAAAGAAAAAAAAAACTAGAACACAATGCTAAAAAACCATGATGACAAACAAATCATCTGAACAAATAATGTATTCAGCCTTGAAGATATTCCATGTGCACGAGACAACGTTTTGTTTGTATATAGTTCCTGTTTAAATTAATCAGTTAAATGAACCCACTTTTAAAAGCCGAGTTTTCTTCACAGAATTCAAAACAAGTGCAGAGAACAAAGCAAATATGCCTGATGGCCACTATATCATATAAATATAAAGATAATTTTAATAATTTTTAAAGAAATGGCGAAGGCGCCAATGCTTAAATGTGTGTATATTTTGTTTTATTCGAGTTTATATCAATATGTTTTTATCATTATTTGCATCACTATCACATATATAACGGTTATAAATAGTTAATTCCCGGTCGTGATATTTTAGCGTTTACCGTGGCACCTCCACCATTTTCGTTAGAAAGTTACTGATGAAAACTAAGAACGTTAATTACTGAGCAAAATTAGCTAATTTTGCTCAATAATTAACGTGCATATTTATATAAATAATGTATATTGCTGTCTTCACTGAACGCCATCTATCATTATTATTTCATGAAATATTAAAATAATGTGGTTCTAAAAATCTTCGTTACTATGTTGGTTAGATTAATCCTAACTATTTTAAATTATTTTTTATAATTAAAATTATGAATGGCATTAAGTTGAACAATGATTATGATAATATTTTTTTATTTTATATTATATATATATTTTTATATATTACATATTGTTCTGCGTTTAGTCTTTGTGATAAGTAAAGTATTTATTTTTTTTGTGAGGTATGCTAAATAATGCTATTTAATGTAGAAACTACTTGATGGAATATATCTAGTTTGTTCAAACCAATGAAATTAATTACTGTGATGTTTTTATTTGTGTTGATTTTGATTATATAACACCTGTTTGAGATAGCACTGACTTTTAAACTGTGATGGATATGCAAAATATTTCATGTACATTTTGAAAGTGTTGTTTTGTTATACTTGTAGATAGCGTATGAAGATATTCTTCCACAATACCACTCTTAATACTATTGTTTATAATTGTTAAGATATGTACAGAGCGATTCAATGTAACAATTTTTGTTTGTGATATTCCAGTTAATTTTTTAACTCGAATATAATTTTTAATTTTTTTTTGAAGAATCTGACTTTGAAGAATACAATACATTATTGAAGAATATAAAAATTTTCCAAAAAATGTGACTTGAATGAATCTAATTTTAGTGTAGAATGATTCTAAACTAATGACTATTCACTGTTTATGATAGAACTGCCCGTTCACATCTGATTATGCCTGATGTTGTTGATCTATTTTTGTTGATTCTCACTAGTTTTATATTCCTATTTATTTCGTTCTCTTTAATCCACAAATATTTATACAGTTATTATTATACAGCTATATACATTTATACAGTTATATTTATACAGTTTATATAGTTAACATTGTTATCTCTATTGGTAGCAGATATTTAACGAGCAAATAAATGATTTAACAACGATTCCCTGAAATAGTCTTTGGACATTAAGCCAATATTTAAATCCATTTTTCACTTAGTTCAAAAATTACTTCAAGTAGTATCGGCAGTGAAATATCTGTCTGATACATTGAACTGTGAATTATTGATATGAAACTGAGACATTATTGAACTGTGTCCTTACATTATTGAATATAGTATAGATCTTTTGTTATTTGGCACTTGAAAAACTAGATCTGCAAGATCTAGTTTTTAAAAATGTAGTAGAAAACTAGATTTTAAAAATGACATGCTTTAAATATCCTTAAAAAATCAATACATTAGTGTCAGATCCTTATACACCTTTCTGCGAAATTTTAAAATTACTCGTATATAGGGGATCTTGCATCGTAGGTATTTAATATTGTGAATGTGCATTTTTAAATTTATAAAACATCTTAGGACTGTAAAAACATTTTTGTCATTCTTATCAATAACATGGCATATGGAGAATCTTGAAAATTTTTATAATGTCCAGGAACTGCTTTTCACTTTCACAGTTTATCCAAAAACTCTAGGAGGTTAACAGTTTTCGAGTGGCTTTACAGATTTTTCAAATGTAATTTTAAGCTGCTTTCACTTTAAAAGCATTTTTTGATGGAATAAGTGGCAAGTTCAGGTAATCTTATTGAAACAAAAACAAAAAAGTATTACGTCTAGGGATTTTCATAGTTAGTAATAATTAAAATACGTGTTTCATGAGTGTCTGATCCCTAATATACTTATCAAATATAAGAAATAAGATACTTCAGTAATATAGACTAATTGATGTTAAATATGACAAGCACAATATGACTATGTTATATTTTAAGTTTTCGGGAATGATTCAGAAACTATACGTTACAAATTCATTAGAGCCATAGCAGAGACGTCATAGCAGAGACGCCATAAATACTCGTATGTGTTTTATTAAAGCAATTTTAATGATTAACGTTAATTAATTCCTGTTTGTAAAAATCACATTGTAATATCTATTTAAACTGTTTTGTATTATAGAAAGTTGTTAATTAATTGTGGTATATGTATACTACAAACTGTTTTATATTAGAAAAAAACAAATGCCGCGTGCTCACGACGTGCCACATTTAAGTGGAACGTCCTGTATAATTATTTCTTACCTGTGACTATGAGCTAAACTGGAAACCCTGCTGGCGCGTGACGATGTGGCAAGAGGCGATCTAGGCGCTAGTTGTAGGCTGGGATATTCGTTTTCTAAATTATAGTCAAAACTGTAGTCCGTATCCACGCTTTCGTCCGCAATGTAAGTCATCTGTTTTGCTTGCGCGTACAAGGTTTGTGCCTTAGCGATGCCATCACGCCAACCCTGAAAAGACAAACACGTATTGTGAACTTGATACTATATAAATATACCGGATGTTATCGTACATGTACTTAAAATAAGATAAACATACGGACGATTATAATGGCGGAATTTGACAGATGAAACTAATTGCTCTGTCTATACTAAAATTAATAGAGATCGATTACATATATTATGCGGTTTTTAACATGTGGGCAAAATACCATCGCATGAACTTAATATTAGATTATCTTGAATATTTAAGAAAATATTTACTTTTATAGTCTTCTATTAAATGAATTTTTCATGAATTTTAGACATGACTTCTCTAGTTGTGATTAGGAACGATTGTAACTCCCATTTAACTTCAACACACATACCCGTGATGTCAAATAAAAAACTATCATCAAATAATCATCTTCCAAATTTGTACTCGATGAGTTTCTTCTTTCTATAATCTTATTATCCTTGACTTTCTTCTATTTTTGCAATTACCTAGATGATTGTTTTCATATTGGGAAATAAAATTTTCTTGAAAAGAGTGGATGATAAGCGTCTTAAATTCAATGTATTTCTAGTATGTAATACATAAAAAAATATGTAATAAAGTATTACAGAAAAAATGGTCTTAATTCAAGGTGGAGGGCCACAGTGAAAATTTGATTTCTTTTGTTTTTGAATTTCTTTAAAGTATATATTTTCAAAAACATGTAGGTAAAATCTCTATTTACTAAACGGCTGTTATCCTGTGTGTGTCACGAAATTTTCAGGTCGATGTATAAAATTCTCTTCGTTCGAATTTCCTCATTCTGACAAAATCAATATAGTAAATCGATCTTTGCGAACAACATGGTAACTTTGTTCTTGATCCGAAGCCTCTAGAGGCATGGTTCCGGAGGTGCCTCCGATATGAGCGAAGGGGTGGCGCAATATTATTGCGATTTGCTTACTCGTTTTAAATTAAAATTCTGAAAATCAACTGAGTTAAACTCAATTTAATGAGAGCAGATAGCGCACAGCAACTGCTGCTAAAAATGACTAAAAAAAAAAAAAACTAATAAATAAAAAAAAAGCCAAGGACGACACTGGAGATGCTGATGAAGATCCATCATCCATCATATAGCCCGGGACGCGATAGTTTAATGTAATTATCAATATTTTAGGAAATACATGAAATACAAGACGTAAAACGCAACGAAAACTTTAAAGGCGTTCTTCTTGAAATTACTTTTTTCGACCTTGTGGCAACGAATACTCGAAAATTTATGAGCTGATCTTCAATTGCTTTTAAATATTTGTAATCGCAGTGGCTAAGTCTGTACGTAGCCGATTTAAAAAAAAAAAAATAATCACCATTTTTACAAATTGTTTGAATAAAAAAAGCCTTAAAAATAAAAAGAAATCAATCTGTCGTCATTTTGTAAATAATAAAAAAAAACGGGTAGGCATAACAATAGCTACATTCGTATATATATTTATAAAAGTTTTTTATTTTAAGGTAACCCTTCACCGTGATATAAATGCTACAATGGAGGGAAATTTTTTTAGTCGTTAAGGCAAGGCCCATAATTTTTAAAATGTTTTAATAAAAAATTAAAAAAAACCAATCCCTTTATTAATTAGTTATCCCTGTGAAAAAGTTCTAAATATCGGTTATTCCTTCGGCCGTCATAGTGACCTTCCCCTTTAAAGAATCTTCAAATTATCTAATTAAACGTTCTCTATATAAATATAACCAAATGTATTAATTTAAGCCGAAGCGATGTAGGTTATTGAAGTCGCCTCGTAATGAGAAAATATATATGTATTATGTTTTATTCACTATTTAGAAACATCTCCTTTACTGTATTAAATAAATTAAAGGAATCACCCTATATATTTATTGATTTCGTATGTTATTTCATGTTTGAGCGTTTCTCATAAATTTCAAAAATACCGCTAACATAATTCTATTTCATAAGTGGTGTCCACCTTGTGTATTTCAGTTTGGTATATATACGTGTATTTTTATCCCACCACGTCCTTTAAATCGACAAACACTGTAATTACTAGGACAATATTGGAAGCCTGTAATACATTTTACGAATAAGAGAACATCATATTGGCGTCGGTCCAATACTTTTTATTGTCTTTTTTGACAATATAAAATCCGAGTGTGCTGATTGAATACGCCGAGCCGTTGTCTTGTCACTTGTTATAAATAGTACTAGCAATTGAAAAAATATACAACCCATCAATTAATAGAACAAGTTGCAGGATGTTAATCAAAACCTCGTCAAGGAATGTTATTTATTCTCTCACTGATATGTTGATATCATATAATGGTGTTTAAAAATAATAAGTATAATAATAATGTTTATTTACAATTATTTAAGCAATACAAAGCAGAATAAATGTTTGTTTTGTTTTTTCTTTTGCTTATTAATTAAATAAACTATAGACTAAATAATATTAAACTATCATTGGAGTTGATATATGTTTATAAAATTTATTACAATAAGAGTACAAATGATTAGTTTTAAATAAAGTAATAGTTTTATGTAGCAAAGTAGTGAAATATTTATTGATTTATAATGTAGATATTTGGGAATTATGTATGGAACATTTCCGGCAAATACCCGCCACGGCCATTTACCGGATGCCTGGTACTGGGTGCCTTTTTGGCACATAAGTATTCTTCTGGCGAAATTTTCAATAATGGTTTTGCATAAATGTTTTGGTATTTCGTTGATTTCAGCATTCAATTTCGGCCTTCAATACTTGGGTGATCGTGGGCTTGTTGGTGTAAACCCGATACTTCATAAAATTCCACAGAAAAAGTCCCTAAGTTAAATCGCAAGATCGTGGCGGCCAGTTGTGGTCACCAAAAAGGGAGATAACACGACCAGGAAAAGAAGACTCGTACAAGATCGTCAACGTTCTATGGGTAGTATGTCAAGTGGTACCATCCTGCTGAAACCATACGTCTTCAAGAGCAATATCTTCCAATTGAGGCGTAAGGAACTGGGTTATCATATCACGATAACATTCACCACTTACCTTTAATGCATTACCTGCCTTGGTTTCAAAGAAAAATGATCCAATGATTCCTTTAGTGAATACTAAACAATGAAACGTTGGGGATGCATTTGTGTCTCATGAATGATTCGTGGACATTCTGAGCCCCAAATGCGACTATTTTGCCTATTAACGAAGTCCATACCATGAGTTATCAAGGTGAAAATGAGTCTCGTCGCTGAAGATAATTTTGTCCACAAAATCGACACTCACTTCTTGTTATTCAGCGATCTAATTGGTGAACTCTCTTCGCTGTGCATGGTCTGTTGGCAGAAGTTGTTGACTCATTGACTCACTTGGACTTTGTAAGCATGGAGATGCAAATCTTTAGTGAAAACACGGTGAAGAGTGGCTGTTGAAATGTCCAATTCTTGTGCATGGTGACAAACCGAGGTCCTTGGACTCTTGGACACACTGTCATGAATGCCGTGATGATTTGAATGACAACTACGAGCTTGTGTCGTATGTTTCATATCAATAACTGAACCAGTATTTCAGAAATTTTCGATTATTCTTTTCACATTTGATAAATTTGGAACATTACTATCAAAGATTGGACGTATTTTATGAATCGTAGCAACCAAACTTTAACCATTTTGATAGTAATGTTTAACAGTAAAAATACGTTGTTGTATCATGTAGCGTTCCATGTTTAGTACTCACATTAACACTAACAATTATGCCAACTAATGTCCACAAAATTTAGTTCAATCGTTACTAAGAAAATAAGTTTACCTTTGAGTTATATATTTTAATTTGTCTTTCTAGTTTAATATTAATTGATTTAATATTTTTATTTTATAACAGGGAAGACGATATAAAAGAAAGCCTTGTTGTAATGTGATTGCGCTGACGCTGCTCCATTTTTACACTTTATTGGACCGATAAACAAAATAGTTGTCATATCAAGAAGTATAACTTATTTGAATAAGATATTACATAGATATGATATATTATTGTGGTGTATTATTATGATTATTAATTTATATTTTTGTAATATAAATATATTAGAGTTCTTTAAGTGATGATCATTAATCACTAACACCTTTGCACTCTATAATACCATATAATAATTGAGATCAAATCAAGGAGTAATGAATGGTTTTTAGATAATATACATCCAAGTCTATATCCTTAAACATTTGAAACCTGGTAGTAACTAACTTTGTCTAACTTTGTTTATAATGTTTTTTATTTGCAGGTCCCACCTCAGATGTCGATCGATAATTAATTCCAAATATTTGGGAATCTGTTACATGTGTTTATAGATGATCTAAATTTGGTAAATTAGATGCATAGGATATGAACGGTATGTATTTAGTTTTATTTGCATTTGATATCAATGGTTTTATTTGTACTTAATATCAATAGGTTCACTTATTATTATAAGTGAACCTATTACATATAACTCTAAAACATCGGCTTCTCCATTTATGTTTAATTTTACCCATCTATATGCACGACAAAGTATTTGCAAAATAGAGAACTGTACTTGGACAGCAATATTATACCCTGTGGAACTCTATAGGTAATAATTTTCAGATTACTGGACACTCCATCAGTACTCATATACTGCTTTCTGTTTAAAAAATAACTTTTTTATATATGATACACATTATCTCGCAAATCATTACATTTTAAAAACAGATTTTTCAATACTTTTTTCAATATATTTTATGACAAACAGTATTAAAATCTTTAGAAGGAGTAATTAAAATGCAAAGGGCAGGGTTTGTCTAACGTACTATAAATAATGATGTTAATGAGTAATGTTAATGTTAAGTGTTATCTGATATGATGTATATGTCGAAAGCCACATTGATTATCTGATATGATGTATTTATTTAGACAATTGTTTATTCTAGTTCAATTTGTTCACTTCAGTTTAATAATATACAATATTACAACATAAAACAAAGTGTATTAGTGGAATGGCTGACTATCTTTATTTTTATAGTATTGTTTTCGTTAATTCGTGTGTATACAGGACATGTGGTTTATCGTTGTACTGCGGATATTTCTTAAAATTGTAAAGATATGGGAAAAAATGAAAACATTAATATATTCAGTCAATCAATATTTCGTAGGTGACAAATGGAAAAATAGTGTTATTACATTTTTTATATGATTTTTAAATATTAACCCTACTCTTAGAATCAGTGCCGAAATTAGCCCTTTTCATCTTTAAAATCGCAAATATTCGTAGATATAGTTTTCAAAATTTCAGTAATTTTCTGTCGGATTTAAAACATATGAGAACAGGTGTCCAAAAAGCATCTTTAAAATAAAATATAACTTTCTACTCTTTTAAATAAAATGACAAATACATGTATTATATTTTTTTACAGTTTTGTATTTTTTATGATGTATATGTATCAGTACACATTAAGAAAATAGTAAACCTACAAACATCTCTTAAATTGCGAGTTCTTGATATATTTGTGGTTTTTAAAACTTTTCTTTTCTCTTTAACTCATCGTTATAACGCAAAAATTTTTAATAATTTGTTTGAAAGTTCCAGTTTTCCCAGTTTTCTTTTCCATAAAATAAGAGAAAGTTAGTAGAAGAATCTTCTCTAGTTTTGTATATTATTAACAATACATCTTGTTACATAGAATTTTGTTACTTCTACATCATATACATGAAGAATCGTTCTTTTCTTAACCCAACTAATGGCGCTATCACAAAATAAAGTTAATGTTTATTTAAAAATATACAAATATAAAATCAATAAAAAAATAAGTATAATGGAAAATCCGGATACCCTTAAAAACGGTAATAGTGTTAATTAAGGTATAATTAATTAACGTATAAATCTTCTCCTGTTCAAAATCAGCAATTGTACTTATTAATAGTATCGATAAGATTGAACATTACTTCATCCGAAAATAGTTATCCATTTTACCAATTTCGATTTGCTTTTTTGGGTCTGATTTTTCCGGGAATATATATTTGTATCAGATCTGCTGGAAATTTATTTAATTTTTTTAGTATAAAATTATATATCTATTACTGTAAAATTGAAATTAAACCATTTGATCAATCACTTGGATGTCTATTTTCCAGTAATATATCTTAACTTTTACAGACATTATAAAAACTTTCAATCATAGACAATGAGAGGTATAAATATGTATTTTTAAATTCTTGTATTATTCTTAACATTTTTTTTCTTTTTTATAAAATAATTATTGTTGATGTGTCTGAATGTAATTTTATTCTATAAAAATAAATTGGTCACATCGGTTTCTTAAGTTGTGGTATAGGATATGTTTGTGACTGATGTGGAGTCCCATGCAAAATAAGAAAATGCCAATGTCTGTTATTTTCAGACGAACATATTTCATTAACGGTGAAGGGAATATACTAAAAAAATACCACGAACAATAAAATAATATTCTAAATGTCAAAATTATGTTTCGATGCTTGTAAACTACATATTTGAAAACAAAATATAGCAAATCTTATAAATCAAGTATCTTGTCTCCCAGGTTAAGTTTGTCTCTTTTCAATATGCCTCACCTATGTTTTGATAAAAAACTGCCCCCGTTTTTATGGACGATGAAGGCGGAAATCATTTATTTTTGATAATGTATCAAATTTTAAAGCAATCTCCTTCATTGCGCATTGTTATAATATATAATCCCAATATAATATACCTGTAAATAGAATACGAATAATGCGTTTACATATATATCAGGATTGTTCATGTGTCTTAAAATGGATATAAGTTTGTGCTTTAATCGAGATTGTGTTAAATTATAGCAACGCAGTAGCTTCATAAATAATGTAATGAGGCACTTTTGATATTTCCTCAAATACAGGCAATAATGAATTTTAATTTTATTCTTGATCAATCGAGAGATTGACTATTTTGAGAACACAAATATAGGTTAATAACGAATAACTCTGAAGTAATTAACTATTGCCTATATTTCAGGGAAGTGTATTCAATGTGTCTTATTACTTTATTTCTGGATGCATAGAGTGCATATCGTTAAATTATATTTGAGTTGCAAGCGAGTAAATAAAATGTAATACTGAATTACAAACGAAGTGCGCCGATGCATAAGTTCAAATGCATAACAACATAAAAGCCACTAGACAGCAACATGTAATAAAGGTGAACGAGTATACGCCTGAAATCCCGCTATATTCTCTTTTATATAATTTGCATATAATATATGTGCTGATTATAAACGGGATGATATTCCGTAGATTGCAAGCTGTGACTATGCAAAACCACTATCGCACTATTTAACGTATTACAGTAAATTTCCTATTTATTAAAATTACAGCAGCTCTGGTTACCACTGAATAATTGTCATGAAGTAATAGATAGAACGAGCTGAGGAATTGTTGGATTGCCTTGTGGATGAACAACAATATGAATTTCATTAAAATAAATAATTTTAAATAAAAAGTGAATGAATGAATTCTTACAATAGATAAAATTTTAAATAATTAAAAGTAAGGCTTTTGTTGCGAGCTGACGTTTTTGGGTCATCGGAAATACATTAGATTGGTTATACTATAGTTATTGTTATTATTCTTCACAATTATTAGTTTATGCGACTCTACAAACGTATGCCAATTAATATAAGATATTAATCGATAGAGGTAGATTTAAAGAATCGACGTGTAAAAATTCACGAGACTTGCAGCATTTTGTCAATATTTGTCGGTAAAAATCAAGCTGTCAAGTTGTCAAGAATAAAGAATAGAAATGTCAAGTTTAAAATATGCAACACAGCCTTGATTTTATTTCGATATAAAATGTGTCTCAAAATTTCTTTTGAAAACATTATTAATGATTAAGTTCTTAACATAGAACACTCAATAGGAAGATCAAAGTAGAGTTTCTTGCTTTTCACGAATGTACAATATATTGTAAGTATAGAGTGTCTCAGTTAGAACGATAGGCTTTGAATTGCGCGCCACTTGTGTTCTGTCACAATAGAAACAGAAGAACAAAATATGCTAGCTGGTGCATCAATATTTAACGACTGTCATTTACAAATCATACGACGTCAACATACTGCGATTGACATTTCAAATTAATCGCGATTAGTTTGTGTACAGCTGTTTTATGAAAGTGAGCGATCATTTACAGTTGAATTTAGAAGAATTCGTATATAATTAGGACAAAATGAAGCGGCTACAGAGTTAACAGTTCGTGAACTAATCAAGAAATTTGAAGAGGTGGGTTCCGTTATTGATAAGGTAACAACAATAATACGTCGTTGTCGTGGTGAGTTAGATAAAAATATTGCTACAGTACGAGGAAGTGTACGAGAGTATCCAAACATATAAATTCGACGTCGTGTACAACAATTGAATTTGTCAAGGGCCACCACCCATCGCATTCAAAAGATATTCATCGATCAGCATATAAAATTCAGTAGACATAACAATTAAAAGTTATATACCATTTACAATGACGTAGAGTTGTCAATTGGGTGTCAGAATAGAAAGAAGGTGATGCTGACTTTTGCAACAAAATTTTTTCAGTGATGAAGTACATTCTTATCGACGGATACATCAGCAAAAAAATCGTCGAATTATAGGTGCTGACAGTCTACATGTTGTTCACGAAAAAGAAATGCATCCACAGAAATGCACGATTTGGTGAGAATTTTGGAGTGAAGGAGTAATTGGACCATACTTTTTTGAAAATGAAGCTGAAAATGAAGTTCCAAGTAAGACATCCAGGCATGTTGACGTGATGTTTTGTGTAGATAATAGTCGTTTAATAGTGACCCGCTGTATTTGACAAAATACAAATAGTGCGCAATTAAAATCCTATAGCTCCAACAGAGACACCCTATCATATATTAATTGGATAAGGGTATATGGTGCTGTGTTATGTAATGGGTAACTAGATTATGTTTACAAAAAATAATTTGTGCTTATAAATAAGTCATTGTTCAATTTGTAATAATATGTACACATATTAACATTAGCGAAATTTATTTAACATATTTAACATAACATTTTATACATATTTTATATTCTTAAATAGTTTTCGGAATATTATTCTATAAAATTAATGAAATATGTAAATTCTATGGACAGAACTATTTTTGATCATAACTATACTACAATATTTTAGTAACACCTATAAAAACAAAATGAAAAAAATCATTAAACACCATATAAAACATTTTAAATCTACTTATAAAATAAAATGAAACCCCTAAATATTAGGCGTCAAGTACAAGATTGACTACTGGAGTCTACTGTTGTGGCATTTGATCTATTGTAGCACAATTGTCCAATTGTCATTATTCACAATGGAACCATTTAGAGTATCGTTGAATAGTATTTTGCATTAACTCCCGTCGACTCGACGAGAACCGCTCTGTTTTCCTCGCTCATTATTTGATAAAATCGGTTTAATTAATTAGTTTTGTTCTATTTATCGCATTCTGTTCATTGACATAATATGCGTGCAATATTATACGCTAATTTTAATTTCAGTCAAGAACAAGATATTATTAAAAAAAGGAAGACAGATTATCAAATGAAGGCCACAGGGAAAAGAGATAAATGTCGTAAGATATGCTATTCATTTAATCGCTATTTGCCAAATAAAAAACTGTCTTATCTTGCCGATAAGCGGAAGAGTCTACCTGAGCCTAGCCATAAAACAAGACACGGTATGATTCGAGATTTTTTATTTGGCAAATAGCGATGAAATAAACTATAAGTTTAGAGTAAAATTAAGTTTAAGTTTGAAATATTTGCATCTTAAACATCTTAGTTTTTTTGAAGTGAATACTTCTTTGACGGCGTTCTGATATTTGACGAGAATAGAGAGTGAATTGGAAAAAATGTAACGTTTCCAGATTTCGTTACACGAGAGAGAAAAAAGATATAACGTAGAGAGAAGGAGAAAGAGAGCTATACATTTGGTATACCTAAAACATAGGCTTCGTTGCAAAAGAGAGTACACATATATATAACAGAGAGAAAGAGAAAGAGAGCTATACATCATATATATATATATATATATATATATATATATATATATATATATATATATATATATATATATATATATATATATCAGTTTAGGCTATCCGCGTCTCCCTTTGGTCGTTATAGATGTACGCGTCCAGACGTTGTATATTAACAGCTGAAGCATCACGCGTGTGTACCGAATATTTACCATTGTGTTTTGTAATTATTTACGTTATTTACATCTGTGTTTTGTGATTATTTGATAATATCCTTGAACCGTTTAACTTGTTAAAATCTAGAAGACATAATATATTTCATTCATCGCTCCCTACTGGTTTACAGCCACACAGGTGCAAATGCACTTGGAAACTTGGAAAAGGCGAAGACAAAATCCCTTTGATTCTCGGGGGAGATTTCCATGTAAATTTCGGATCCAATGATTCTTTGGCGTTGATTAACTTTCTTCGAGAAACATTTGGTCTGCTTATAAATAACAATCCCAAAGAATCAACAACAAAATCAAGTACAACAATTGCATCTATTGTTGTACTTGATTTTTGACACGTTATCTAGAAAATATCGAATCACGAACATATATTTCATATTTTAGTTATCACAAACCAATCATATCAGTATTACCAATTGAACCACCAGCCAATGATAGTATAGATAATGAATAAACCGAATATTTTTTACACAAATTTTATATTGTTATATTTCTTTTGAAATTATCCCTCTCCCTTTCTCTCTCTCTCTCTCTCTCTCTCTTTGAATCTCTCACTCTTAATCTCTCTCATTCTCTATTCTAAAGAAGTATTCATTTCTATCACGTGTACAGTGCTGCACATGATAAATCTTTTTTTAATAATTATTTCTTTATAAAATAATTACATGTATCTCTTAATAGTCCATGTGTAATATTCCATGCAGTAGTCAATAGAAATTTAGAAATAAATATTCTGTTAAGGCGAAATACTAAAACAATATAAAAAAAAAGTGAACGGCATTTTACTAAAGCCGTCCGATTTTGTCACTAGGGCACTGCCGCCCTATATATGTGTACATGTGGGGATAGTGTGTCGGTGAATCAGCATCTCCGTTCCATCAAACAACTTTTGCAGTAGTTGTTAAACATCTGTTTAATGGTGCAAGATGCATTTCGATATGAGTGTTTTTACGTTGTAAGCTAATTCATTATGTTGAATGTACGTAGGTATTAAAATTACTACTTGTTCATCAAGAAAATAAGTATATATAGGAATGCACAGACTTAAATACAGTAGTGCAAAAATAATATGTTTAGTCTGCAAAAGTTTTCTTCTGAAAAAAAAAACAAACTGTAGGAAATATGTAAATAGTGCATAGCACAAATACAAATAAGTGGCCTAGACGAACCACTCAATCAAGAACTGAATTTATATTTGACTTAAATTTTATGTTGATGTCCAATTTATTATTTACTTTATTAAATCGATAAGCAGTTTGGCATTTCTGGGATAATTACCATATAATTCTACTATAAAGTTACCAAGCTGGAAAACATTCCAGACGCAAACAAGTCGAAAATAATACGAAATCTGAATTACACAATAAAAAAGTGTGTTTACTTGTAAATGCCGCATGGCGATGAAGCAACCATGCGCTCTGTAGGTAGCAACAGGAGTGTGGTAACTTCTTACATATGTGTAAACTTCAAGCATTACATCTTGTAGCTGAAAAAATTCGAGGATATTATCCAAAAGTGGATTAATATCATCTACAAAAGTGGTCTTCCTCATATATCCTAAATGTATTTGAGAATTTATAGACAGTATTCCGACATCACCACAGTAGATTTTCATTCATTTCGGAACATTGTTACAGGCAGAATTTTATTATTTTGAGTATTTCCACAAAATAGAGTCTGTAGTGGTACAAGTTGATTCTAAAGACGCAGCTGCTAGCAACGAATGTCAAGCAATATTTTCAATAGATCTTCAAGTTGAAACAGATTTACAAAATATTCATAACAATTACAAAAAACTAGTGACGGCAATAGAAAATAGAAAACCTGCCTTGTCGTTAGTGGAATAGATTGCAAATAGTGGATGCTGCACACATAGAGGTTTAAAGGACGCAATAGTTTAAAGGGCGCAAAAATTATTAGTTGTAGCAAAGTTAAATATCGGTAAAAAGATTCAGATCTAGTCAGATTAAAACAAGTGTGTAGTGTTTCTGCATGCACAGATCCATTACATAATTGTAACGATTCTTTTAATTATGCCAATGTTACATCACTATACGTCAAACGGATGTTCTCTTCAAATACAAATATTTTTCTTTACCACACTTACAGGTTCTAGTTTCTTTGAAGTATTACTTACACCAACATTTGGCTCATTTTGCGAAGACAAAGGTAAGCCAATACCTTCACTACTCATTTTTAACCATACGCGTAGATTCAATATTACTATAACATTCATATTTACAGTCAAGTAAAATACCTACTTGTCTAGGTCCATGAACGAGACCAGACAAAATCTGACAGGAACATCATAAGTACGCATATTCTTAAAAAGTTGAATATTCAATTTTTCTCGCACACTGTCAGGATATTCATTTTTCTTTCTCTGCGGAAAAGGAAGTTTTTATTCCGCTATTGCTTTCGACTAGTTTTATTTATATGATTCATGTGACTAACGAAAGCTGTACTTATTTCAAATTGGCGAATATTGGACATTCATATTATCGTCCTTGTACTATTAAAATGTAAAAACACATAGGTACTTTTTTTATTATCAGGAAGTGATCTCAAAATATGGCAAAACCTATTGCGCTGAGGGGATGTTATAGGGCTATGTGCCCCAAACTTTTATGAACTTTCTTTATAATGTGGGGGGAGTGGGGTTAAACCATTTAGGAAACTTTTTGCAGTTAACTGATTCCAATGGACAGTTATCTCATACAGGAATAAGTTCTGGAACGAAGTTGATCTAGTATATTAAATTTCATTATTTACAAAACAGATATTTTGTTTTCTGTAGCTTTCGGTGGGGTTCGAAAATTGAATTGTATTGATGATATATGAGAATAGAGTTAATATAGTAACAAGTTTATTACAATTCTTCTATGTTCCATAAACTAAGAGTGAATTAACAAAGAGGTATTAATAAATCAATCAATCAATAAATGATCAGGGACAAAAGGGTAGGTATTATAAAAAAAACAGGCAGATATTTCTCTGTTCGATGAATATGAAGTTTGATGAAAATAACTAAAGAAAGACTAGACAGAATAAAACATGGTTTAATTTATGTAAACAACTATTTCGACAAAAAAATCTGAATGTAATAAAGGTATAACATGTTGTTTTACAGCCCTTTCTCAAGGAAAGAAAATGTATTTCTCGAATTCAAACACGTTCGTTCATCTGGTGAATATTGAAGTAAATATTTGACATTATAACTCCTTTCGTTTATGTCTAGCGAACGATTCAACAGACTTATGAATATAAAAATTCCACTTGACGATATGGAAATGTACGCTTGTTAATTTTAATGAACGTTTCTGTATACAGATAAATCTTATATTTGTATAACTACGTTAAATTTAAAAATATAACTTCTTGTATTACGAACTTGATTTCGTAAAACAAGAAAAGTAAAGGTAAAAGCTCGTGTAAAAGATAAAAATAAATGTGTCAAACACTTTTAGTTCGTGCTAGTCCTTTATATAAAATAACGTATTGTTTGGTTAGACAGCCGTGGTATCATTAATTAACTCTTTATCTCAGTGGGACTTAAAAGTTCCAGTAAATCTTTTGGCCAATATATCCTGTATTACAGCATTTAACTCATTTCACGAGGGGACTATAAAGAACCTTTTAAACCACCAATAGTCCGTATTAAATTGGTAACCAAACGCGCGCGATCAAATATATCGTGTATGTAGTTTATTGTAATGGATACTATAACTAAGTGAACGTTGTTATTATGCTTGTCAGATTTACATTCTAATTTGATCTGATAGTGACGTTTGTGGGACATATTATATAAGTAAATGAGGTTTATGCATTAAAATGTAAAAAATGTGTATCAAAACCTATATATGTTGGAAGTACTCTAAAGTTTCGTTAGAACTAGAAACTTCCTAGAACTTCGAACAAAGTAACTTTGAATTATTATTTTGTTTGGAAATATATCTTTACATAAATAATATATATATATATATATATATATATATATATATATATATATATATATATATATATATATATATATATATGTAAATAATGGGTTAGCAAGAACGTAAATATATTACGAATGGAAAGCTCCTCTGCCGCAGAATTAGGGCCTCTAGAGTTAGAATAATTTCCTTTGAATAATAATATATAAACTAATGAAGAGAATAGTGATGTAGAAGAAACACTAAATGCACCTAAATACCTATTGAATACAGATAGGTTAAGAAAAGAACATATTCAAATTTGCCAATAAAATCGTTATGGGTAGATAAATCTAATTTTAAATTTCTTGAATTATCTTTATTTTTTCCTCCATTTTTAGTAATCATTACTATGTAATATTAAATATTATAACAAACATTAAATTGTGGGCACACGTAGCTCTACATACACCTATTGACAGCCGTGATATTATTTCTATATATTAGTTTCAAGTTTCGTAAATATTAGAATGTAGATAATCTTGTATATTATATTAGTACTCGGAACACATCTGTTTCTTAGGGGTAAAAGTGCAAAAAAATCATTCCAGGCAATAAGTTACGTTATATTATGCCCCAGCAATCCACTTGTTAAAACCCTTGAAGGTTAGGTCAATGATTTATAACAATTATGGCGGCTGGTAATAATTGCACCAGGCTATCGGGTTTTGGGATAAGTTTTCAAATCAGTTAATTCCCGCAACTCGCCTCGAAACTGGCGAATCACTTTCAGTACTGGCTTCCTCGCTATTTAATTGTTTCACATAAACGTAGTCATAGCAGTAACATAACCACTAGTATCATCTTACTACAAGTACCCTGAAGATCTCCATAAATTGGTGACCCTGACGGGATCTTAAGCGAAACATGGCGGTTTTGTGGTGTTGTTTCGCTATTGAACTAAGTGAACTGCATTTGAAATATTAATTTGACAGTGAAATTTGTCGCGCAGTGAAGTTACCATAATGCTATGGTGAAGTTCTTTCACAAAAAACAATTTTCCCGGTTAAGAAAATCACCAATAACAAACAGTTCACAGAATTTGATATATGTAGATAATATACAGCCACTTAAAGAAAAAAAAAATTACAAAAGATAAAACAAGAATAGTTGAAACTGATAGGAATTGAAGAAAGAGAGATGTATTGACTCCGTTGATATATTGCATACCTACTGTAGTGATAGGAAGACAAAGAAGTGGTGGCATAGATTCTTCTTTAAAGTTTTGGCTGTAGCTTTTGTAAATATAATATGAGAAAATAAACAGAAAAGTTAGTCTGAATTCGATGAGTCATTAAAATAACAGAACAGTAAACATAATAAAGAGGAGTTCGAGGCATTTCAATGGACATTATTAATAGCTTACTACCAAATACTTCTAAACATTACTTGCAAATATTATATTAAAACAAGGATAATGTTTTAGGACAATGAGTTAAACTTTCACCGAATATATAAAAGACTTCAATAAACGGAATCTCAAATTATCAACTGTATATTTTTACTCTTCCCGTATTTATATTTTATTTACTAAGGCCCAATTTTTATTAGGTTCTGTTTAGGACCCTTATTACCTAACATGCAGACATACATAATCCATGGATAATTGAACTCATGTTAAGGTAACCGTTAACATAGACGGCAATCGCTTTACTGGGCGTCAATAATTCCAAACGATTGATATCGCTGCCCAATACCCAACCAAATTGAGGAAATTTGTCGTTTTCCAAAACAGGTATAGATTAGTTTAGCTTAGACGATCAGGCCGTGTTTTATATAAAGTCTTGCGAATTATATAAAGTAAAATTTATAAAAATATAAAATCTGCTTATATTAGATATACTATTTAAATGTTGAACAAATGATTATATTCATGGAATCGTCAGATACTGTTTGTATATTGAAGGTACTTTTAACAAATGTAAAGAATATAAAGGTAAAGGTGATGCTCCACCAATACTTGTTGATTGTGTTAAACATATGCTTTAATTATTCAAATAAATATTTGCAATATACAGTTGAGGCGGACAGTAACCAGAGGCTGTTTTCAAAGTAGTGTACTGTCATCTCTACTGTGGAACATGGTAGTAGGTAGTCTTGAAGTCACTGAACGTTTTGAATCAATATTATGCGAGCTAATGTAAAATGTCCTGAAATTTATTGATTGTTGGTGTGCGAATAAATTCTATCTGCAAATCCAAATAAAATGGAACTTCTTCTGTTCATCAGGAAAAGTAAGATAGATAATATAAATATGTCACAGCTGCAACGTACAACGCTCAAATTTTCAAGTGCAGTCAAATATCTCGGCGTTATTTTTGACAGCACAACATGGCTGTTGTGAAGCCAATGCTAATATATAGAGCTATTAACGGATGACCCAGAGTCAGACAAGAAATCAAGACACTAAAGTTACAGTAACATATAAGTCGGAAATCAAGAAAGGAACCACCAAACCGCCAAGCGGTTATCAAAGTAGTTCCGGAATAGCAAAGCTATTACATAATCGCTCTAGCAAACAACTACTCCTCGGGCTAAAGCCCCGCCAGGCATTGAATTATACCCAAAAGTGATCCTCGACCCCTTTCTCGTGTTTCTGCACGATCAGATAAGGTTTCAAAAAATAAAACCCGCCACAGGTGGGATCCAAACCTTATTCAATGCCTGGCGGGGCTTTAGCCCGAGGAGTAGTTGTTTCCTAGAGCGATTATGTAATAGCTTTGCTATTCGGGAACTACTTTGATAACCCCTTGGCGGTTTGGTGGTTTCTTTCTCGATTTCCGACTTATATGTTACTGACAGAGATCGTATCGATAAAGATGTATACGCCATAAAGTTCATTCGGCATTTGTCCTGAATCGGCGTACCGTGTACGGCACTGATGAGAACTAATAAGTTCGAAACAGCTGTATGTCGTTCGGTTCCGATCCGGGACAAATGTCGAATCCTACCTGTGGCGGGTTTTATTTTTTGAAAACTAAAGTTACAGTAAATGGAAGAATGGTTTAACTATTACTAGTGCTATAAGGACCGCACCCAGAACAGCATTAGAAAGTGCCTTGGGTCTGAGACACTTTTTAACTTGTATATAGGGGAGGACACCTTGAGGATAGCTTTAAGTCTGCGTAGGGGAGGTTTATGGAAAATCTATATCTATAGTCTGCGAGGCAGACGTGGTCCTGGTGTACACAAATAAGCAATTCCTTCTTATGAAGACGAGTGTGGATTGGATCTTCCTCATTTTTCTATTTGAAAAAAATTGTCAAGTTAGACTGAATTTCGGTCACTCCCTAAAACCGGTCATATCGGTTTATACAGATGGTTGAAGAATATTGTGAAGGTCTGACTATGTGATTTTCTTTATAGATCTAAATATAGATCGACTTGAATCAATGATAAATCAAATAATCAAAGTTGACCTTCGGTTATAGGGGATAAGATATAAGATATCTTAAGAGAAGATACTAATTAGGAGATTAGTAGGCCACGTTGGTCAGTTGTCACTTATATTTCAGGTAAATAAACTACGTTTAAAATGCCCAAATCGAACAAATCCATGTTTGAAACAGTTATTATTAAATATCCTGATAACGGATTGGATAACGAGCAAAAATAAACCACCTCTATTATCACAGACCTTTCAAATGATGTAGCACTTAACTTATAATTTTTATTTGTTTATTTTAGAGGGTTATTTGTTTCCACAAAAGGATGTCAGTGACAGTAATGGATTTTATGTCAATTAATATCCTATTGAATACAAAAATTGACATGTTAAGGAAAAATTATTTCCAAAGCTATTGCAGGGGTTTTATTTTAAATAGAATACCCTATATATGTGTCGACGATAAGATCACGATTGAAAGGAAGTTATATATGAATTTTATGTGAAGAACAAACTTATCCGTAGTTGATGCTTTGGCTTATTTCAATTTATAATTTTTTCTCGCTTCCTTCGAAAGTCGGTTAAAGTTTCATTGTCCAGAATTGTATATTATCCAGATATATTCTTCGTGGTCATTGTTGTGTCTTCCATTAAAGTAAGAGACGTATAGCGGGTTGATATCTTTTAGCTGTTAAACTTTTATTTATTTTAGGATATATAGGTTTAAAAGCACAGACGCGTGATTTTCATGTCACTAAACATACTTTCCAGCCCTGTCTTGGTATGCTGATCTACTAAGTCATCAAATAATATCGAATTTTAATAGAGGATGCTTGAATAATATATGGAATACTGAATGCTGTATGAAACTTGTAAACATTGCAAGTAATTTAAAATAGACGTAATATATTTTATGACAATTTAACATAATAATATGATATATAGAAGGAAATATTTTATCACCTACTACATTAATATCACGTATTTGTGTAGTGTAAAATAAAATTTATCTGGTAAATAGTATGTGTTCAGTGGAAAAATTGAAAATTTATTTTCATTCAAGCCAGCCACTAAAAATTAAAGGCAGATTTGTATTTAGTGTTATTTTGCGATATAAAATTTTGGAGTGTTATACTAAAGTAAATCATTATTGCAATTTTTATAGTGATTATGTATTTTACAATAATTATTGTAAAAACTGTAATTATACTGGAACAGTTGATACGAGTAGGTATACTATATGATTCTGAAAATAGTTACGGAACAGAGACACTAACATTAAATAACCCCGTTGCGTACATTTTCAAACAAAAATTCTCATTGTGTTCATTTTCCCCGTTATGTAAAAACGCTAACCGAGTACGTACCTTTATCTTCCTTGCATCGTTGTTTTGCAAGATGAACGCAGCCACAGCCATATCAAATTCGTTTTTATAAATGACAGCTAAACTAGGCGTTTCTCTGTGTAATTCGGAGACAACCAAACGGTCGACGAGGTACGGTTGCCGGATGACGCGCATCGTTGCGCCACCTTTCTTTGTCGACGGTTTACAAACCAGCAGCATATCCGTCAAAAGGAAACAATGGACCTCCATCTGAAATGAACACGGACAAAATAAGTAAAATTTGTATAGTATATGAGAGTCTACTGAAAACCAGAGCGAAGCTATGTGCAGCATATCTGCGTTCAAGAGTTAGGAATAATAAATTGTCTTTATTTTATAGGATGCACAAAATGCAGAAGATTACAAAGTGAATCTTAGAGGAAGCGCAGTCTAGCACAATTGCTGCTCATATTTGATCTCAAGTGGGTCAATAGTCAAGTCAATATAATAGCGTATAATTACAAAAGAAATAAAACAAATAAAGGAGATAAATATAGTCAAATTGGTATGCCAAAGGCAGATTATTCGGTAGTAATTTGCATATAGGACTTGTATTAAAAATATAAGAGGAACTTTCATTTTGTTTATTGTTAGGTTTTAATTTTATATATTAGGAATTTCTTAAATGCTGGCCTGTTCCGCAAAGCTTGGTTTTTTCCCTTTATTTTGTATTCTTTATTTTCGGTTATTCATGTTTATGATTTCCATTCAAAATTTCTAGGAAGGTAAGACACTTTGTAAGTCTGTACCCAGATGTTTATAAGCCGGTTATATCCACTATATTAGTATAATAGGGCATCTTGTGAATCCCTCGTTAAGTGAGATATTTGAAATAGGGACAATATTCTGTGAAATTCCAATTTAGATTTAATAGCGTACCCCTAGTAGGTAAGGCGACCAGGAAAGAAAAATGTATGTTTTAACTAGTTCGAATGTAGAAGTGCTACGTAAAGGTCGTAGTTTTCTATCTTGTGCTCACTGAGATGCATGTATCATTAGGTACCTTCTCTTTAAAATTACCGCTTTGTAAATACTTGTAAATAGAAGATATAGTGTTTAGTAAAAGGTTAGTTTCTTTTTTCCACAAGTTAAGGTTTACAAAGAAGATGTGGTGCAACAGTACAACGAGATGATTTAAACTACAATCATCAACTTAACACGTTTCGTGGAAGAATTTTATTTATTCGTCTACATCAGTGTTATCGCCTTCAAAATAGTCCCCAGTAGATATTATACACTTATGTCAGAGATTCTTCCGATCCCCGAAACACTTCTGGAACTCAGTTTTTGCGATAGTGTTTAGATCTCTCAGCAATGTCCTTTTAATCTCATCTATGCTTGCAAGATGATGAACCCTTTAAGGTTCTCTTTACTTTTGGGAACAGAAAAAAGTCACACGGATCCATACCTCGCGATTATGGAGGCTGGGGCATCACTATACGAGTAGTATTGTTTTTGGCCAAAAATTCACGAACAAGCATGCATCGTGGTGCAAAAGCCATGAGTTGTTTCGCCAATTCCGGGTGTTTCTTTCAAATTACTTCATGCAACTGTTGTCGAACTTGTAGGTAGTACTCCTTGTTGATCGTTTAACCTTGTGGTAAAAACTCATGGTGCAATGTGCCGGTAAAATCGAAGAACACAGTGAGCATAAGCTTCACATTCGACCGCACTTGTCGAGCTGTTTTTGGTCTTGGCGATCTAGAATGCCTCCACTACGACGATTGAGCCTAGTTTCGACGTCATATTCGTAAACCTATGTTCCGTCACCTGTTATAATACGTTTCAGTAGTTCTGCATCGTTATTGACTTCATTTAGCGACTCCTGAGCAACTTCCATTCGCCGCTGTTTTTGTTCGTAATTTCATATCCAAAACACCCGAGAAAATGTTATAGCATGATCCAACTGATATGCCAACATCATTAGTGACTTCTGTGATTGTGATTCGGTGATCACTCATAATTTTTTGTTCACATTTTCCATGTTTTCATTGGTTGTTGATGCGCTGGGGCACCTAGGGCGGTTGTCATCTTCAACGTCTTCACGGCCTTCTTTGAAACACTTATACCACTCGTAATCCCGCCCTTGTTTTACTCACAATAGACTCGCCAGATATAGTTAACAATATGCAGATACTTTTCAGACATGTTTACCAACACAACAACGAAAAAAATGCGCTAATCGGACTAATACAACCCGTGAAATTACAAAATTCCCGTTACTTTTTAAACAGACCTCGCATATTTATAATTCTTATTTGTTTAGAATGAGACATTATCTGAAATGAAATCTGTCTTAAATATTTTAAAACTATAGCGTAACATATCATGAAGGAATGAATTGTATAGTTTAATGTACCAGTAATTGAACGATCTCTCAAATATGAATGGCGCCTGACGAGACAGGGTATATTTCGTTCTCAATTTTAGACTGTTACTAAAAACAGTTAAATGGGGTATAACATTTAAAAGTGAATGTACTAATATCATGAAGGAGCGACTAATACGCATACCTACGATTAACTATTAAGTAATTATATTTTCGATACCCGCGTATTTGGGTATGTTCAGGATCTTTTTAAATCTGGTCGATCAGCTTAATGTTTGGTTGGCAATTCAAGAAAACTATCACACAGCACTTAACCAATTGGTTTCTGATATCGATATGGCAGCGCCTACAGTACAGAAAATTCTGAAAAAAGCAAAGCACTAGCCCTATAAGGTATGCCTTATTCGTGAGCTGTCTAAAGTCGACTTTTATCGGCGAAATCAATTCTGCGAGTTGCTATCTAATAATGATAAATAATTTTGACCACCTTTATTTTGAGCGACCATATTAATAGGCAAAATGTCCGTTATTGGGCTACCGAGAGTCCCTGACGGACGATGGAGTATCATACTCAAAATCTCCAGAAAGTGAACGTGTGATGTGACATACTCGATGGAAAAATTCTAGTTCGTTATTTCTTTGACATGCACCTAACTGGTGCAAGGTGTTTTGGGTTTCAGATGTAGAGGAACCTGATCTTTTGAGAAATTACGTTTTCTTTCAACAAGATGGTGCACTTCTCCATTATGCAGCATTTGTTCGCGCTTATTTAGATGAGATATTTCTGAATCGTTGGGTAAGGGCCATTCAATCGGCCCCCGATTAAATGCCAGATCGACAGACTTAATACATCCTTGACATTACTTTTTGTGGCGATACTTAAAGAGTAAAGTGAACGTTATTAAGCTGGAGAATTTCGAAAATTTAAAAACCAGAATTCGCCACGAAATATACCGTATATCTCTTGTTATCTTGCACTCAAGTTATTGACAATATTTCAAAAGAATTTATTAATCGTCCTGGCTACTGTTAAGTAGTCAACCATACACAATTTAAACATTTAGTTTAGTTGACGTTTTATATAATTATTGCCATTAAATTTAATATTTTGAAATTGCACAATCGTTTCTTTTTTATTTTTTTTTCTAACTTGTACTTACACTACTGTAATTATTACCATAACGTATGTAACAAAATGTGATCTTTCATTTTCTGCAATAAAAAAGAGGGTTGCAATTAAAAAAAAAAAAATCCATGACGCCATAGCTCCTAGACGAATCACCCTGTATATATTGACTATATTTGAAAAAATGTGCAACAAAAACTCATATTTGACGGGTCCAAGAATTCGTCCCAAAAGTTTTTCCTTGAATTACTTTACGAAAATGTTGTATATGTATATATTTTACTACAACATTGACGCCTCCGCCATTTATTTAACAATTGTTTAGTGGAATGAGTTAAATATATTTCTTATGATACTTAATAGGAAAAAGGGGTTTATTATTATATAATATATCGATCACGTTATAACTGCTACACGAATCATCCTGTATATATTGATTGTATTTAAAAGAAATGCGCAATTAAAAATCAAATTTAACGAGTCCGAGAGGATTTCCCAAAAGTTATTCCTTGAATTACTTTACAAAATTATTGTATATGTACATATTTTACTACAACATTGGCGCCTTCGCCATTCTTTTAATATTTGGTTAGTAGAATGCGGTAAATGTGTTGTGATAACATTATAACAAAATGATGTAATAATAATAATGCGATAATAGTAATTTATTTGCACCAAGAAGACGCAAATAAAAAATTACATACAGACATATTAGTTACTTGTAGTGAGAGGCGTGTAACTAGAACGTTCTTGTAATTTAATTTTTTTTATCTAACCTGTACTTACGCTATTATAATTACTACCACAACGTATGTAAAAAATATGCCCTTTCACATTCATTAATAAGAGAAGAGAGTTGTCA
Organism: Rosalia funebris; assembly: GCA_037954035.1. Taxonomy (NCBI): domain Eukaryota; kingdom Metazoa; phylum Arthropoda; class Insecta; order Coleoptera; family Cerambycidae; genus Rosalia; species Rosalia funebris. The sequence continues at coordinate 13,656,629 of JAZFAV010000010.1, read as the reverse complement.
TTAAAAAATATATCGATGACCTCAAAACTTCTATAGGAATCACCTTGTATATACTTACGCTAATCTAATTATTACCAGAGCGTATGTAAAAAAATGTGTCCTTTCAAATTCTTTAAATACAGGGGATTCTCACTAAAAACAATGTCGATGATATCATAGCTCCTACACGAATCACCCTGTATACATTGATTACATTTCAAAAAATACACAATTAAAAATTAAATTTAGCGGGTCCGAGAGTTTTCCCAAAAGTTATTCCTTGAATTTTTACTACGGCATTGGCGCCTCCACTATTAATTTAATAATTGTTTAATGGAATGCGTCAAATGTATTTCTTTTGATAATATTATAATAAAATGATGTAATAATAATGCGATAATAGTAATTTATTTATACCAAGAAGATGCAAATGGCTTTAAATAAATAAATAAAATATTTATATTAGTCAAAAATCTATTAAACTATTACGGGAGCTATAAAGTATTATTGTTAGTGGAATAAAAGACGAAACATATAAAAAAATTACTTACAGACATATTAGTTACTTGTAGTGAGAGGCGTGTAATTAGAATGTTCTTGTAATTTAATTTTCTTTTTATCTAATCTGTACTTACGCTAATGTAATTACTACCACAACGTATGTAAAATATATGTCCTTTCACATTCTTCAATAAAAAAAGATGGTTGTCAATAAAAAATAATTATATCGTTGACCTCGTAACTCCTATAGGAATCATCATTTTTGATGATTGACCATATATTGATTATATTTAAAAAAGTGCACAACTAAAAATCAAATATGACAGCTCCGAGAGCATTTCCCAAAAGTTATTCCTTGAATTACTTTACAAAATTATTGTACATTTATATATTTTACTGCAACATTGGCACCTCCACCATTCTGTAAACAAGTGATTAGTGGAATGCGGTAAATGTATTATGATAATATTATAACAACATGATGTAATAATAATAACAATGTAATATTAGTAATATACTTGCATCAAGAAGATGCAAATGGTTTGAAATAAATGAATAAGATATTTATATTAGCCAAAAATATATTAAGCTATTATGAGAGTTATAAGGTATTATTCTTAGTGGAATAAAAGTCAAAAAATATTAACAAAAATTACTTATAGACATATTAGTTACTTGTAGTGAGAAAGGTGTATTTAAAATATTCTTGAAATTTATATTTTTTATCTAATTTGCACTTACGCTAATGTAATTTATTACTAGAGCGTATGTTAAAAAATGCCCCCTTTCAGATTCTATAATAAAGAAAGGGGATTCTCATTAAAAAGAATGTCGATGGTATCATAACTCCTACACGAATCACCCTGTATACATTGATTATATTTCAAAAAATACACAACTAAAAATCCAATTTAACATGACTGAGAGTTTTCCCAAATTTAATTCCCTGAATTACTTTAAGAAAGTTCTCTATATGTATATATTTTACTACAACATTGGCGCATCCGCCATTCCTTTAATATTTTTTTAATGGAATTTATTAAATGTATTTCTTTTGATAATATAACAAAATGATGTAATAACAATAATGTAATAATAGCAATTTCTTTGCACTAAGAAGATGCAAATGGTTTTAAATAAATAGATAAAATATTTATAATACCCAAAAATCTGTTAAGCTATTATGGGAGTTATAACGTATTATTCTTAGTGAAATAAAAAGCAAGAAGTATAAAAAGAATTACTTAAAGACATATTAGTTACTTGTAGTGAGAGGCGTGTAATTAAAATGTCTTTGTGATTTAATTTGTTTCATCTAACCTGTACTACGCTAATGTAATTACTACCACAACGTATGTAAAGAATATGCTCTTTCATCTTCTGCAATAAAAAAAGAGGGTTGTCATTAAAAAATTTATCGATGACCTCATAACTTCTATAGGAGTCACCCTGTATATATTGATTATATTTAAAAAAATGTGCAACTAAAAATCAAATATGACAGCTCCAGGAGCATTTCCCAAAAGTTATTCCTTGAATGACTTTACAAAACTACTATAGGTATATGTATATACAGGTTGTAACATAAAAGTTGGGAATAAATTAAACGGTGGATTTTTCAGTAAAAAAAAATAGATTTTTTTCATATGAAGTTATGTTCTAGGGATTTTCGTTTCCAAGCTACAGGGCGATAAGAACTTTAAAAAGTTTAGTTTTTCTCTAATAACTTTCGAACAATACAAGATAATGGAACGAAATTTTAGCCGTAACTTAATTTGATAATAACCCTAATAACAGGAAAAAGATTGACTTCGTAAGTTACTCAGTGGCGTGCGTACGCATTGTACCGTAGGGCTTTCCGAAGAAAATTATGATACGCCATTGGTAAAAACATTTCTTTTAATATTTATTCAAGATCTACTTCTTATTTTAAACAAAATTACCGTCTCGCATTTTATTTGTATCTCTTGTCATTTTCCCGTAATTAAAACTTTTGTAAACACCATTTTTTCCCACTGCTAACATAGGCAAATTAAAGTAACAAAAACATTATCAAGTATATGTTTTCTTGTTGCTAAGGCATTATCAAATTAAGCTACGGCTAAACTTTCGTTCCATTATCTTCTAATGATCGAATGTTATTAGAAAAAACTAAATTTTTTCAAAGTTTTTAGCGCCTTGTAGCTTGGAAACGAAAACCTGTGGAGCATAACTTCATATGAATAAACCAAATTTTTTTTTACTGAAAAGTCCACCGTTTAATTTATTCCCAACCTTTATGTTACACCCTGTATTTTACAACAACATTGGCGCCTCCGCCATTATTTTAAAAACTGATTAGTGGCATGTGTAAATGTATTATAATAATATTATAACAAAATGATGTAATAATAATAATGAGATAATAGTAATTTATTTGCACCAAGAAGATGCAAATGGTTTTACTTGTAGTGTAACATTTTAAAAAATGCCCAACTAAAAATAAAATTTGACGGATTCGAGAATTTTCCCAAAAGTTATTACTTGAATTATTTTACGAAAGTACTCTATATGTATACGTTTTACTACAACATTGGCGCCTCCCTCATTCCTTTCACAGTTGTTTAGTGGAATGCACTAAATGCATTTCTTATGGTAATATAACAAAATGATGTAATAATAATAATAATGTGTAATAGTGGTAATTTATTTTGGTATGGTTTTAAATAAGTAAATAAGGTATTTATATTAGCCAGAAATCTATTAAGCTATTATGGGAGTTATAAAGTAGGCAGTGATAGCTCTACGAAAATCGGAGGTATAACGTACGGACTATATCTCCGATAGTTGGATGTCTAATGTTTAAGCTTCAATTGACGAAAGCATTTAAGTTAGTTACTGCCGGTATTTTAGTGTTTACGTTTAAGTCTACGAAAATTAGGTTAGGTTGCTAGAAATACTAGGTACTTCATCATAAGTTTGTAACTAAGTTTAAAGTTAGTACCACCGCAGACATGCCCATTTTGGAAAAAGGCAGTACCTTTAAAATATTACAAGAACTAGAAGAGTTCATAAAGGATATTGAAAATTATCAGTTTATACAATTATTTTAGCCTTAAAACGTCATCTTCTGAACTTAGTTTTCGTGGTTTAGGAAGTAATGTGAATGTTGATTCGTCCACATCATGATTGCGTACATTTTCAACATTTGATAATACCAACTCCTGCCCATCTGAGGACAATATGAAAGTAAATTTCATAGGATAATCATCATTGTAACAAGTATAAACAATCATGTAATAAATTAGTAGAAAATTTGCACTGCTACGCTTCTTTGGATAGGTTTAGATCATCGATTTAAGTTTCTTCAAGCCCCTTTTATATAATTGTATAAACTGTTCATTTTCAACATCTTTTATGAACCCTTCAAGTTATTCTAATATTTTAGAAGTCCTGCCTTTTCCAAAACGGGAAACTCGGGAAATTGTACTAACTTTGAACTTAATTACTAACTTATAGTAACCTAGTATATCTAGCAACCTAATCTAACTTTCGTAGATTTAAACGTAAAGGCTTTCATAGATTTAGGCATAAACGGTAAACATGCGACTGTCGGAGATACAGTGGGGACGTTATATCAACAAATATTAAAAATTAAAATTATTTACCGACATAGTTACTTGTAGTGAAAAACGTGTATTTAAAATTTTCTTGTAATTTAATTTTTATCTAATCTGTCCTTACGCTAATGTAATTATTACCACAGCGTATGTAAAAAAATATGCCCTTTCATATTGTGTAAAAAAAGGGGTTACTATTAATAAAATGTCGATGACATAACATATGAACTCCTACATGAACTCCTATATATATTGATTATATGTGACGGCTCCGAGAGTTTTTCGCAAAAGTTATTCCTTGAATTAATTTACGAAAGTAAAGTATGTAAAATACGAAAGTAAAGTACTTTATATGTAAACATTTTACTACGACATTGGCGCCTCCGCCATTACTTTAACAATTGTTTAGTGGAATGCGTTAAATGTATTTCTTATGATAATATTATAACAAAATGAAGGATATAATAATAATAATAACAATAATAATGTAATAGTAGTAATTTATTTGCACCAAGAAGAATATGCAAATGGTATTAAATAAATAAGTAAGATATATATTAGCCAAAAATCTAATTAAGCTATTAAGTTATAATGTATTATTTCTAGTGGAATAACAGATAAAAGGAGCATTAAAAAACATTACGTAGAGAGAGGTATTAGTTATAGTTTCTTTAATCGCTATTTTCCAAATAAAATACACAGTTTTAAAACCTTAAAACGGACTTTTCCGCACGTAGAACATCTCTATCTCAAAGATGAGCGGCCGAGAAAAAATAAGCAAACACATAAATGCAGAATATGTGTTTTATGCGACAGTTTAAATTTTTTCAAATAGTCCACCATCGTGCTTTATCATGACCCATGGACAGGGTGGGGTGTGTCCTATCCACCTCAGAATCAATAAATGTCGTCTGGTAGAGGTCTCTAATCAGAATCAGTCGAAACCCAATCCACCTGATACGATTTAATTGAGCAATCATGCTAACAAAAGAATTTCTCAAATAGTCCACCATTGTACTTTCTCATGATCCATGTACATGGTAGAGTGTGTTCTATACACCTCAATATCAATAGGTGTCGTCTGGAAGACATCCCCAATCAGAATCAGTCAAAACCCGATCGATCCGACACGATTTAGTTGAGTTATCATATTAACAAAAAATATATCTCAAATAGTCCACCATTATGTTTTCTCATAACCCATGGACAGGGTGGGGTGTGTCCTATCCACCTCAAAATCAATAGGTGTCATCTGAGAGACGTCCGCGATCAGAATTAGTCACAACCGTATCGATTTGACACGATTTAGTTGTGTTATTGTGCTAACAAAAAAATTCTCAAATAGACCCATGGACAGGGTGGGGTGTATTCTATCCACCTCAAAATTAATAGATGTCACCTGGGGGACGTCTCCGATCAGAATCAGTCAAAACCCGATCGATCCGACATGATTTAGTTGAGTTATCGTGCTAACAGGAAATTTTAATGCCGACGACAACGACACACACACACACAGACAAAATTTTTTAAAAATAATATTTTTTGGTATTTAGGCCGAAAAACGAAAAATAAACGAAAAACATTTACGTTTACCACTTTTATTTACACGATTACATTACTTTTCTGCTAGTATAGTTGAATGCGGAAAAGTAAAATCTCAAAACATAACCTTGGCTTGCTTTTATGGCTAGGCTCAGGTAGACTCTTCCGTTTATCGACAAGCTAAGAGAGTTTTTTATTTGGAAAATAGCGATGAAATGAATAGTACTATAGTGGGAAACGTGTAATTAAAAAATTTCATTTCTATTATTTGTAAAATACGTAGTATGTATTTTACGTATAGTAAGAATATTACGAAACGTAAGCTGTTACTTGCAAATATTTACGTCAAAGTTGAGAAATTAACTAAGCCTTGCCCTGCCCGCATTTCCTAACGTGCCGCCTACCAATCTCTTACTGATGAGTGAGTTCCCAAGAAAATTTAATCTTAATTGCGATTTTATGTATTTCGCCTATAAATTGGGCGTTATTACGCGTACATGAATCTCACAGATGTGTTTACCAGAATTAATTTAATCTTAAGAAATGAACCGTTGTTTACGAAACTTCGTCATATTTCGTCTCGAGAGATATTTATTATTTACGTAAAAGTTTCTATCCATTTAGTTCGCATACGGACTGACAAAAGTTTGTTGAAAATTGTTTACAAACATTGAGCCTCTCATTTCGAACGGTACTGGATCTATATCGACGGCAATATGTCTAAGTTTCTGTTGATTCACAATTTGCTTGACTTACTTTTAAAATATATAGGTTTATTAATTAAAACGTTACCACCGGTTGTCGGAGCATGCATGTTAGAATTATCGCTTTAAAATTAGTTTTATTTATACTGAGTAATTGGCACAGGATTTTCTTAAATTATCCCAGTAGCATTTAAGTTGCTCCAACTGAGAGCATAACTACTATTGCGTGGTTATTATGTGATTTATATTAAATATATATCATCATTAATATCACTTTAAACTAGAAAATTGTAGTCATTACCGAGTTCTTATATTATCTAAATCGTATAAATTTTATTACGTCTAATTATAAGTAACTATTAAATGGCGTATCGGCCACAAAGTTAAATTATTGTAATGTAATTGAAACCATAAAGTAGTAGACAGCAGTATCAGTACCCGTATGGTTTTATTTATTTGTCACTTAGAATATAATACTCTGTTACGTGGGCGTTATTGTGTTAACATATTTTCTGTTAACTTAAAAATAAAATTGTCTCCTGTAACAAGATCTGTTGCGGCTTGACCTTATTTTTATTAACTTATTTACCTTATTAAAACGTAAGAATTAGTCAAAACAGAGCCTTGCACAAAATTATAGCAAAGGAATTCTTACATAAATTCATCTTATACATATTAGTACGTGGGTTCTATCGTGACATGCTCTTACTTTAAATTAAGAAAAGAAAATTGTTCCTTAGCCTATATCTGTCGCTTTCATAATTATTTTGTATGTTCGAGTCATATCAGAACTACTAATAAAATAATATTAAAATTAGCACGGACTAGTCAATGAGAGAAAACACCGATTTAATAAACAAGGGGAACGATAGACAGAAATACCAGGGGAAGTCCCTGAAACAGTTGTGACCATTGATGTGTTTGAATTTTTTTATAGTTTCGGTAAAATGTAAAAGGTTATTGTGTGAAGAGATCAACGTCGTTAGATTAAGAATTATGTCTTCAGTTGCATGATTTATGTTAATTGAGTAGCTCCTTTTCTTCGATCTTAGGTACTATAGTATTAATCCAGGAAGATTCATTGTCATCAATAGCATAGTAAACTTATATCATTCATATTATTTTTATAATCTATTATTTTTATGGATTCTAGCTGATCTGCTAGAAACCGTATCTACTTAAACATTTAGGTGCTCAATGCATTAAGTAGTAGTATGACAGTTTGTATGGTGTCAGAATTTCAAACCTCAGGGTCATTTTCCCTTATTTTAAGATTTTTAACAAACATAACGTACTTGGCCGTAAGGTGCCTTAAGATACAGAATTATCACTTTAATACAATGTACAATAATATTTTTGTGGCTTTGTTTAATACGAATAGACATAAATATGTGACAATATTCAGATACTCTTAAATAAAATTATAACATTATTCCTTAGGAACCCCTTTAAATCATTCTAAACGTTTTATAAATTTATATGATCTATGAAATTACTATAAATTAATTTATATAATAATTTATGTTTATAAAAAAGGATTATTTTAATGTATAAAAATAAATAATGAGTTCAATAAGTAGCCATTGCTCGCTCCTGGTATATAAGAAAACCTTCAGCACAATCAAAAGTAATAAATATAAAGATAACTTACCTTAGACGTCCCGCTATCTTTCAATTTTAGATCGCCCTCAAGCAGTAAATGCCTCTTCCTTTCCACAGGACAATTTAGCATAGGCCTCGTTAAATCTAGCTGAGTCAGCGATTTCTCCTTCTTTAAAATCTTTTCTATATCGTCGTCTTTTGTTTCCTGAAAAAATGTTCATATTTTATTTGACTGTTTGATATTTGTCATTTTTTACAAAAAAAATATGACTTTTATTGTTGACTTCTTGTTTTATATCAGCGAATGAAAAATGTTCTCGTTCTGCTTAGTACTTACCACTATGTCATAACTTTCTATTCTCGCAATAATTCCTTTCAGTCTTTCCTTATCCTGTCGATGTTTCAAACTTGAATTTACATTGTTAACGAAATCGTCAACCATTTTAATCTAAAACAACATTAACATATTATTATAGCGCTTGATGTGTCTAAGACATCATTACCATTGTCTGCAAATTTTCTCTTTCCACGTCTTCGTCAGTATTTTTCAAAATCGCTTTTAAGAGGAGACCATACTTGGTCAGCCTTTGCATTGGTTGAACTAAAATATCCATCAATCGCAACCTAAAAAGAATAGAAATTATGGAAAATATTACATGAGGTATTTGTTGTTTCTTCCCTATCCTTTAGTTAGTGTTTTAATTTATGTTAATTTATGACTTGCTGACAGAACAAATCATCTCTTTACTTATTATTCATGTTACCAAAATTATGAATGAGTATGTTACTCTTAAAATTTACAAAGGAATATGTATGCTGTTCTATATGTCAATTATACAGGGTGGACCAGGTTTTTCGTGACAAACTTTGATAGTCGATAGGAAATGTTTTTTTATTAAAAAAATTTTTTTTAACAGTGCGTTAACAGTCTATATTTCCAGAATTAATAACTAAAACTAAACTATATAGTAATTGAAAACATTAACAAAAACAGTTACAAAAATTGTTCAAAATGGGAACCCTTCTTTTCAATGCACAACTTGCACCGGCGTAAAATAGACTGATTTAAATTAACTAGATGTGGTAGTATTTCAATGTAACTATTTCTTATGCGGTTAATAAGTTCATCATGTGTGTTCATGGGAGTTGCATAAACATTCTCTTTTAGAAAACCCCACACAAAAAAGGCTGACACGGTAATATCCGGAGGCCATGGTGGCCATGAAACTGGACCCCCTCTGCCAATTCATCTTACCGGAAAATTTTTGTCCAGCCAATTTCTAACATTTCTGCCAAAATGAACGGGACAACCGTCAATCTGAAACTATGTACTCTGTCTTAAAATTATCGGTATTTCGTCCCACATGTTCTGATGTTCCGTTTCTAAGAATTGTAAGAAGTATTCTGCGTTTAAGCGTCGAGGTAAAAAATAGGGCTAAAACAAATTGTTGTTGTAAATCCCTATCCACACATTTACAATAAATTCAACTTGAATATTTCGTGGAAGTATGGCGTGAGGATTTTCATGTGCCCACACGTGTTGGTTATTGAAATTAACTATACCGCGGCGGGTAAAGCAGGACTTATCAGTCCACAGTATGTTGTTGAAAAAACCCATATTTTCTTGAATTAAGTGAGGGACCCAGCAACAAAAAGTAATTATTTTCTTTTCGTCTCCTGGATGTAAGCCTTGAATAGATTGTAGGTGAAATAGACGCCTGTGATCTCGCCTTAGAGTACGAAGTACATTGGATTTAGAGGTGCGGAGAATACGAGAACCTATACGGGAACTCGTTTTTGAATATCTGTCAAACTCATTTAACATCCGTCGAGAAATTCTTCTCTGTTGTAGGTTTTGGTTGGCATTATTTTGATCCCTAAATTTCCTAAACCTTTATTTATTAATTCCTGGTGAATTCCTGTGAACACATTACGACTAGGATGCCTTCTCTGCGGATATCTATTTCTGTATTCTCCAGTGGCCGCCCTTGAGTCTTCATTGGCAAGTTCATACACAAAATGGATATCAAATACTTTTCGATTCGAAAATCTAAACGGAATTTTGAAACTATTGAACACATCTTATGTTAAAATTGTCAAAGGTTGTCATGAGAACCAACGCCAACCAGGCGTGGCAAATATTGATTATCTCGAAAAGTGACAGAGAAAAAAATTAGATACAGCAAAAAAACTAAACTTTACCACCTTGTATATCGAAAACAAATCAATTTAGGAAATTTGTTTATATAAATTTTTTTTTACAAAAAAACGTTTCCTATCGACCGTCAAAGTTCGTCACTAAAAACCTGGTCCACCCTGTATGCTAAGAAAATAATTATAGCTAATACTATACCAATACAATAAATCACTTTTATAAAGTTCATAACTACCGTACACTCTTCCTCAAAAGTTGAAAAGGTCTTTGATAGTATGGTAGTACCACTAATACCTAGAAATGTGAATTATTATATTGTATTAAGAGACTGTAGTATATCGCAACACTGATAATGCCTTAAGGGGTTATTATATATACTTCTTATTTAAAATATAATGCATATATACTAAATATAGAGAAAGAAGGCTTCCTAAGAACATAATTTATTGTTCTTTCATCCATCCATTTACTCTCCCATTGATTGACAGAAATATATAACATACTTGTATTTATTTGTTATTGAATAATTACTTTACAATTTGTTAGTGAACTTTGAGATTCATATTTTAAGATATTTTAATATAATTAGTTTGTAAACTGTGGCGTAAAAAATGTTGGAGGGAAAATAAGAAAATCTGTCAATTGTAAATAAAAATGTGCAAAATCTTAAGAACTGTGTTGCGGATTGGGGGTCAAATTTCAGTATTTAGTACCACTATGAAAATGATCTATTTGGAGTAACGTTATGATTTCAATTCATTAAACTGTTGATTTAATTTAACGTTATAAAATTTATTGCAACATATTTTAAGTAATATTTTTCTTAAATTTACCAGTTATAATATTTGAAAAATTGTTTGTTATGTACGAAATAATAAAATATATAGAAATGTGTCGAGTTACTTTCTTGTTCTTTTTGCAATAATGTAACATATTTTATTTGTTTATATATTGAAAATAATTTTTTATATTACAAAGTCTCTTCAATCGACATGTATTCTTTGTTAAAAATACATATAATCCAAAGTTAGTAAGCATCAACATTTTTACACTATGATATATTCTCGAACAACTGATGTTCATTTTTATAAACATAGTATTACTTACAATATAAATTATAAACCGTAAATTGGATTTATTAAATACTTATTAATGTTAAATTATGGCAAATTAATATTAAAAACAAAAATAAAGTCAGAAATAACATCTACATATTCGGTTAAAATGTGCAAATATATTTTATAAATTACTCGAACATTTTTAGCATTTTTTAAAATTGAATTCGAAACCCTTTCAATGTAAAATCCAAAATGACTACTGTTAATTGGTATCGAGTTGTCCTCTCACCTGTTGCATTCCTTTTGGCTCTCGCACCAAGTTAAATAGGCGGTGAATACTTCACTGTCGAGATTTTCTCGACAATAATGTTGGCACCTAGACTGCTCGGCGCAATATTTATAATACGGTTGAAAGATGTCTTGAATACTGTGAAATCCCTCCAGCATGTTTTCGATACAAGAGGTCCGCTTATATTTCCGCATATCCCGCACTAAAGGAAACAAAGTGTTTCTCCAAAACACCACATTTGCGCCAAGAATCTCGGTGATATTAGAAAACAGTTTGTCCGTGTCTATTTCCTTAAGGAGATTTTTGGCTTGTAAGTCTTTCAAGCAGGCTAGAAAAAGCTGAAATAAACGAGTTTTAGACAGGGTTTTTTGAATGCCAGTAAAATTACTTACGTCTGTAACAACCTTTAATGTTTTTATATACGCTACTTCTGTCTTTATAAGCTCCCATAGCGCTGTCTGTTGTTGTTGCTGTTTTTCGGTTAGATCTGGAATTAAACGATTACTATTTAATAGCCTATAAGTACTTCAATAAGTCATAACTTGAAAGTAATAAAAATATAATGCGCTCAAAACGGTTTATTTTAATTGTTTAATTGGACGTTTGGAATTCTTTTATGGAAAAGGAACGACTCAAAATGAATTAAATAAAATAATTCTAATCCAAAAAGAAGCTTTGCATGGTATTCCCTTTAGATTATGATGCGAAAATAAAAATTAATGAAACCAAATCATAACGCACATTTATCATAAGAAAGTAACAAAGTCCACTAGTACTCGTATTTACGAATAATGTAGAAATACCGAAATCAACACGAATACAGTGCTCACTTCGACAGAAAAGTCCTTTGGAAAGTTCACATCTAAGAAAACAGAAAATGATTGATCTAAAAATGAAGGGACTATACTGGTTACTAGGAAGAAAATGAAAAATGTCACTATAGATAAAATATTAATATACAAAGCTCTTATGAAACCAATATAGATATACGTCATAGAACAATGGGGCTGGGCTAGTAAATCCAGCGTGTTGGTTATACAACGGGCACAATCTAAAATCCTTAGGGCTATAGCTAACGCGCCATCAAACGTGACAACGACTTCACATACCAACAGTCCAAGAAGAAATACAGCAAAGACGAAATAAGCACCACAGGAGACTAGAAATACATACCAACCCCCTATTGTAACCAGATGTGCAGGGACACAGCAACAGAAGACTAAAAAGAAGCTGGCCATCAGACCTGAAACAGGATTCTTTTTCATTGGATTAACCTCATCATGTCAGAACAAGAGGGATAACTTTCTTTTTTGTTTCTTAAACAACAGAATAGCCTGTAGGTTATATTATCTGATTGCTATTTTAGTAAACTCAGAAAAAGATAATGATTTACAGGCGATTTTAAAGAATATGTGGTAGAAATATTATGGTAGTTTACAGTTTTATAATAATTTGCCACAATATAAAACCGAGAATCAGAAATATAGAATCATTAACCGTAGAATTTTTCTTAGAATTAGGACGAGATCAATTGGAAAGTTTATGTATACGAGGGTGAGTCAAATGAACTGGAATTTTGTTTAAATAAATTTATTGTCACAGTAAGAACACTTTTAAATACATCTTACTTTTCTATATAGTCTCCTCTTTTACCAGTAAATATTTCTCAACGATTGGAAAGTTTTTAATGCCGTTATCGAAAAATGAATTTGGCAGTTGATTAGAGTGCCTCTAATCAATTGCGTACAAACGTTTACATGTGTTTTTCGTCATCAAAACGGCGTCCTTCAAGTTCTTCTTTGAGCGGCCTAAACACGTGATTGTCACATGGTGACAAATCCGGGCTATAAGGCGGATGTTTAAGTGTTTCCCAATGGATTCTTTCCAGATTTTCTCGGGTCAAAGCAGCTGTATATGGCCGAGCGTTGTCGTGAAGAACAATCACACTTCATATATGCATTTTTCATCTTTTTTGCCGAAATCTCGGTTTTGCTTCATAAAAGGGTTGGCAGTAGTAGATGGCGTTAACTATACGCTGCCCATTAAGGAAATCAATAAGCAGTGCCCCTCTGCAATCCCAAAAATCAGTGGCAAGAAGTTTTCCTGCAGAAATATGAGTTTTGGCTTTTTGAGGTGAGTCACTTTCAGGGTATGCCAAATTTTTTATGCTAGTCATAGACTTGGGTCTTTGAAGGAGTTTTTGTCGGTAAACTATGCAGTCAATCGACACAAAATTTCAGCCTCTTCTACGCCCTCCCGCGTCAAAAAATTGATAATAATGCGTTGCTCAACGGACGTATGTACCTCTTGTTCAGACATGATGCTGCTAACAATTAATCGACCTTGGTGAGCCGCGGCAATGGAGTTCCCTCCTCTTTTTTAGAGTTCCCTCTAAAAAAATTATTTGTTTATATTTGACTCATCCTCATACAAACAATTTTTAGTTTTTATATGACAGGGTGCATCAGATGTATTGAAACCCATTGTATGTACTATTGTATAATATTATGGTAGTTTGAAATAAATATTACTATTATAATTTCTATTATTTAGTTTGAATTAGAAACAAGTATCTTTAGTAGAGTTCTGAATGTCATTAGAAAGTCGCACCAGATATTTAAATACCTAAATCTAATATTTACTGTATCTCAACTAGTAATATAATCTTAATTTGGTAATACATTTTGACATTTTAATATCCAAAATAATTCTTTAATAATAATAAAAGGCCACATTGATAATAGTAGAAGTTTAGTTTAATTGAAGAATTTGTTGACCAGAATGCGTTGGATCCCCACTAGCAATTTTTAAGGTGTTGGTAATTGACTTACATTATCCTAGACAAAAGTTAAATATTACTGAAAAAGATTCATATTATGCTAGTTTAGAGTTTTATAACTTGCCACTCTATAAAAGTTTTTGTTAGAATCGGAACCGTATTCATACTGTTTATGAATGTTTATGAAGATATACAATTTTTACTTTTTATATGAGAAGGTGCATTAAATGTATTTCAACCCATTGTATGTACTGTTGTATACAATTATGACACATTGAACTAAATATTATTATATTATATTGAAATAAATATTATTATCATTTTGGTTGTTGTTTAGTTTGAACAAGAATGATATATGTTTTAGTATTTAGTATTGCTTTCAATAATTTTAGTTATCAATCATAAATTTAATTTTTAGTTTTCCGAACTCCACTATACTAGCGGAAAAGTAATGTAATCGTGTAAGGAAAAATAAAAAAAAAATTTTGTTTTGGTTTATTTTTTGTTTTTCGGCCTAAAAACAAAAAAAAATGTTTTTTAAAAAATGTTTGCTATGTGTGTGTCGTTGTCGTCGGTATTTGTTCTTGTTAGCACAATAACTCAACTAAATCGTATCGGATCGATCGGGCTTTGACTGATTCTTATCAGGGACGTCTCCCAGACGACACCTATTAATTTTGAGGTGGATAGAACACATTCTACCATGTACATGGGTTACGACAATGTACAATGGTGGACTATTTGAGAAACTGTTTTTGTTAGCACGAACACTCAATTAAATCGTGTCGTATCGATCGGGTTTCGACTGATTCTGATTAGGGACGTCCATCAGACGACATCTATTGATTTTGAGGTGGATAGGATACACCCCACCCTGTCCATGGGTCATGAGAAAGCACGATGGTAGACTATTTGAAAAAAGTAAAACTGTCTCATATAACACACATTCTGCATTTATGTGTTGGTTTATATTTTCTCGGAGATAGAGATGTTTCACGTGCGGAAAAGTCCGTTTTAAGGTGTTAAAATTGTTTATTAATATCATCCCAATGAAAATATATAAGTTTTACTCGGATGTATACAATATCTGTTTTACAATTTTTTGACAAAGATGGCTATTTCATCGATGTCAGCTATTTCAGCTATTCTGTATAAATCTATTTCAGTTGGATAATGACACCTATTGTTCTAATAATTGTTGCAGTCAATCACAATTAAATTAGGTTAGTGCTGCATATATCTTTAAATTCAAGCTCATGTTATGATTTGAGGTTAAGCATGCCTAATTTTAGAAAAATTAATATAATCACACGAAGTAAATATAATCAATTTTCCTAGTGATTATATTTACTTCGTTTAAAGCACACTTTCTGGATTTGGCAAATCAAGTTAGTCAATTATATCTATGCGTTAGACTAACATTATTTATTCCCTTGATATAAAAGGGTTGAAACAACCGAATATATTATTTGGATTTGGACGTATATTTGAAAGCAGAACGCATATCAAATATAGTATACCATTTAGACGATTTGTGAAAAAGTGGTCTACTGTTTTTTGTTTTCACGTAAAAGGTTGAAAATCCCTTTTAGGATATCCCTTTCATCCCGTAGTTTTGACTTTATTATATAATGATTAATCGTTCTTACATTTCATTTCGTTTAACTTGTGTTGTTGCGCTACTGAATATATTTCAGTGAAAGACTTTCATTTGTATGCAGAGCTCTAGACTAAAAAGAAAGATATTTTAAATTCAAACATTTAATTTGAATTAAACGAAACTTCTATTAAAACTGACAAAAACAAACATTATGTCTTTCGAAATTGCTACAGATAATTATATCTGTATTATATAAGGCTCCATAGCTATGTCCGTTCTTTTATTTTACTATTATTATTAACTTTTCTATTATTATTTTCACAAAAATACTTTCGTTTATTATTCGATTTAGGATTCGAAGGATTTCAATAATTGTCACAGATTGTTTATAAATAACCGTTTACATTATTGCTTCTTCAAATAATACTATAAACAATTACTTTTGATGATGGATAAGAGTTTTGGTACCCATTTTATATTCCTTTATTTAACATATTTCGTTACTCAAAACAGATTTTATTCAGATGCTTTTAATTTATGCTAATCTACTGTCATATGACTAATCTATAGGATATTAATATCTCAATTTTAGTGTAATAAAAGTAAGAAAAATTAATACATAAATACGAAAGACGCATTTATTATAAATGTCTTAAAGCCTATTGAAATGCAAATATATAAGGAGAAAGAATAAGTGCTGAATAATTCTACACAGAGTCATAATAGAAACATTCAAAGTAATCTAAATATTTATATAAAAGTTATGAAACTATACTTTTTAGTATATTTTACACGTAAGTTTCTTTTTAATTTTCTTTATTCATATACTTCGTTTGACATTTTTTAGAACACCCTTACGATTATTTTAAAAGGTGAGGAATGAGATTTAATTGCATGGGTACTCGTATACCGATTTAAAATTTATATGGCATCGAAAAAGGACGTTTGGATATGTTACTCTGAAATGTAAGCCATCATGCCATTTATTGATAAAAAGCATAATTAACTTAAAAAAATTAAGGGTAATCTATCTAAAGTGTCATGTTACATATTTATCTTGATGGTAGAATAAAGTAAATTGTAGTTACTGTAATTAGTATGAATTATATAATTTATAGTGATTGCGATAATAGATAGGTAGGTAAATCATTATTTCTACAATAAGTGTGTTTGAAAATTACTATAAATATTGCTTTTTTTTTTAATAATATCTGGTATATCATCTATTTTAATTTCAAATATAAAATATTTTTGTATAGACAACAGCCATATTCATGATCATATAAACATATAAACAATTTTCCACAAACACCGAAATATTACACGTTTTTCGACGCGTGTTTCGCTAACTAAGTTGGCGTAATCGGGAATTGATTAAAACTAAGTTTACACTACGTCCAATTTCCATATACCAAAATATATCAAAATATAACAAAATATTATTCATGTTTATGTTATTATTACATTTGGCTATCTTAATACATTCCATGGCATGTAATACTCTCTTGTTGGTTATGATTTTTACTCAATTTAAGTTACTAGAGTCTATCCTATGTTAGTTTTTGAAAACATGCTTTTGAAAACATGGTTTGCAAAACATTATGCTTTCGAAAATGATCATAAAATAGGCTATAGTAACTTAAAACTAGTAAAAACTATAACCAACAACATGAATATAGCCCAGGAAAATTAGCCAGAAAAAAGGTGGTACTTCCCGAGAAATAACACAAAGCTGGAAATTACTTTAATCCACTTTGGGCACCCCAAATATGAGACGTATGATTTTCCGTGGATTGCTGAGGCAAGCTTAACTTTTGGGAGCCGAAAAACCGCGAAATTTTAGAACTTTTTTTCGTTTCTTGCTTATAACTCGAAAACGATACATCTTGCAGCAAATTGTATTGTTTCTAAAACTAAAGACCACAAAATTCACAGCCACTGAAGGCATGTAGAAGCAACAAATGTATTTTAGTTTCGTCCGAAAGGTTACAATCGCTGGGACTGTAAAAACAGGTATCTTGTTTTCCTTTCCCAGGTTTCATCAGGAAGATGTTCCAGATGGGTTCTGCTTGCTCATTATAGTCAGTTACATGGGCAGTCAACAGGACCAGTAAGTCGATGTCCTCCCCGACAATGAATACATTGCCTCCCTGTGTATATGTTTCTATTGATATTCTAACAATCAAGAGATCTGTGTCCTCAATGGCCTGCTTGACCTGAAAACCTTCACCAGTCAATTCATCCGTAAACATCAATATCAAACGTTTCTTATTATGTTCGTTTGATAAGAACTGTTCTTTTGGCATTGTTACAGTCATCGACTCAAAACAACAACAGATCGTAGAACGCGGGGAAAGACCGATCAGGCCCAGCGCTTTCGATTGCCAAATCGAAACCACGGATCATTCAATAATAATCTAGATTTCTTCAAACAGCCCCAAATACTGAGTTGTGATTAATATAAATATAACTAAATTTATTAACAAAATAAATAACGTAAACATAAATTTAAGTAATAGAATAATAACATTTAAATTAATAAATTCTACTAACTAGGTGACTAATTTGCCTTTAAGTTCGAATCACTGGACAAATGGGGATGATTTGGGGTTAAAAAGTCGTTTAACTTCATAAATAGCTTTAAGCGGAAATTCAGCGCTACTACTACTTTCGCTTTCTTTATGTATCTGTCCGAAGAAATGAGTAAATTTTAAATGTTATGACCTTACTTTACTCAGAATTTGATGCTCTACAACTTTTCCTATTCAACATTTTTCATTTGGAGTAGCCGTTTTTGAGCTACAGGGGATTGATTATGAGCATAACCCACTTTCAGCCAAGTTTGTAAAAATTGCCAATTTTTGACGATCGATTGCGGCTAAATCACTAAACCGAATGTGACGTTAAACAACTTATCGGATGCGGAATTTTGTGGTTGGGTAATTAAATTTAATTAAGGTAATAAATACTAATTTTGAAAAGTATACAACTGGCTGTAAAATGAATGGTTTTCAAGTTATAAGCAAAAAAATAAAAAAGTGCCAAAATTTCGCGGTTTTTCGGCTCCCAAAAGCTCCCTTAAGCTCGCCTCAGGAACCCGCGCAAAATAATATGACTCATATTTGGGGTACTCAAAGTGGATTAAAATCATTTCCAGATTTGTGTTATTTTTCGGGAAGCAAAAGTCTAATTTGCCTGGGCTACTAGTAGATGCCATGGAAATTATTAAGATAGCTAGATGTGATAATAGCATGAACAATGACAGGGGTCCTATACCTAACAGCTCGTTGTTTTGGTTGATATGGTGAATAATGACATTCATGGATCAGCGAACCACATGTTTACCACACTACCTCATGTTTACCTCATTATGTTCACCGACCATGAATGAAAATAGTTATAATTAATTAGATATTAGGACTGATGCAGTAAATCACAATGAACAATCCTTCATTGTTCACTCACCTCGAAGAAAAATATTTAAACAGTCAGTTATTAATGAACAGTGCATAAAGCTGGAAAATACTCGTAACGGTTTACTGAAGCTGAATAAAATTGTGGAATAAATAGAAATTAGACGTAGTTTAAAACGTGTAGCAACGATGCTAACTTGGTTGGCGAAATGTGTGTCGAGAAATGTGTAATATTTCTGTGTTTCTGAAAACATTTTCTCGTGTGTTTTTAGCATTGTTTAAAACACCAAATTATATTACCACTAACAATAAGTATATGATATTAATCGTTATTCTATGGAAACTTTATAAAAACTATAATCATGGTTAGGATGTATCTTTACTCATTAACTTTTTTAGGATACTAGGTGATATTCTCCATTTTCAATCGATCTCTTTGAATTTTGGTATCCATTAACCAATTATTATCTAGGATTGTAAATAATTTCTTGATTTATGCATATTGCAACATTATTTGAATATGGAAATTGTACTTTGTGCTTTCAGCTCTTTGAGACTTTAAAATATATATGAAAAACCATTTACGATATACGTCGTCCAGTTTCTTTATTTTCATTAGTATGGCCAATTCATTGGTATAAGTATAATTAGAATAAATAGATGTTCCGGTTCTAGGAAAGTAGCTCTACTTTCGTGAAGATGGCTTCTATGGATGATATCCTCTATATCTTTTTGGGTACTGAATATAATAATCAATGATAATACACTTCGCTTTCTGGATTTTTTAAATTAATTTAACTTAACGAAGAAGAACTTTCAGAAGAATTTCATAATGGTCAGAACATTATGAACTATTTTGTATTCCCTCAGTGAAAAAATGGGATTTTTAGAATTCCTGTAGTTAATTTTCAAGAACAGGGAAGGGATTGTCGAAGGGTATTCAGCGACAACACTTCAAATGCTTCAAAACGCTTTGATATCAAGAAGAGACGCTTAAACTTGTGAGTTGAACAAGGCTGGATAATATTTCCAACAATTGTTTTGATTTGCATATTTTTTGTTAATAAAAACATTGCAGAATTGGCAAAATGTCATCAACCTGATAAATAACAAAGTGTCAACATCTGGAAAGCTATGCTGCGTCTCATTCATTTATCTATCCTAGGTTTTTACATACACCAAGTGAGGGGGTAATAATTTGAAAGGAATTATTGCTGTCTAGTTAATTCTTAGTTGAAAACCCCCATGCCGTTTCGGAACTGCATAACGCGATTTAATGCTTGTTAGGTATCATCAGTGCAAGTATACTGGGCTGCGCCTGCCACTCTGAGAATATTAGACGAGCACTGTACTAAGTTAACATAAATATGTGTATCTCGCTCATTCAAAAGAACAATGACACATCTCGAAAATAGCGATTTTTCGAGAAAAGGTTACGGTTTATGGCTTATTGAAGACGTATTATAAAAATGTTCAGGCATCAAACAATAATTTCTATTTTAGAAGCAATTTTTCTTCTCTTTTTTGATTTGTGTCATTGTTTCTCAAAAATTTTTCATGTGATTAAGGATTCAAAAAAAGAAACACTAAGAAAACGTATTAATTATTGAATTTGGTTTTATACAGAAAAATGTAAAGAACTACAATAGGTACATAGGTATCTAAAAAAGAATATTAAATATTGTTATACTATTCTTTATAGCCCATCGGAATTACACTTCCTTTGTTGGTAGTTTCAATAAACAGTGAAACTAAGTTCTTCTTTTTATTTTCATTTATGCCAAGTTTACTATGATACGCTTTGAGCAATTGGGCATATTCTGTTTTTCTCCTTCTATTACTCCATGGTTTCTCTATCTCTACTTCTTCAAATTTTTCTTGGTTAAAAGACTTTTTATAAAAAAATTTTGGAGGAGTATTTCTAATTCACTTTGAACATTTGTATATCAGATATTTTTACGGATTTGGGAAAACTTCCTAAGCCTGTCCAATTAGCTATGTATTTTAAATCATAAAAATCATCATAAGATAGTTCTTGTAGTTCATAAGGATTTCCAGTCTTCTTAGCAGTTCTTATTAGTGTGTTATACTGTTCCGGTAAGTATATAGGGCCTAATTTCAAAGACCTTTTAATGTTCCGTTCTATTAACGAGTGTGCATTGTCTCTCTCGTTTTGGGTGTGCCCGGTTATGAAATATTTATAAGTTATAATTTTTTTTAGTTTTTAGTTTAGTTTTTAAAATTTCTATTCAGTTATTTGCCGTCTTCCTTTTTTTCGGGAGTTTCTTTTTTTCTTCTTTATTTTCAATTGTATTTCCACTTTCGGAGTCACTAGAGTTCGAAGAAGATGTACTATTATTTTTTGAACTGGATGTACTGGATGTTGTAGACGAGTTATTAACATACGTGACATATTTAACCGAGTCATCAGAATCTTCAAAATAGTAAGATGTACCTGTCTGATCTTCTTTTTTTTTATCTCCTCCATCTTGATTTTCTTCATTCACTTCTTGTTCTATGTTCTCGCTTGCTTGCTTACTAGATTTCACTGTATCCGGGTCTTTAACAATAATGGCGACACTGGAAATATTCTGGTCAATTTTTTATTTACTTTATATATTGTTTTGGCACTTATGAATTGGTTGTCTCAAAAGAAAAGAAACAAAAACAAATTTGCTTACCATGTAATAAAATCGGATTATCTACATCTTCGCAAACACCAAACTTTGAATTCCCTAATATACGTAATGTAAGAAGTGAATAAATTCCTACGAGGAAAAAAGAGAATTAATTATTAGACAACAATGACATAATTCGAAGTATCAAAAACTAATAAGTTCATTTTTAAATAACATTATGTTCAACAATGACATATTTGAAGAAGAGCCAACAAAACGGATATTATTTTTGGGAAACAAAGACATATCACGAATTGTGATACTATTAAATAAATTATAATAGCACATCTGTAAGAAGCTTAAGAGGAAGAAAGACCCAACACGAAGTATGACCTTTTAAAATAAAAAATGTCAGTGCAGACTGTTGTCATTTTAAGATAAATAAAGACACAATTCTAAATATGACACTATTGCTTAAATTTAAATACTCACTGGTTAGATACTTTTTGGAATGTGACCCTATTTCACAAATAAACACACAGCTTATGGTTTGAAGACTATAGTAACACTGAATATGTCACTGTTCCAAAACAGGGCGTTCAATGTTGATCCCAAAAGAAGAGTGACACTTGCGTCCTCTATTGGTTATACAATAAAGGCGAGATATGTCATTTTTCTACAATATTCTTTAATGTATTTAGCACTCATTAATTATAATAACTCAAAATTAATGTGTTTTGAGATGTGTCATTATTCTTTTGAATGAGCGATATGTAGAACTGGCAAAACGCCATCTACCTCCTGCTAAATGAAAAAGTGTCAACACACGGGAAGCTATGCTACTTCTCACTTCTAATGCCGATTTATAATTGGACATATATGCTTTTATCAAGCTAGTATGGCTTGGTATAATTGACATAATTTCAAGACAATATAAGCTAAGGGAGATATTTTCCATTTCGTTACTACTTTTGGCAAAAATATTACAGGTGCTTCAGTTAATGGTACAGCCGTTATTAAATTATTTTTATGATCAGCATTAATTATATATTCTAGTTCAGGATTTACTCGTGAGTATAATGTATTGTACAATCTAATACATACATGTTTCAAAACATGTAAGTGTCTATAGTTTTCTGTACCCCAGCCCATAAAATATGAAATCAATATTATTAATAACTCCAGCTATGAAGATTTTGCCCGCTTTTAAACCATATTCGTAAAAAGGTATAGAAATTTATGATTATTCTTCCTCTTATGCCTGAAATATTAGGACACATTTGTATTTGCCGCATGCCAATAAAATTTCCTTTAAATTTGAATATAAACCGCGTCTCCAACCGGCTTCAATATACAAGAAAAAGGCTCAATGTTATAATAAAACTTTCAAACTCTTAAAAACGGATTTCACTTCGAGCGGATAGTGTTACTTAGACCTACTTAAAAGTTTCAAATTATGACCTTTATTACGTGTTTTACGAGCTTATAAAAAACAATTTAAGGAAAGTTAGGGAGAACATTGAGATAAAAGGTGCCTCGATAAAAATACGGGGTTGGATAAATTATACATATAAATAAATCGTCCGTATAGTATTATAATATTTTATTAGTAGCTGATGAAGCAAATATTAAGGAAAATAAAGAAGAAAAGTGTTAAATACATAGGAAATGACCAAAGCCTGTACTAAAACCAAAAACTAATACTATATAATATTAGGAACAATTATATTTCAAATGTGTACCACGAGCTATGAAAGTATGTTTGAGGAGTTGCAGCTTAACACAAAATTTAAAAAGTTTCTGTAACCTTGAAGACGAAATATTGAACCAATTTATTAGTAATTATATTAAAGGGAATGATTAAACTCATGAAATCAAATACATAAAGATAATAGAAGTTGAATTATTTCATAAAATAAATATATACAAAATTAATTATGATATTACAAAGTATAAATGACTGCAATTATTGTCAAAGCTAGTTTCTGGTTTCAGAAGGCGAATTATTATTGTTTCTACTGAAGAAAATACGTTTATTTCACTGTCAAAGTTTTCGGATTCATTTTTGAATAACGCTAAATTATTATATACGACAATCATGTTTTCCATACTGCCATTTGACGTCGGTCTATTTCCTCTACCAAGATCTATCACCAACTCCAGGCGAAAGTTAACCTCATTCTTGTAGTGGAGTAGAAAATTTTGACTTGTCTTACACGTAATGGACTCGGATACATCCTATCCGAGGGATGGTACGTCTTTTGCACAAACTTCGCCTAAGTTTGTGTAGTTGTTACTTGAGTAATATAGATAATATGAGCACCAAAAAACCTATGCACCTGCTCGCCAGTTATAGCCATCTTTAAATAAAACGATCATATAATGAATTGGAACTCAATTCTCAATATTATATTTATTTTTACATACATCTTTGGATAAATTAGACGGCAGATTTATTATATCGTGATGATGAAATATATGGTTGATTCAGAAAGTTAAACAATTAATAGCATGAAGTTAATGTCAATTTCATTTCCTTTTTGGAAATTTATATTATGAATTGTTTCTATGCGATTGCTATTTTATACCCGTTTTTTCACAAAACTATGTTGAATGATATTGCTGATTTTAGGGTTGTGGCTTATCAAGATATTCTTAATATATTAATGAAGATATGGTATTACTACCAATATTACTGTCTGTAATAACTACAAGTTATAGACACATGTTGAAGTTCATTTTTTATTCAGATTATTGATATGTTCTACAAAAAAACTGCACAAGATATTTGAACAAGAAGGTAACATTAGTAGGCTTAAAATATATGTTTATATATATATATATATATATATATATATATATATATATATATATATATATATATATATATATATATATATATAGTATTGTATAGCGATAATAGAATTATAATTCTCATGACATAAATATGTTTAAACTACTATAATTACTTTATAGTCTCATTCCAACGGGCTCGATATTTTTGTCATTTTACGCGAATCTTTTTAAGCACTCATTAATTCATAATATAAGCATGAAACCCGGATCATCGTTACATAGGTAAGGTTCGTTTGCGATGTATTATAAACATACATTATCAGGAACTAATCAGTTATTTTTCAAATCGATATTTTTAAAAGACTTATCATAATTAAAGACTTAATAGCATAGCATTACACTATGACCGATTTCGTTCATCGCACAATTAATGTCCTACTCGTAATCTGTGTCCCTGACCAGCTGGTCGATGTGATACAAATGGAGCTAGAGTCTTATTGTTAATCTATCGGTTTCGGTTATTCATAAGAGCTCTTTGTTAAAACTACAATTTGACAACTTGGCGCATACTATAGAGCTCCATGTTGTCCAGAGAATACACTCCCCTGTTAAATAGAAATATAATTTCCCTAAAAACTGGACAATACATCAGCGTATAAGGAATAATCGAAAACGTGAATATGATGTGAGTGCATATTTTAATATCGAGAATTTATTTTGCTATGAAGATAAATGTTCTAAATGAGTGCATTACAATAGTCATACTGTTGTTTAACATTAACAATTTTACTTTTACGTTTAATATTCCGCATATTCCTATATTGCTGGCTTATTTCTTGATAAGCTGATTTCCATTACCTACAACACTTGTGGATTAATGAGCAATTAAGTGGTTAAATTTATATCAAAACGCAAAAGGAGATAAAGATACTTGTCGTGACATTTAAGACGTTTGTCTTTTTCTTTTTTAGAAAATTATTTGCCTTGAAATAAAAACAATCTAGGGAATGATAAAAAATAAAAGAGAATTAGCAGTTATATATATTCAGAGATATTTTAGTAAATTTATCTTTGAAAGTAAATTTTTGATTAATAAACAATTGGATATTTAAAGGAAATCAATCGAATAGAATTTTGAGGATGATCAGTTACGGGAATATGTGTGAAAGTTAATTGAAAATTGACAACGCTTTTAAATAGGAATATTATTACTGCCCAATAACTCACAAGAGACTGTATGTACAATTCTTGCATAAATCAGGACTTAATTAAATCTAAATGTTCTTGGTAAAATTTCATAAACTGATATTTTACCTAAGTTCATCTGCGATGAAATAATGAACTAGCTAGACATAAATGAAATAGCTGAAGTTATTACCTTATTAAGCTTATATTTAAATGCGCTAAATCTGATCCTACCGAGGAAAACTATTTGGATTCAACAAAATAGAATAACACTGCAGTATTCTGTAATGGTGTTATTTTATATAACCTTTCCTATTAAATGGGTTGGGTGAAAAGGGACTGTTGAGTGGCCACCCAGATCCTCAGATTTTATGTCATTGGATTATTCTTTGTGGTAATTTTACACTTTACCTCAACTTAGTTAATAGAGAAAGTTAGGCATAAATTTTGTAAGTAAATAGAGAGCCGTTTGAAAATTTATATTATTTTAATACATTTAAATGAATAATAATGTTCGAATAAAGTATTTCAACAACACCACATAGTAATTTCAAATATTATAGGGTTTACGTACGTGTATTGTAAAACATACACAAGTTTACTTATGTTTACATATCACAAGTGCACATATGTCTTACTGTAAAATAAACAGTTTTAATATAATAAGTATCCCACTGATTCTCTTATAATATTACGTAACTTTAATAGTAAGTATTTTATTATTAAGAACAATATTTACAAGAATGATGAATATGTTTCCAACAATATTAAGGCCCGTAATAAAATTGGCCTCTGTTACAAATGTATCTACATTAATTCGGAGCACCAAAACCAAATCTGCAGTTTAAACAGTATTTGGTTTCTTCTCCGTAATTTATAATTGTCCCAATTTATTCCCTTTATATCGGGTATAAACCACAATTGACATATATTTAATTGTATGTGGAAGATAGGATTTCATTTACCTTGTATTATGTTGTGTAAAAACAATGGTTCAATAATTCGTCGTTCCAACAGAGAATAATGTATATTTGGTGGAGATAAATGTGCACAGTAGAGAATGGAATATATGTTAAAAATTGCTGCCTCTTGCTGAGTACTGCTATATCCGTGTAAATAATATCACTAGACTTCATACGAAAATGTACCATTCAAGATTTTGGGCGGAAATAAAAAAATTAAGTAAAAAAAAATTGTTTTCTTGCCTATTGTGTAGATTTACCTAATATATATTGTCACGAACACAATATATTTTTTAGTTCAAGCAAGATAAATAAAGCGTATAGCGAATTACGTAAACTTTATATTTTACCAGACAAGTAGCAACTTTCATGAAATTAAATATGGGCCAAAATAAAACTAGAGAAGATAGACAATTTCACTGATTCACGTCATTTATTTTTATTGCTTTCTCATGTTATCCATTACTTATTCTTACTGAAAAGTTCTATATATGCCTACAACCCGCCTTCATCTATTCATAATATTGAGCGACGAATGTTATAAAAAGAAACAGTGCAATCAAAATATTGTTTTAGTCCTAGCTACGACACTCTCTGTCCTATTAAATAGGACTAGAAATAATGCACTGAGTAAAGCTATAAGTCTCTTTCATATGTATATACATCGTACATTACTGTAAAACATTTATTTTTCTATTTTATTCTATTATATTCTAAAATAGTTTCATATTCGTTATTTTTTTCGGTTTTAATCAAAACATACAATGTACACAAAGCATATAGAAAATACACTTTGTGTTTTGATAGGAAGATACACACTTTACAAATTTAAATGTGGGCCAAAATAAAATGAGGAAGATAAATTGAATCGTTGATTCACATAATTTATTTACATTTCATTTCCATGTAATCATTATTTACTCTCCTCTTACTCAAATATTATATACTCATACATGCTATAATTTCGCCTTCGCTCACATATATAACATTGAGTGACAAAATATTATAAAAAGAAACAGTGCCGTCAAAATATTGTACGGGTTCCGACGATACAAACCTAACTGGGTGTTTCATAATTTTGTTATCTTGTAATAAAAATTTCCAAATTGGGACAAGCATAATAACATAATACAGTTTGTGGAAAACCGTAGTTGTATCTAACTTTTAAGCGAAGCAATTAAGTTTATTAACTTCTGTGTTTATATAACTAAATGCTATTCACACAAATTTCTGACCCCCAATAAAATTACGTTAACCATTATAAGTAATTCATATTACATTTGAGTTACGTCTAACTGAATTGGAATTAAATATTTTGTACTAGATTATAACGTAAAGCTTTCTTAAATGTATACAAGGGTTATAAATTTATTGCTAACTTTATTATTTTTATTATATCTATTCCGTGAAAAAGTTTACATACGACGCTCAAGATGAGGTATTCAACGTACATTTCTAGTATATGGTGTTGCGTCGTACAGCAAAAATTGTCAAAGCTTGGTCTGCAGAACATAATGTCCTTGTTATGGAATGGTCGTCTAACAGTATAGACCTTTCACCAATAGAAAAATTGTGGCATAAAATGAAAAAATAGTTGCGCAAAAATCCAGCCCACTCAGTTAACGATCTACGCACCAAATTGCAAAAAATTTGGGACAGCACGCTTCCTGAAGGGTGCGCTCAGCTGCCAAAATTAAATATATTATTTTTAATAAAGATGATGTAACACGGTTTTGATGAAGCGGCCGAACTATTTTGAATCGCGAAACCTAATATTTTTATTAACAAACTTGTTACTGACACATCAAAACGTAATAATATTTCATCATATTTAAGTTAAAAGTTTATACTTTGTGCTTATTACCAATATTTTTCATTAACAAAATAGCTTTGGGAGTATAGGGAGGATAGAAACTACTGCTATTTAAATATATTATTTGTAAAATTATGCGTGGCCGAACTATTATGAGCCTGGCCCCGTATATAAACGAAACATAAATTAATACCGATTAGTTAGCAGTATGAGCAAAATCAGGAGAAGATTGTCGCAACAGTAAACCAACGACATCGAAAATCTCAAGACGAAACAAGAGAATAGACAACGATAAATATTGTGTATAATAGTGCTACATAATTTTTTCGGTAACTATTTTCTTTAGCGTAAAACTCAAATTCTCTACCCCCTGGATTTGGTGCTGGTGGAGAGTGCTGCTGAATAAGAATCTGGCTTCAGTCTCTGATGGTCGGACAAAATTTTCGAGAAAAAGAATTTAAAATTTTCGTCACGTGCCGTCACTGCTTCTTGTCAAATAACTTTCACTTTACATTATGTAGATACGTAGTATTAATGTAAGTAGTTGCGGCAACACTTTCTTTATACATTTCATACATTAAAATTGTCATAAAACATATTATTGATTACGATTTTCTTAATTTGCTTGCAATGTTTACAATTCTCATGCAGGCGTCTATTTGCAATTCAAGCGCCTTCTATTAAACTTTATATGGTTTGGTCACTAAGCATGTCTGTGGTTACTACCTCTTCGACTAGTATACAGGGACTTGTTACTGTTAACATAAGTTAACAATATATGAATGTATGTGTAACACAACTAATCGAAAAATAATTTATGAATAATTTATGTAAGTTGTATGTATATTCAAACAACTTAATCTATCATATAAAGTAACATGATTGAGTGATAAATAAATATTTGTACAATATTATATGGTATGTTCATATTTATTGATATTTCTGAATACATATTTTAAATCACTTGAAAATATTTTGGAAAGACGAATGGTTTTACTTATACTTTACGCATACATTAATATCTATTAGTTATTACATATATATATATATATATATATATATATATATATATATATATATATATATATATATATATATGTATATATTATTTATATATCTATAATGCAAAGTTTTCACAAGATAATTATATGAACTCTCATAATATGGAAGCATATACTCCAATCCATCTGTAAGTTTCTTGAACATTGGATTAAAACAAATTAAGCCCAAAACAGCTATTCTCCTGGCTATGTGCCATCGACGAGCGCTCTATTACATGGCGAAATTTGTCGTATATTGTTATAACATAGAACCAAAATACAATGACTTGGATTGCTCGAAAACCACAAGGAAGAAGCAAAGCGTCCTCCATCTCAGGATATCGCTAGCTGCAGACAGATTGGCACGCTTCAGGAAGCGTACTGTTCCATTTTTTTTTGCAATTTGGCACGTAGATCGTTAACTGAATGGGCTGGATGTTCGCAAAATGGTTTTTTTAATTTGTGCCACAATTTTTCTATTGGTGAAAGATCTAGACTGTTAGAGGACCATCTCATAACAAGGACATTATGTTCTGCAGACCAAGCTTTGACAGTTTTTGCTGTGCGACGCAGCACCATATACTAGAAATGTACCTTCAATATCTCTTCTTGAGCGTCATATATAAACGCACTAGATATTATAACAATAATAAAGTTGGCAATAAATTTATAACTCTTGTATACATTTAAAAAAGCTTTACGTTACAATCTGGTACAAAATATTTCCAATTCAACTTGACGTATTTATTATTATATTATATAGGTTTAGGCCTCATCAGCCACTGATCGCATGGGTAGTCCCTTGGCGATCCCCTCTTATCCGGGTCATTGTCCAAAAATGCTATCCCATAAAAGGAGCAATTTAGGCACGTCCCCCGCCTTAAACCTCGCCTCCTCTAGGATAATAGGGTTTCCTAAGATAAGATACCTCTTCTCCTCCAGTGCGGGGCAGGTGTAAAGAAGGTGAATCGAGGTTTCCTCGTCTTCTTTACAGTATCTGCACGCCGGGCTGTCGTCAGTCAGCCTCAGCTTGTGCTTATATGCGTTCAGGCTACTATGGTGACCTGTTATGATTCTCACCAAGGTTGTGGCTTCGCCACGCAATTCAGCGCTCGTCGATGGTATATGGTCGGGAGAATAGCTGTTGTGGCTTAATTTGTTTTAATCCTTAATGTTTAAGGAACTTACAGATGGATTGGGGTATAAGCCTCCATTACCAGTGTACATTATTTGAACTTATGGAACCTCTGTATACTTATCCAGAAGTCGTAACTTTAGACATGTTTAATGATCGGATTGAGAAGTCACATCGGATTGAGGATCGTCTCGGAAATAGGGATAGTGAAATTCTTGTGAGGTTTTGAGAGTTTTACACTAAAGTAAGTAATTATAGTTTTTTTTGCCACATACAATATCAGCGTCACGGACTTTGATATTCATAGAAACATATTGTAGAAGTTGTACTTACCGCCATAATCTATAATTCCCCTCCAGTCGTCCTCTAACTTATAAAGAGCATCTATGGATTCGCACTGTCCTTGAGGATAATTGAGAATATGGGGAATACCTTGTTTCGAATACTTATCTAATTGGTCAATAAGGGCTTCGTATTTTGTGTCCTATAAAGAAGGAATACTTAAAATTAATGGCGAATGGACAAAACAAGGTAACGGAAGAATCCTTTAATTAGAACTATTTCTCTCTTAAAATAACAAGCGGTATATTGTTATTATAGAAGCGTCCTATCTACAATTTGTATAATGGGTCTTTGCGCGTGTATCAATTTTGTGATGACGCACGGATCACATGTTATACCACTCGCAGTTGTTACTAATATACCACAATTATCAGCACGTATGTCCAGCGACATATGTTTCAATCAACTACGTACGGCATAGACAGTTAATAATTCGTCGAAAAAAATGCAATTATGAAGTAACGTCTTAGCTTTATTCTATAATTTGATTCATTGGTGCCTCAATATTTCTGTAAAATTTCTTTAATTTTTATTTCACCTATTTTGATTTTGGTTGAATTTATTTCATTTATTTTTATGGAAACATCACTTCCATTGAATATTATTGTGGAGAACCTTTCCATTACTCTGTCATAGATTCACGGATTTGTAGTGTACTAACTGTTATCCTATAATGTGTTTTCGGCACGACACTGTTCGAAAATGTTAGTTAATTGATTGATACGATTGTTAACTGTGATGCACACGCAAATAATCATTATACAAACCATATTTACAAGTATTTCTAGTTTCTTGTAAGTCAAAATGTATTCACTGTATTACCTTAGTGTTGCCGAAGAAAGCAGTTAATCGCTGCTTTATTTGCTTTTTGCTTTGGTCACCATCGTGCAGGGACAGCGTCGAGCTTGCCACATTCGGTTCTTCTGTGCTCGAACTGAAGAAACTTGTGGTGCGGGGACGATAACTCTACAAACATAGTTTTAATAGTTAATTATGCATAACTATGGTGTCTGTATATATTGTTTTTCAAGTTAACATACCCAAAAGTACTTTATTTTAGTATAATCAAGGGTCATATAATCAGTAATCAAACTCACTATTCAAAGTTTAATGTTTAAAACTATTTGGATAACATGGATATGGACATGTTTCAGATAGTTTATTTTAATATGAAGATACTAAAGTAATCTGTGTTACATGTATATTGGTAACTTTTTAAAAATATTTGATTTGGCAGTAGATACATATATGGAAGATAGTATGTAGTTTGTTATGAATCTCTAGGATTGATCTGTACAAATAACTGGGAGCAATTAAAATTGATATGAAGTATATTATGAAGTATATTTGCTCTGTTTAATATTTGTCTACTTTTATTGATTGCATATCAAAGCGCCTTTGAACTGATTATCAGTGAACCAGAGCAGATAGTAGAAAGATGGGCACAAAGCTTTGAAGAGATGCTAAATATTAGAAAACAGGACGATGTAGATGAAGCAGACATGCAGTTTGGAAATATGGAAGATGATAGAGAAATAAAAGAAGCTAAAAAACCAAAAATCACCTGGTATGGATGGAATACCCTCTGAGCTCTTGAAATATGGGGTAGCCAAACTAAAAGACCACATAGGTAGGCTAGTAGCGCTAATTTGGAAGCAGGTAAAAATTCCAGATAATTGGAACATAGGTATAATCATACCTATACATAAAAAGGGTGATCAAATGATATGCGAGAATTAACGAGGAATTACGTTACTAAATGTGGGTTACAAAGTAATGGCATACATACTATACGACCGCCTAACTACATACACTGAAGGCATTGAAGGCAAATACCAAAGTGGTTTTCGTAGAGATAAGTCAACAATCGACCAGATATTCACTCTTAGGCAGGCCCTAGAGAAGACTTACGAATATGGAATTGATACCCACCACTTATTCATAGACTTCAAAGGTGCCTACGACAGCATAGACAGACGCTCACTTTATAACGCTATGATGGAATTTAATATCCCAACACACCTGATTAAGTTAATGAAGGCAACCTAGCTAACAGAGCCTACTTTGGGTTAAAAAAGCTCCTAACATCATGCATAGTAAGCAAAAAAGCCAAGATATTGATATATAAAACACTTATTAAACCAGTACTCTCTTACGCGTCAGAAGCATGGACTATGACAAAAAGCGATGAAATGCTGCTAGGATGCTTTGAAAGAAAGGTCCTACGTAACATATATCACCTCTATATATGTTACGTAGGACCTTGCAGGAGAATGGGATGTGGCGCAGACGCTATAATTTTGAGCTATACCGCCTATACGAAGAACCTGACATCGCACGGTCCATTAAAACAAATAGGGTAAGGTGGCTTGGCCACCTAGAAAGGATGGACGATATGGACCCCCCAAAGCAAATATTCCAGCAAACACCGGCTGGACATAGGAGGAGAGGAAGACCCAGAATCAGATTTAGAGACCAGGTCGAAGAAAATCTACGGATACTAGAAGTAGGAAATTGGAAAACCAAAGCAAAGAATAGGAAGGAATGGAAGCTGATACTGGAACAGGCCAAGACCCACCCTGGGTTGTAGCGCCAAAGATGATGATGATGAATAGTTAAAGATAAATGGTAATTACTAACGGAAATAGCTAATTCTAAGATAATATTGCATTTCAAAATATTTAAGTGTTGTTTTAAAATTCGAATACCACTCCTCGGTTATATCAATTTAAGATTGTAGGAGTAAAATATATAATCATCTAAATATTTAATTTTGAAAAATATTTTCATTACATCTCTAAATGGGAGCTTGCTATATTCAATACATTTAGTAAATATATTATTATGTATTATGTATGTGCATATTGGTATGTGTACTCGTATAGAGAATAATATAAGTATATTATTATATATACACTGTTTTTTGTATGTGACGAGGGTACAGAAAATAGTGAACTTTTGCTGTGAGGTTCATCCATAAAAGTATAGAGTCAAAATATATAAGACATAGATATGATAACCATATTTATAATTCAATAAAATTCTAGTATTTTTAACTATTTTCGTGCTTGATTGATTTATAGTAGTATATTTTATTTTGCAACCTCCTGTCTGATATCATTTACATTAACTTTATTATCATTAACATTACATTAACTTTACTTTTCACTTAGTAATGTTACACTATTTATTTACTATTATGTTACTATGACTATCTTTCATATAAGTGATTTCATAAGGATATGGGTTATTTTATTTAAGTTTTAGTTGAAAGCAAATACTGTGGGTAATAACAATGAGTGATATACGTAAGTAAATCAATCATATCAAATAATTGAATAACTGGTTTGTTATTGAATCCTAGATTAAGGGTGTAAATTGAAGTAGGTAAGATTATCTAAATTCATGTTACAATATTTTTATAATAAATATTAGAAAGTAGCTTAATATATTTTTACACAAATGTTCATAATTTTTCTTTAAAGTTTTAATAAATAATAAATATAATTCTCAAGCACTCTGAATTCATTTAAGTTAGTATGAAATGGTATAAATATAATTAGAGATTTAATTGCTATAAATGCACTTACAACTTTAAAATACCAAAGTTTTTAATTTAAATAAATATTGTCAAAAATAGCAAAAATTCCATTGATAACATACGGGTTAAATTGTGTAAAATGACCATTTCTGAATATAATTTGTATTGATTCAATTGGTTAACTTTTTTTTAATTCAATTATAAATTAATCAAATTGCTGAATAGTTTAAGGTAAAAATTAAAATTAAATTTATGTTGGCTTATGTTATCCACAACCGTTTTATTTTTTTTTTATAAAAGTACCTTATTTTTTTGAAATACGGTTGTCAATGAATATACCTCTTACTTTTTAATCTTCCGATTATCAAAATGTCCGTTTCATTTTAATTGACCATAATAACTACCACGACACTGTTGAGAAAAACAGGGATTGTTATGCCCTCTACCCCATGGCAGAACTATGACTTGTCGCGAAAGGAGAACCATTTATCTAAATAAGACTATCGAGATTTATGCAAATTTATAAAATAGTCTTTTTGCTATGATAATAATTTAACTAGATGTATCCATAAAATTTCACTCATCCATAATCACTAATTATAATTATGAATTGTCGGAAGTTAGTTATATACATTATTTTTTAGACTATTTATTATTAAATTACATATTCCAAACTATAATGGCAATATAAATCAAGTCTAGTAAGTATAATGCTAGCCTAATTAAGCCTTTTAATATTATTAGAGCTAAGGTATATAAAGTATTATTTTAGGTCAGTAACTATTAAATGACTTGTCTAAAAATATAGTGGCAATATAAATTGAGTCTCGCAAGTGTGATCCTAGGACTTTAAACCTTCTAAAACTGTTAGAAGCTAAGCTGTAAATCCTCTTTGGAATTTTAAATAAAAATTACCCAAGCATTATCAACTTTTACGAAGTTAACTTAAATTCGAGGATCATATTAATTGAACTAGAATTCACAAATATCTTCTTCGCCGTGAAAGCAACAAAATACTTGCCTAGATAATATGAAAAGAATTTTTTTAAATTAAATATTTCCTTTTATGTAATTTTCTCAAGTTATCCATAATAACAAAAGAGTATATATTCCAATGCAAGTGGAATACTCTGATCTATACTACTAATAGTAATATTATATATATATATATATATATATATATATATATATATATATATATATATATATATATATATATATATATATATATATATATATAATCAATTCTAAAGTAGTTTATATAAATATCATATATAAACTGTACCTGTATTTATATTAAAACATATCTAATTAAACATAAATTTGGTCCAAGTTACTTATTATTACTAAAAATATTTGTTTACTACCATCACGAAATTATTACAAAAAAGCACTTACCCCTGATTGCTTTCGCGAATGATTGCTGTGAAAAGATCCCGATAGTTTCTTATTGCTTATTTCTTTCGCTGAAAAGAAAAAAGACAGCATGTAATAGAGATATAACAAAAACCTTACATATTCATCTATGAGAACATTAAGAAAAGTTTCAATTAGACAAATGGGAAAGACTAAAAAAGGGAGTTAAAACACATATAAGTTACGAATATAAAACATATTTATATTCATTCTATTCATATGTTTATTAAATTACACTAAACTGTTAAACAAATAAAATTGAAAATATATTTATATCTCTGTTCATCTGATATTACTTTAATACCACAAAACTGCTCTAAACACCTGCACCAAAATAAAGAAAAATAACATTATATCCATCTATTTAAACATGAATTAATGGAAAATAATTGCAAAAGCAATTATTTCTGTAGACCGTGTAATACTGATGTTGAATTTGATGAAATTTTATGTAAAAACAGGTAATACATCGATGAAAGACAACCTTAATAATCGGAAACCAAACACCAAGGCTATTAAAAATAATTAATGCGGACAATATAATATTATAAGGGCATGAAACAAATTTAAAAAGGGAGTGATAAAATTAATTTTCTATTAATCATTCAAAGCTATATTAGAATATGGGTTATATTTATTACCAAACTCGCCTGTCGATCCACGTATTCGTGATACTTTTATTATATAAAATGGCCAGGTATACAATTGTAGTAAGGAATTATTATTATTATAAGGTTAACTATTTCAATAGTTTAACTGTTGAAAAGGGAATCGGTTAGAAAGGAACTGACAGTATTATATATATATATATATATATATATATATATATATATATATATATATATATATATATATATATATATATATATATATATATATATATATATATATATATATATATATATATATATATATATATATATATATATATACTTGAAACTCGAACCTAAGCACACACTCTAATGTTTTTAAAGTGCGGAAATGAATGTTTTTAATTGTAGATTTACACAATAATTATCTCACATTGATACATTATGCGTAGAATACTGCGATCAGATTTTCAGATTATTCTGTTTAATATTACCTGGATAATCTATATTTATATCCACGCCTACTCAAAAATATACCTTTAATCTAATCCTCCCATCAGAATAAGTACCTACAGAATGATTATTTATTGTTGAAATTTCTTGCATATTTGCTTTCCAATAATTGGAAATTGGAATTATAATAACAATAATTTTACTACATTTCTGGAGTACAGTCTATTAAGGCCTGAAGGCGCAATTTGAAAACTGTATCTCTTGATAAAGGCTTCGCCGTTACACGATACATTTATTGTAATATGTGCTATTTTAGTCGACTTACATTCGCAATGGAATGAGTATATCCATGCTACATTACAGCCTAAATGATAATAAAAGATTCAATGATTTTTCAGTTTTTTGTTGTCATTATTTATTAACTACTGCTACACCATCTTTTGTAGTTGGCAAATTAGTACCATCTCAGATTTATTTTTATTGCAAAAGTAAGGAATCTAAAGGGGTATTCAAATTGTGCCGAAGTTGCTCAAAAATACCAACAGAAATGGGGTATGTTTATGGTATAAATTTTACTTTATATATATTTCAGGGGATAAAAAGGTTAATATAGAGCTTTTGGTTCCATCTAAGAATCCATACTTGAAAAAAAAAAATGTAAAATATTTTTTTGCAATAGTTAACAAATCTTGTAGCCTCCGTACTCTATCTTGGGATATGGCTTATTATACACATTCCATGTTTAGGATCCTTGACTCATTGGCCTGATCGAGTACTACTCAGGTTACTACAATTATAACATAAAATTAAAATTGAAAATGAAGATTTTTAGTAACGTTTTCAGTATTTTTTATTATAAATGCGATTTTATGTTTTCAACTAGCAATAGAATCACATTACAATTTTTATATTATTTAAATGCAAAATAAAAACTAATGTTTATTATATGTTTTCTATTACTCTTAGTAATAGAAGTACTTCAGTACCATATGTACTAGATCATGTGTCCATGATTTGAAAAGTTAGCCAAAAATTCTACATTCGTTATTAACTTTGAAAATTATAATAATTCTTCAAATTATATTTATATTTTATTAATAACGTGCTAAAATGATTTACTCGAAATAATAGAAAATTATAGACATAATTGCAGCGAAAAATGTTAAATTATTCCTATTGCTATTCCCATATCTATTTTAAGATGATTCACAGTATAAATGATTTTAAATCTGTATACCACTGACTACAAGGGAGAGATAAAAGTGGATAAATCAAGAGGTAATTCTGTGTTTACTGTACCAATTATATTAGAACAAAACAGAAAAGAGTAATATAAGAAGTTTTTCTGGGACATTATTTTTAATTTTCATAGAAAATACAGTATCCGTGTTGGGTTCCTTAATGATCACGAAACAAAAATTTCTGCTCAAGATTAGGAAAGTGATTATAATAATTTTTTATCAGCGCTAAATTGTCCTTTGTGAATGAATATCATTTACATTGTGGAAAGGAAGGTTGAAAGACCTAAATAAACTCGAAAAATATTTTTTTCTTGTAAAAACGTTCGAAGGGATCAAAATTTATTTTTAATCTTTCCATATTTTGAAATATTTGAGTACAGTGGCGTACGTTTACAGAGTGAAACATTGAAAAAGCATATTTTTCTGAGTATTGCTATAAAGGTTTTATTAATTTTCATAAATAAAGTTTTGAGAAAAGTGCATATAATAAAGTTTTAGTTGTGAAAATTGATTTATTTATAAATAAAACAATAATAAATACGTTAACGAATAATATGGTCAATCTGTTGTCCATTAACTATTTGATAATGTCCTAATTTTAGAATAAATTTGTTCTGCACTTTGTAAATTATTTCCGGCCTAATATCTTTTCCAGTTTATTGGCATAGAGTTTGACTTCTAATTGACTTCATTAGAAAAAATCAGAAGGGTAAGATCTGAATAATTAAGTAGCCACTATATAGCTCCGCGTCTCCCTATCCATCGTTGTGGAAAGATGTTATCTAAGTAAGTGCGAACAGGAAGAGCGTACATCGTCCTATCGATACCCAAGTTGGTTATCAGGTACAGTTTATTTCATAGCTATTTTCCAAATAAAAAATCTCAAAACATACCGTGGCTTATTTTTAAGGCTAGGCTCAGGTAGACTGTTTCGTCTATCGGCAAGATAATAGAGTTTTTTATTTGACAAATAGCGATTAATTGAATAGTATGTCTGGTTCATTTGCAATTAAGTATAAAGCGGTCAGTGTTGGAATCAACTCTTGCTATAAAAATTCAAAATACCTTACGCCAGTTAAGTTGTCATTAAAACAGGCCAATTAATACGTGCCAGTAATTCTCTTTGTAACTATACCTGTCCAAACGTTCACTTTTCTTGGAGATTGAGAATAAGACTCTCGCATTCATCGTGGATTCTTTGAGGCTCGATACCTACAGTTTTGTCTATTTACAATTTTCCATTAAGGGAAAAAGTGGCATAATCTGGAAAAATAATAATTTTCGAAAACATATTGTATTCATTACATCGAAATTTGTATTTCTTCGCAGAATTGTACTCGATAATCAACGTCATCTTCTGATAATTTTTGAGTCAACGTAACTTTATATGGGTATATAAATACCCATTATGTTCTCTGTATTTATCTACAATTTTACTGACAATAGATCGTCCTATAATATGAACTTAATGAAGTATCATTTAAGAAAGCGCAGACTTTCACTGTAGTGATTCTCATGTTTTCATAACCATACATCATAAGAAATTCAATACGATATTTTTCCAAAAGAGACATTGCTACTAGGATGTTTTGACTTCAGATAATAGAAAGTCACAAACACCAATTTTGCTCAAAGCTAACTTGACGTAAGTGACATTAAATAAAATTAGTTTCAGCAGCTTCTAGGCAACATAGCAAACAAATAAGCTTCATAATTAAAAATTTATTTTCATTTTTCTGTATAGGCAACTTAAAAATGTTATAACAATACCAAAAAAATGTGACCTTTCAGTGTATCGAACAAAAGATAGGAGTTATCGTTAAAAAATACACCATTTTGATCCTGCAAGCGTTTATTACTGTACATAGAACTAAAATATTTCAAAAGGCGGAAATTTTAAAATATCTTTTGACCCCTTGGAGTATCTTTGCAAGAACAAAATATTTTGTGAAATTTTTCAGGTGCTGCAGACTTTGTTCCCACAGTGTACATACTCACATGATAGTATTATTGCTATCTTGCTACTAAGTATAAATTAATTTATTGCATTTATATACCTAAGATACCCCTAGTTGCCTTCGCTCGACAGAGACTTTGCGGTATAGCACTATCCTGTAAGTACATTGACATCCAAAGTGGTAGACATGACTGATGTCTGCCGTTCTTTGAGGACATAGGCATCGAGTACTCGAGTACGCTGCATCGACGATTCCCAGTGTGGATGAAATCGCAATATGTAGATCTCGTGCTTGACTTTATCATACTGGGAATACATTAAACAGGACAATTCTCTTGACGAATTTACCTCTCACGAGATATTCGTGTGTACCTGCTCTCAGGAGGGGTAAATAGAGGTGTCTGGGCATCAAAATACAAATAATTATATTGCTATTTAGCAGACAGATGGTCCTAGAATTAATACGTCGGTATGCAGTTCACGTTCCTGATATTATCTACTGCAAGTAAATTAAACGGGATAATTTTCTTGTATTAATTATATAAAAATCAAAGTTGTTTCTAAACATTTTGTTGATATTATATTGTAATTTTATTTAGAAACAGGTTTTAAAATGATAAGGAATTGTTCTCGTATAAGATAAAACTGTTTAATAATCGACAAACTCATATAAAGACCATTAGTAAATACCATAAAAATCTATTGCCGAATTATTTTCGGCTTATTATAAGTTAATTATAACATAAATTCATTTGGTAGTAAGTTGATTTACTCTTTTTTTTCTCATAGTCCATAGAATATTTCAAAATTATTCTATTTCCAGATTCAACTAACCCTATATTATACATAATACATACATATTATATTTGAAACAAGCGATTATATAGTATTATCAACTAGAATTCTAAAAAAAAAGGAACTGATACAGGTTACATTGTTATTTTATATAATCAGGTAATATGTTCATCGAATTGGACGTACAATTATGAATTGAGAGGGTTTAATTCACATTGGCACCTCCGCCATTTGCCCGATACATCTCAATCTTCCTCAAAATTTACATGCATCATCATGAGGTCATCAGTCCTAAGACTGGTTGGACGCTAACCTCCAGCTTCTCCTATCTTGTGCTAACCTACGCATTTCGCTAATTGTGCTACAACCTACATCCCTTACTATTTGTGAGCAGTAGTCTAATCTAGGCCTACCTCTGCCTTTCTTCACTCCTATTTCTGCCTCCAAAATATCGCGGACTATTCCCCCATGTCTCAGCAAGTGGCCTACCATTCTATTTCTTCTCTTCTTTATGTTTTTTCACATACTTCATTTCTCGCCGACTTTCTCTAATACTTCTTCGTTTCTAACCCTATCAGTCCACGGTATTTTCATCATTCTTCGGTAACACCACATCTCAAAAGCTTCTAATTTCTTCCTACTTGCTTCCCCTACCGTCCAGGTTTCGCAACCGTATAGCGCCGTGCTCCATACATACGTTTTCAAAAATCTCTTCCTTGTTTCTAAGTTTATTACCCCCGAGCATAAAAATGCTTTCTTTTTATTAAAAGCCACTCGACCCTGCGCTATTCTTTGTTTTATATCTTTATCGCTTCTTCCATCCCAATTTATTTTACTTTTTAAATAAGTGTAGTCTTTAACTTCCTCCAATCTTTCATTATTAATTTGTACTTTCGTTTTTGCTCTGCTCTCGCGCCCTCTGCACACTAATACTTTAGTTTTGTTTTTATTCACCCTCATTCCGTATTCCTCTGTCAACACTGCCTCCATTTCGTTCAACGCTGATTCCAATTCCTCTTTACTAGATGCTAATACTGCTATATCATCCGCGAATCTCAGCATTTTTAGTTTCTGTCCCTGTATTTTAATCCCGAAATCCACTCTATCTTTTACGACATTAATCGTCTCTTCGATGTACAGATTAAAAATTAATGGTGATAGCGTACATCCTTGTCTTACTCCTTTCCTGATACCTACTTCCCTTCTTTCCCCTTCTACTTCTATAACAGCAGTTTGCTCTTTGTATAGATTGTGTACTACTCTCCTATCTCTATACTTCTTTCCCGCGCTCTTTAGTATCTTGAACATTTATTCCCATCTTACATTATCAAAAGCTTTTTCTAAATCTACAAATCCTATATAAGCGTTCTTTCCTTTTTCTATTGTTTTCTCTAACATTACTCTTACAGCTTCGCGAGTTCCTCTATTTCGCCTAAACCCGAATTGGTCTTCTCCTAGTATGTCCTCCGCTCTATTTTCCATCCTCTTCTGCACTATTCTGGTTAAGATTTTTGACGCGTGGGAAGTTAGGCTAATCGTTCTAAAGTTCTCGCATTTGTCGGCTCCTCTCTTTTTCGGTATAGTAACGATAATGTTCCTCTTATAATCCTCCGGCATCTCGCCCGTTTCATATATGTATTTTACCAGTTTAAACATCCTATTTACTACTTTCTGTCCCGTACATTTCAAAATTTCCGCCTGTATTTTATCTACACCCGGCGCTCTATTGTTCTTTAGGCCCCTTAGTGCTATTTCAAATTCCTTCCTCAATATAGGTTTTCCTACATCTTCCCTATCGATACTAGATTCTTCCTCTAATATATCTCCTAATTCCTGACCCTCGTATAAACTTCCTAAGTACTGCTTCCATCTATCCGCTTTCTCCTCTCTTCCGATCAGTATGTCACCCGATTGACTCCTAACGTTTCTACTTATTGGTCCTATATCCCTGAAGTTCCTCTTAATTATTTTGTAAGCCTCATCGGTCTTACCTACTTGGAGCTTATCTTCTACTTCTTTGCATTTATCTTCTATCCATTGTTCTTTCGCTTTTCTACACTTTCTAATGATTTCCCACTTTATTGACTTATAAGTTTTCAGTTCTTCTTCGTCTCGTCTGTTTTTGTAGCCTCGTCTCTATTGTATTAAATTTACATGCATTGTTTTAGAATATTTTATAAAACTTATATATAATATAAGTTTTTTTTTTAATCTTTTATAAAGTTTTATAAAAGATTCTAAAACAATGCATGTAAATTTTGAGGAAGATTGGAGATGTGTTGTGTAAATGGCGGAGGTGCCAATGCGAATTAAACCCTCGTAATTCATAATTGTACGTTGAATTCTAATTAATTAGAATAAAACTTATATTATATAAGACCCTTGTTTTCCTAGAGGAGGCGAGGCTTAAGGGGGGGGGGCGTGCCTAAATTTCTCCTTTTATGGGATAGCATTTTTTGATAATAACCCGGATAAGAGG
Source organism: Rosalia funebris (assembly GCA_037954035.1). Taxonomy (NCBI): domain Eukaryota; kingdom Metazoa; phylum Arthropoda; class Insecta; order Coleoptera; family Cerambycidae; genus Rosalia; species Rosalia funebris. Next base: position 13,613,045 of record JAZFAV010000010.1, on the reverse strand, counting down.
GAATTTAACTTATATATAATATATGAGTTTTATATATATATATATATATATATATATATATATATATATATATATATATATATATATATATATATATACCGTTGGAAATAGGTATAGGGAAAGTTATAGCGAATCGATGCAGAATCAAATTCTGCATCCGATCATCCAATAATATATAGGGTGTCACAATTGAAATAACGAACTTTTTCAACTTTGAAAATGATGTAATTGGTGATAAAATTTTAGACACCCTGTTCGCGATAAATTAATTGTCAATATGGATTTCGAAAGTACCATTCTTGTGCTTCTGCCTACCCCAGAAGCGCTTAGCACCAGTCGAAAGTTGGTAAAAGGTACAGTATTGAAAATAAGGCTATATCTTTAAACATTTTCAAAATAATCAAGATATCTAAGAAACAGTTGAAAATAGGTATAGGGAAGCCTGATTGAACTCATTAAATTTTCTCAGGAATTCAAAAATGAAATAATATACCGGGTATTCTATTTAAAATAAGGAAGTCAATGGCGACTTGCGGGATAACCGGACGTGATATGATCTTGAAAATATTTCAAAATGAAAGAGATTCTTGAATAACCCTGGAGTCCAGAAATTCAGAAATATAAGTTTTTTTCTAACCATATATATATATATATATATATATATATATATATATATATATATATATATATATATATATATATATATATATAGATATATTAAGTTATTATATAATTATATATGTATTAATCTTGAATTATATAATCGCTATCCAAATTTTAAAAGTATAATAATTGTTTTTGCACTAGACATTATTAATACTATTAAATCAAAATAATGTCATTTTATCTTATTGTTAGTATCTTCAATGTTAACTGTGCCTTTCCATGATAAAAATAACTTATTAGAAATAATAGAATTCACATGCGTGTAAATTATTCCTCAATTTTATTTAATGACTTCAGGTAATATCCATATCAATACAAAAAGGAAAGCAACAGGAAAGCTACAATAATGTTTAAATTGTAGTGTAAGCACAATGAACAATGATAATGTTATATTTATTTCACTTGTACTCCACATCAAAATCTTTGAAGTTGAAAAAATTATGCGTCAGAGAAACAATGGGGGAATGAGATAAAGGGAAAGAGAAAGAATGAAAATGCAAGGAAAATAAGTATATTTACGAAATACGCTAAACTTGAGCTAAAGATATTTAACTTTCAATATTCAGTTTATCAACGTAACCTATATTTAGGAGTATGTATATACCTAATCCTCACTTTGTTAATACAACCTAGTTTCAAAGTTACCACCAACGACTGTTTTCTGAATTTGGCTTTCAACTAATATTAATATTAATTTCAACAGCCTTTTAGTAGCGAAGTTTAAGAAAGTTAACCGGGAATGAATGAGCAAATATCCTAAATATAACCTATTAGCTAAAATGTTTTCAAGGATAATATGCCAAATAAAATTAAAATATGTTAATTGAAGTTGATTAATTGATGTACATTACAATTAAAATGTTAGTAATAGCAATTATCCACGTCTTGCTTTCACTGATGTTCTCATATCAAACATTTTTGTTTACTACCCAAATGTCTTACAAGTTTCACAAACATGTTAATATGAAACATTAACCTTGAACAGAAGTGGGTAAATAGAAAAAAACGTTCTTTGAAAATTTGGTTATTAGAAGTGTTTTTATTCTACAATTTGTGAGAAACTGAAAACATATGTTTAGAAAATACCAGGGACCTGTTTCCTTATGGTCGTTATGTTTTTATTATTTGATTTTTCTTATCTACTATAGATGTTGTATATTATTTTTTAAAGCGGTTGTTAACAAAGGTATAAAGGATTTAAAAAAGTTTAACGCTTATTTCTGATTTTTTGTGAATTGTATATAATTTAGGTAATACATATTTTAGATCACGTTTCTATTGCACAAAGTTTTATGTGATTTTAAATTAGGTGCTGCCTCATTATATCAAAACATTTTTCTGCATTTTCAAGATTACGGTTCTATAATATTCAATAATTTTTTGTTAAAATTCTTGAAAATTAACTACAGGAGCTCTTAAAAATCCTATTGTTTAAGTAATGGAACACAAAAGAGCCTAACTGTAATACAAATATAGACCTAGGAGAAAAACATTTTATATGTATATGTTTTCTTATACATGTTTGTTTGTAACTCATCATCTGGTTATAAAAAAACAAGTAGCCATGTCCATCTTTCTATATTAACGGTCGCGTTAAAAAAATTAATCCAATTATTGTTTCATATGGAACAGCCATCCAGACACTAATTTTGTGAGAATGTGATGAAGATAAAAAATATGCATATTATTGGTACTTCATATTTGTATATTCTGAGAATTGACATACAATAAAAGATGAAACGAGTCTTTGTTAGACGAAAATATTAAGTTTAGTAATACGTCTGGTGTAATTTATCGCCGAATGCCTTGATATGATTGAATTATATATGGATGCATGTCCAAGTACAGAATACGATGGGTACTTAGGTATATAATTCAATAATATCAAGGCATTTGGCGATAGATCATCATACCAGACGTCTTACTAGACTTAATATTTTTGATATTAAGTTTAGTAAGACGTCTGGTGTGATCTATCGCCAAATGCCTTGATATGATTGAATTGTATATGGATGCATGCGCAAGACAGAATACGATGGGAATTTAGGTCAGTTTCGGCGAAGTTATAAAAGTGTAGTACTTTCTCCGCGATCATTACACGGATGGGTGGTTCTATTCTTCTATAGAGGTCACTACCATAATTTCATTCGTAACGTGGCCTGGGAGATTCGAGTCCGAACAGGGAGAGCTAGATACTTTCCTCTTAACATGGGAATGTTTATCTTCATCTATACCTCAGTGGCGGCTCGTCGGGGTAGGCAAGGTAGGCGCCGCCTACCTTTAAAATTTTATGTCATTTCTCATAACAGCGCAATTACAATGAACTGTTAACGTCCCTAATAATACAGAAATATTTAATATAATTAATAATAACTACTTTATACTAATTAAATTATCTATCGCCGTCGGCGGCGCTGGTGCCGTAAACACCCTTTATATATACCTCCGCACGGCGTCGCGCCACACCGAATTAAATCATTTTATTTCTAAACAAAACAACCAGACCAGGCTCGGTTCTCCATCCCACCGCCTGAAAATCGATAGCTACACGTCAACCAGATGTCGGTAAGACGACAAACAGCGTTGTTGTAATGGCAAAATAATCGCAGATCAGACGTCTGCAGCGAGTTATATTCTTTAAATAAAGCATTTGGAGGCGGATGCATTCGGCGCCTGAAGTAGATCAGCGTTCTCCGGCAGATCCGAAGACGCCTTCGCATTGAATAAGCCGTGACATTACTGGGGATATTGGGCTATATATTGTGATGATCAATTTGAAACATTAAATGTCGAGTTAATGTTGAAATATTTTGTGGAATATGAATTTCGAGAAATATTTCCAGAGGTTTTTAAACTTATTGTTTTAATTGCTACAATTCTAGCAACAAGTACATCGGTTGAAAGACATTTTTCTTGCTAAAAACGTATTAAAATGCATAGTCGGAACTCTATAAAGAATGAACGTTTATCGTCGCTTGCACTTATTTCAATTGAAAAGGAATTATTTAGCACACTTCAGAAATCTGATGACTTCACGGAAAATATAATTAACAAATTTTCATTAATTAAAGATAGGCGCATTAATTTAAATTATAAAAAGTAGTAGGTATCCACTTTGTAATTGTCAGTCAATAATGGCGACGGTTAAGGAAGGCTGTGAGGGGAGGAGGAGGCCTATACCTTAAAGCGCCCTAAAATTATGTATTACTGACAACCCAATTTACATAATATAGGTATAATACTCAATAAATATATTTCGTTTATTCCAATTTATTTATACCCACAATAACTATTATTATTCACGAATAATAAAGAGGTATCAAGTTCAAAAAATTCTTGTGAAAGTCTATATTTTTGTATAAATGAAATTCAATCATTGAAATTCTGAAGTACCAGGAAAACGCCTGACCTTGAAAATTTTAAAAATTATCGCCCGCAGCGCTATTTTTAAGGGTTGATGAAGCTCATACGCCGCTATCGCCTACCCTAATATAGATACCACGAGCCGCCACTGCTATGCCTGTAGTCCATTTTAGTCACTAATTCTTCCTTATAATTCCTTCCTCATGATTCTTCGGTATGTTCCATGAGAAAATCGAACTTGTTCAGATACGTCAAGGGTTTTATTGGTCCTTGTCTTATGCGTTGATGAACGTCTTTAACTACTTCTATATGAACGGTTGGTAACCTAGTACTTTGTCTATGAGTCACAAAAACAGTTTCACAGTAACACACCAACACAATTTGTAGGTCACACGTAACAGTCCTTTGGATTTATTGTCATACCTGGAAAGTGTTTCTGAACATTATGTAAATACAAAACGTTGATTGTATTTCCAAATTCACTAACACACTGCTGCCTTTGACTAAAATAACTTTTGTATTTTGGTATATATTTATTTGACATTTGACTGCCAGAAGTTTATGAAATTCTTATAATATAAATAAATATTTGTCTTACAATGAAGTTGTGAAATCTTAGGCACCTATTAACATATAAATTGATTTTGATTCATTCTTCCTAGTTCAGTTATCTATTATTCTCGAAAATCCCCCTGAAATTAAATTGTCCACTCTCAAAGATGTAAGAAAAGAAATTATCCCCTAAAACTATCGTGAAGCCTTTGATATAGATAAAGTTACATCAAGAATGCTAAAAATATTAAAAAAAGGATTAGTGTAACAGAAATATTGGCCCATGTAATTGAGAATTGCTAACACAATATCAATCCCATAGCCTGTTAAAGACGTTAATAATATATCATCGTCCAGAGAGCTTATTACTAATAATCTCAAAACTGTTAGAAATACTCTTGCTATATTGCTACAAAATATCAATGCTGATTCCAACACTAAAGAATGAATAAACTTACATCAAATGGGCTTCCGTCAAAATTACTCTATGATACAACAAACCCACAGAATCGTCACCAGATCAACCACGCTCTAGAATGCAAGAAATTTTGCACATCGGCTTTTCTAGCCATATGTACGTCAAGCATTTGACAAAGTTTGGCACTCGGGACTGCTATATGGAATCAAAGAATTTTTGCTCGTAATTTATTACAATCTTAAATTACATTTGAGTGATTGAGTTGTTCTAAGAAAACTTAGAACAAGATTCTGTGAAAATAAGTCTGATATTTCCATCAAGTCAGGCGTTTCGCATCTTACGTCCATAATAACAATATCACAAGTACACAGCAGATTTTCCTGACAATGAAAATACTGCAATAGGTTCTCTCACTAATGACACTGTAATTATTTTCTCTAATGAAGATCCACAAGTAGCATCAAATTCTTTAAAAAATCATCTAAATGATATATGTACCAAATTGGAAAAATAAACTGAAAATCAATATCGATGAAACAAAATTAGTCCATTATACTTTAAGATACAGTCCTTCAGTTTATGTGAATAATAAACAAATGCCGCTGACTACCAGTACAAATTACTTAAGGGTATGTTTAGATAAAAGGCTTACTTATAAACGGCACACAATCAAAAAATTGAAATACAGATTTAAAAGTCAAGGAAATGCACTTTTGCAAATAAATCAAAATTTTCACCAGAGAACAAGCTCTTACTCTACAAAATAATTCTTAAACCAATATAAGAATATAGCACAGAACTTTGGGGATGTACTAGTAAATCAAGTAATAATACAGATAATCTAATCAAAAATAAATCGGATCAGAGAATAAATCAGAGAATAAAAATAAAGTATGATCAGTAGTGCCCTTTTGTAAATCTCTAGTAATATACTCCACAGTGACTTCAACGTCAAGGATGTCATAAAAGAACAAAGTATCAAACATAATAAACTAGAAAATTATCTCAATATTCCTTTAAATCTTCTCCTGGAATTACAGAATATAAGAATACTTAAAAGAAATTGGACACGTGATCTGAAGAAAGATTAAGGAGAGTTTGTCATTGAAAAAGATCTGGCCACGCCAGTGAAGAACTACCGGCTCTTAAGTCAGCACATTAGCTCATTAAATATTACTGTAATCCTGATAGCTAGTAAATAGTAATAAAAAAACTTGGTCTGATTTATTGACAGCTCTATAATTATCACTTCTATACTTCGCATTTAAAACAGATTTAGTTAAACTCTCATACGCCGAGAGGCATTGAGCCACTAAGAAACTTAATTTACTTTTAAATGAAGTTTCATTTTCTCGAGCAGATATGAAAGCTAGACGATAAAAGAAGCGTAGCAAAACAAACACAATTATAGGCGTTCATCTTTTGTTTGGGACGGGTGTTAATTCTTTTCTCTATTTATTGGGGCGGATATCGGTATGTATTAAATGTATTTTTGGCTCAGAGATAAAGAAAATATAGATGAAAAAACACATCAAATATTAACAATATTACGGTATAGATTGTTATGGGGTATATAATACAGATAATATTAGGTTTTGCGGGAAATAAGAAAATATTCTTTGAATTGTCATTGTCGATATGTTACACGTTTTATTCTCATAGTATTTTGTAGTGTAACAATTTTTATTGAGAGTTGAAATTTAATTAATTTCATATGCATTTGACATAAAAACTACTGAAATATAAACAAAGCGTCAAATACATAAAAATAATGTACAAAAAATTAAAATTGTGTTTTAAGTCTTAAACACAGCTATATATAGAATATTTATTAAGTTCTTTGGTAAACCGTGACAAAATAATTCTCATAATCTCATTTGAGGTTTTTGTTTTTCAACATACATAAATCGAAAGTTATTATTGCTGTGCAGTTTATTATTTATACAAAAAATAAAATTGTCGATATGAGACAGATCAACTTCTTTGAACAAACATATCCTTTCTGAAATTTTTGCGGTTAACAACTTCATATTTTATTTTTTGAGAAGGAATTTTCGTGAATATTATTTCACGTATTGACTTTAAACAAATACTTTCCTTAAGTATGTTTTGTCCAGCTTCATAAAGGAAAATCAATGGTTACTAAGTGCCACTAAAAACTATAATAACATATTCTATCAGATTTTTCAGAAGAAACCCAAAATTTGATTGGCGGTTACCTATCAACTAATCCTGTTAGCTTCTCTAGAAGAAAATCTATAAACTGTCAATCAGTAATTCTCTGGATTTGTCTTTGAGGAAGCTGAGAGATAACTGTCATTTTGAAATTCTTCTGTAGGAACTTATGTAATGTCAATGATATGAAGACGAATTTTCCGAGAATTTACTTAATTGGAAAACGGTCGTGAAAGCCTGCATTTTCTAAAGGTTTACTTATTTGTCCTCATAAATTAAAAAAACAATAATTTAAGTAACTGCATTAAATAATTCAAGCAAATGTCGAGGAAGCCTAGTGAACTAATACCAGGGTAACGTGGTGATTATTTAATAGATCGTTTTCTGCCTATTCGGAAAATATTTTATCGATGTAATTTTTCATATTCCTAAAATGATGTGGATCATTCTGTTGCATCCAAATATTATTAGGGGATACGTCAGGGATACCATGGAAATTATCTAGTTATCAGGGAATATGACTATTTATATATACTTGAGCTAGAGTAAATCCAAATCGAGAAAGAAAAACAGGTACATATGTACGTATATGTTGTGAGAGTTGACAAAAGGAAATACACCAAAATTTGATTCTCATTCATACTCAACATTCACCATCAATATTCTGATGACGGTAGTAGGTAATGGGGCGATTGGGCCAGACCTCCCCGCCTCTCTCTAACACACGGGTATATACCTCTCTCTCTCTAGGCCGTCAAGTACGTGATCTGCATTACCGACACACTGCTATGGCGGGAAATTCAAACTGTAAGGGTTATACCTCTCTCTCTCTCTCTAGGCCGTCAAGTACGCGATCTGCATTACCGACACACGGCGGGAAATTCAAACTGTAAGGGTTGGCGGGGAATTCAAAGACAGCAGGTCACCACCTCCTAGGTCCTTGTGTTTTTACCTAATTTAACGGTTGGCGGCGCACACACCGGGAACAGACAGGTTCTTGTCATTCGCTCGGGATAGAGAAACCTACGTTCTTACTTATGGAGTGTTGGCGACACTGCGGGGCGTGAGATCTGGAAGGGGTTTCAGTACGGAGGCGGGGAATTTAAGGATACTAGAGTGGCGGTAGGGAGAGGTTTTACAAAGGCTAATATACAGGTAAACAAGCGTACAGGTAACAATGGCAGTGTATTTGGCGGTCAGGAAGGCGTACGAGGCGAATGGCAGGAATAGGAGCGCAGAACGAATCAAGAGGTATGCTCTTCAAACATTGTGTATACAATTGTGTAAACACGTGTATACAATTTTGACGTATTAAATTTTCAATTACATGGTAAGTGCCGTTTGCAGAATTGTTAATGTATTACTCGTTAATATGACAAGAAAATACATTCTCTTCCTGTTTAACTTAACTCTTAATTTTACTTGAAATTAGTTTACTTTACTTTATGATGTAAGAATTGTAGTTACAAATATAGTTTCTATTTTCTCTTATACTACATTAAACATTGTTTATAAACAAATAGAACAACGAATATATCATGAGCTACAACGATAAACACCAACTGTAGAAAAGAGTGAAAACAAAAGAAAATGATAATGATAAACCAGAAAGAGAAAAAATCAGAAGAAAAGAACATGAAAGAAAGAAGAAGATTATAAATTCATTAGTTCAGTACTGTTACATACACAACGGGAGTTTTATAAAAATATTACCTTTATTTCGAAGAATTTCCTCGAGGAGGTTGAGAATTGTATAGTTTATTTCATTGCTATTTGCCAAATAAAAAATCTCAAAAACTTTCGGTGCTTTGTTTTTATGGCCAGCCTCAGGTAGACTGTACCGTTTATCGACAAGATAAGAGAGATATTTGGCAAGTAGCGATGAAATGAATAGTAACTATATTAAATTTACCTAACAATTTTTTCCTAATATTTAGACTTAGTTATTCACTAGATGAGCATCCAGCAACATATTCCACATAACACTAATCACTTTGTTTGTGTGATAGACATACCCTTAGAATTTATGGACACCTTCACTCTTACTACACTGTTTCAAATGGTTTTAGTCTCTTTATCTATCGAACAAATCCGTTGTTGTCGAGTAGCAATATTACTTTTCGTGGTTTTCTATTATTTTCTGATGCTTCCCTGTAAGCCTTTTGATCTCATCTTCAACCATAGGTATATTGAGGTTGCACTGGATGTCTTTATTACGAATATATCGAGCTGCATTTGTGATGCTGCGAAGTACTTTTTGGCGCATTTCCGAGGTTAGATGCCACAAATCCACACGAAGTTTAGGATTTATTTATAGAGAAGCAGTTTGTTGTATATTCATAACTTAGAAAGACGCCCAAAAAGCCAATATATTTTATAACTTCGAGGTTCAGTTGCTCACTTTTCTTCTTCTCATGTGCTTCATCGAAATACTTTGCTTCGTTCGCATGTGTGATTGTTTGCTCGTTGACTATCACTGGTCTATAGTTGTATTTCATCTTGGTGAAGTTAACGTGAATTGATTTCACCTCATAGTATGATGTGCCATGTTTTATCCAATTGATGACATTGCTGACTGTTGAGTTTTCTTTGTAGCTGACTGGATGTCTTAGTCAGTAGAATTTAGAACAGTATTATCGGCAAATATTGTCATGACTACTCCGTCACGTTGTGGAATGTGGTTGGTATATATAAGGCAGAGAACAGGTCCAAGGACGTTGTCCTGAAGTACTCCAGTGTCAATATTTTTGAGGTTAGGCTATTCTTCCCCATGCTTGACTTCGAAGTGATGGCCAGTGATGTATGAGCCAACAATTTAGCTCACTTGCTGTGACAAGTATGTCTCTGGCTTGTGTTCCAAGTCCTGGTACCACTCTCGATTGAAAGCTTGGACCACATCCAGGAATATAGTTGTACAGATCTTTTCCCTCTAATACTCTCTCACTTACATCGGTGATCCGATTCACTTGATCAATGGTTGATGAATGGTTATTACGAAATCCAAATTTATGAGACGGAAAAAACTACTTTTCCTCAATGATAGGTTCGAATATCTGCAAAATGAGCTTTTCGAACAGCTTGGATATAGTAACTTATAAGTCGGGAATCAAGAAAGAAACCACCAGACCGCAAAGCGGCTATCAAATAGTTCCCGAATAGCAAGGCCATTACATAATCGCTATAGGAAACAACTACTCCTCGGGCTAAAGCCCCGCCAGGCATTGAATTATATCTAATAGCAATCCTCGATCCCTTTCTCGTGTTTCCGCATGATCAGCAAGGTTTTAGAAAAGAAACCCCGCCATGGGTAGGATACAACATCTGTCCCGGATGGAAACCGAACGACAGACAGCTGTTTGTAACTTATTAGTTCTCATCAGTGTCGTACACCACTGGTTGCTTGCGAGCTGTCATATTTTTGCTAAATATGGCAAGTTGTAGGGACGCATTGTATATAAAATACCAGTTGTCCGTTGTGCACTCAAGGAGATGAAAATGCAGTTACATATATTAACATAAAATGGATTATAACGTACCAAACCCAGAGAATCTGGAAATCTGAATGCAATAATGTAGAATCAAAACTGTAATGTAAAATATATTAAGCTTCTTGTAGAAAAATGGACTGTGCCTTGTAATATATCAAAACGGGAGTTGATTACATTACACGTCTTATTTTCCCTTTTCCTGATCTGAAAAAGCAACCTAGATGATCAACCTATTTATCTGTAAAATAGGATCAACAATGGGACCCTCAGATCAGGAATGTAGAAGAGCACTATACTTGTATACATATCAATATAGAAGAGAACTACAAATGCGCAACACGCTAAAATCATTCTTTTCAAATGAAAATAAGTGAAAGGAAACTCTGTCGCATCTTTGGCATTTTACAAATGATACGAAAATTCTAATGAAAAATTAGATTGTTTACATTATTAGTTGAAGAGAACGTTCGCTAATGAACGACACTGTTTTCAATTTTGAAAAGCACTTAGTATATTGAAAACAAAAGGGTTTTGGAATTTACCTCACATATTATGAAACACAGAATATTGAATTATTCTTGGCAATTGAGGTACACTATAATAATATAGTACATAATAATTTAAATTTTTTTATGTATAATGCAAAGTTTTACTATCAGAGGGTAACATTCAAACTACAGAAATAAGGAGTTTATACTCCAACCCATCTGCAAATGCCTTATATAATAAGGACTAAACAAATATGCAGATGGGTTGGAGTATAAACTCCTTATTTCTGTAGTTTGAATGTTACCCTCTGATAGTAAAACTTTGCATTACATTGATGATCTCAAGTTTTTACTTCGATTTAGATTGTTCGAAACTACCAAGAGATGGCGTTTGGTACGTTCTACTGCGTTCGAACGTAGCAACGTCTACTAGATATGAGTTTGATCTGTCGAAGGTATACTCGTTTACTACACTGCACTGACAAGACCCAAGATAGAAAGGTCGAAACCGGTCTGCAGTTAACGATATCCTGAGATAGGTGATATTTTGTATCTTTATTGGTGGTTTTAGAACAATCACTGTTTTGTAATTTGTTTAGTCCTTATTATATAAGGCATTTGCAGATGAGTTGGAGTATAAACTCCTTATTTCTGTAGTTTTTTTATGTATTTTATTCGTTGCTTATATGTTAACAGTATGGACGTAATGGATACTCCAATATATATGGCAAGTCACAAGAATCATCAAACAGAGTGTAGTTTCTCTATGGTCCTCCAATCTTACGACTCAAGAAGGAAAGATATGACTAAGTGAGGAAAGAATATATATGAATATATAGGTCATTTATATTAAACATATTTTAACTTTAAGAGACTTAAATTATTAATGATTCTCATTCTTATGCACATTTTTATGATAATTTATAAACACTAAGAGAGAAAAAAACATGTACCTAATACATTTTTAAAATGTATGAAAAAACTATAAAAATAAAATGATGAATTATACTTATTTCAGATTATTAGGTTTGTAAAACTGAATGCATTTAGCAAGCATATAGTCTTCTGTCTATTAAAACTTTTCTCGAGTTCGTTATTTATATCATTGTGGTGCTTACCTGTAATTCTAACGTGTCGTCCTACAATACTAGCAGTATCCTGTGAAAAAAGTATAAAATTCTCTACATTGTTTTCTTTATCTTGCAATCGAGCGTCGCAAGCCGATAAATCAATGCTGCGGAGTTCACATAGTTTCGCCAAGGAATCACTGAAAACAAAGAAAAAAGCCATTCAGTCGTCGAGGTTCACATAATGGAGGATGAATGAAGGTGTAAATAGGTCAGCTTTCTTGGATTTATATTGTACGTAGAAAATGTCTTGAAAAGTGAATGAACTGAGAAATATCTTAAAATATTCACTTGAGCTCGTAAATATTTCGATATTGTTATACTAGATAAAAGAAAACGTTATGTAACTCAATAAAAAATTAAGTTAAACTACGTAACTCATTATAGGTCATAATAATTAAATTTAATATTTATATATATATGTATAAGGGTGATCCTGATGTAAGTAGTACTACGAGTCTTCCTCAATATAATAGACCAATATTACGGCATTATGACACATGAATTAACAAGTGTCACAAAATTTAGTTAGTAAGAATGATAAACACAAATCTATATAAAAAATAGTGTAATAGTAAAAGTGTTACGCACTATTTTCACATCTCATCATTATGATTGGGATACAGCACGATGGATATTTGTGAGTAGGTAGCCGGCACAATGTTAGAGTGGCAAAAAATGCACGTATGGCTGCAATGCAAAGTATTCTAGAGATTCATTCTAGAAATTATATCAATTATTATTATTAAAGTAAATAGAAAAACGTTCTATTCTAGAGATATACTCAGGATTGTCTAGGTAGGCAGCCGTATCACAAAAATTATAATCGAGCCATTTTCTCGATTGTATTTTGATTGGTATAATGAGGCTCTGTGCTTATTAATAAATCATGTATGGTATTAATGACAAACATTTATGATAAATGAATGTTGGATGTTTCCGTACTGACCCCTCGAAGAAGATCATGTCTAGATTTGGCTAACATTTGGAAAGAAACCGCCACAAATTACTTATTAATAAATAATGGAACACAAGAGTAAGTTAATTACTACAGTCGTTTTTAATTGCCTTGTATACTGACATGTGTGATGCGGGGGAAACCGTTGAGAAGATTCAAAATTCTAAGTTTCTGACTATCGGAGGGAAGCACAGTGCAGAAGAACATCAGCATCATCTCTCTTCTATCAGATAACGTCAGGTCTAAATCGAATAGAGGGACGTGTTAGAGAGAGTTTTATTGGAAAACTGTATTTTAATATAGGACCAATCCTCTTATTTTCCAGATAATAACCTCCTGCCTTGGTCTATGTCTAGGTCTACATTTCAAAACATTCATTAAGTGGCAGATAGTTCTCGAGCTGGCTAGAATTCTGAGCCATCTTGGCTCAGATATTATTATTGTTATTATTAAGTCAGATATTATTATTATTAAGTCCTTTAACTCCTACACGGAACATAGGGCTTCGGTAAAAGCTCGCCATCTGGTTCTGTTATGCGCCATGACTTTGGCCTCATTCCATGTCTTTCCTGCCCTTTTTAACTCGTCCATCACTGTTCTTCTCCATGTCTGTATCGGTTTTCCTACTTTTTTAGATCCCTGTGGATTCCATTCTAGAGCCTGTCTCGCAACACTCTTGTTGGGTCTGCGGAGTGTGCACCCCACCCAACCCCATAATCTGCTTTTAATTTCAAATACAATTTCCTTCTGCCCTGTTTGAAACAGAAGGTCGTCATTTGCTATGCGGTCTGGCCAGAATATACGAAGTATTCTTCGTAAGCACTTGTTGACAAAGACTTGCAGTTTATGTGATAGTACCTTTGTGACTTTCCAGGTTTCACAAAATTGGTAAATTCGTAAAAAGAAATTCGTAATTTTGTTTGTATGGAGTATTGCCTGGAATTCCACACGGCCAAGTAAGCTGAAGGCTTGCTGTGCTTTTCATATTCTACTATGAATGTCAGTTTCTGCACCCCCACTTTTTATATACGGTACCCCCACTATTTATATGTAAAATAAATATATGCGGTCAGGAAACATGGTCATATCTTCTGAGGGTAGATTATTCCATAGTTATCTTGCAGAAGTTCCCTGGATTGATCTAGGTTAATAATTTCAATCGCTTGGAATTGACCTAGATTACCAGCTCGAAATAATTTAGCCGTGGGATCGATTCCCACATAAGTTGGCTGGGTGTGTCTCTATGTATTCGTATGAAGGTTGTGGTTCAGGCGTAAGAGTAACACTCCAAACACAAGCCAAACCTTACCACCAGACCATCAAAAACAAAGGCGACAAAAATAATAGTTTCTATTGACCGAATTCAGTATTTTCATTACACCTCTTAATGTTTGGAATATTTATATTATTGAGTAAAATACTACTGACTTCTTTGTTGTAGTCCAGCCACATTTATTCTCACAGCCTGCATAAGAATAATAATAATACCGACAACTAAGGACGGTCGGCTAGACGATTAAAACGCAACATCAGTTTGAAGCGAAATTTAATGAGACAATTTAAACCTAAAAGTTTTAGAAGCTCCGCTAATGAACGTAATAGTCTTAGTTGTCGGTAGGCTTGTTGGTCCTCGAGGGTTAATGCCTCAGTTTATAGTATGAAATATCTACTTCATCTAAAAGCGTTATTATATAAAGCTAAAATAATTACCTAGAGCTGACCGAATTCATTTTTTTTCTATGAAATAAAAAAATACGAGTGAGCACAGAAAGAATTTAAATCTAATTTTTAATTATCTACCTATAGTATAGAAGATTTTTAAAGATATTTAATATATTATCATTAAAATAATATATTAAATCCTTCCCTCTATAGAATTTATGTTTACTTTAATTATTAAATCACATTTAATCAAATTGTAATTAATCAATATGTTCTATTAACTAACTCTAAGTTAGTAAAACTGAAGTATATAATTTTATCATGTTATACAATACCAAAACAGAGATTAGTTTGACTATAATGCAAGTTTGTATGTTCTGTGATAGAATAATTATTTAATGACAACTTTAATTCTAACTGAGATCCATGTATGACTATATTTTTCAATTATTTCTCACTATATATTTTTAAATTTTATAGAGTGTAGCGTTTATTTCCATATTTAGTGGTATCACGTTATGAGATGTAGTATCAGAAGCTTTGTAAATGTATGGAATCTCTACATACCTATAATCGAATAAAAAATTTTTATTCAGTAAAAATTTCTCTGTAAAGAATCCACGCAATTTTGCTGTGAAATATGACAATAATAGATGAAAAAATTATAAAGCATTGTCTTAATATATATGTAAAGAAAAGCAATAATATAAATATCGTTATTAATTGAGTAAGCATAATTATGTATAAGTTTCATATTTTGGCAGTACTGAATACTGCTCATTAAGAATAGAAGAAAGTATGAGATTTTCTAGGTCTGCGTCGAAGAAAGAGTGAGGCAACTTTCGGAGGAAAAATGATGCACTTTACGCGTGGTCAGATAGATCTCTGTGTATATTCAATATATATTTATCGATATCGATATTGCAATGATCTGTATTAGACAGAGTAAAGACCGGGCTACTCACTGCGCACCTCGTGGGCGGTCCGATATCGCAGTTCTGAGACTTGTTCCTATTCTTGATGAGCTGTACACAATATTATTTTTAACAGTTATCAAAAATTTCATTTAACATATACCATATATAACGTTTTAGTTATTTTGATGTGCAGGGATTAGTGCAAGCTCATAAATAATTCCTTCGAGGAATTATTTGTCGTTGTCATTCAAACGTAATAAAACCAATATTGCATACTTCATAACTTCAAATAACCTCGTAAAATCTCTATAACGTAACTGTTGCTTTGGAACTAATTCAAAGGTCTAAAATCTCTCAATACGAGATTAAAAAGAAGTCAATATAAGAAGATTGTATTGAAAATTTCATTTTTAATTTATATATATATATATATATATATATATATATATATATATATATATATATATATATATATATATATATATATATATATATATATATATATATATATATATATATATATATATATATATTAGAAAATATTGTAACATATACTTTCATGATTGGGACAACAATTAATTTTCTTCACTTACACCTTGAATTTTATTTTTACTTTCAATTATTTCGTAAAAGCAAACTGTATAAAAATCAATACACACAGAGCATATATTATAAACATAGATGAATTTCGGATAAATCCATTGAAGATTTAATATCTCATTCACAAATATCGTCAACTCGAAATACAATTTAACTTTTAAGTTGAAAATTGATTTACATAAAATTATCGTCGAAAATAGATTGATACATAATGTGACACAAGGAAATTTTCTAGTCACCCTGTATACGCATGTCCATAAAACAATGTTTTAAATATTTCTTGTTAAATCAAAATCATCCTCTCAGACATATATTTCCCTCTTTAAAAATAATATATGAGCAGTCACGTGATAAGGATACCCTCCCTGCTCATAAAACATAGCTTTTGGAAAGATTAATGGAGTAGCACACTCTTCTATTTTCCTTTCCCCTGCTTTGACTGGCAAGTGATAATAACTGGCAATTTATTTAAAAGATACTAAACCGAAACCATTAAAACTACTTAACAGTTACCATTAAGAATGTTTTATATGAAATGAGGTCAAAACTTTAGTGGCAGCTATTGTTATTTTTAGCTACGAATTAAGTGCTAATATTCGTATAATAAATATAACGATGACAAGTATAATTTCCATGCACAAGACTACGATTTGTTAATGAAACTGAGCAGAATGCCGTCTTTTGAAGTAAGCGTTTTAATAATTTTATAATAGTTATTAGAGATATTAAACCACTGCAAGATTGTTACATTTGTTTTTGTAGGTATCAGTAGCTGTTCTGAAGGGTATGCAGTTGCTAGGACAACAGTACATCAGCATCAGAGTACACAATTCTATAACAAAAATAACTTATCTTCCAATTTCCTTCTTTAAGTCATTAGCCATTGTTATAGAAAGGAATTTTGGATGTTCGTAGTTTCAGACGATTGGTAGTGTTGCATTATTAATAATTACAACTGGACTATATTTGTTCTAGAAACCTAAAACTTAGGGCCGTTATGGAAGGGGAAACTGAGGCTTAAATATTTATAACGTTAACTCAAGTACATATACAGTATTCTTTAATAAACATACACAGAATCATCAAATTTAGAATTATTGTCCTTTCTTAAATTGTATAAGACATGTTTGATGGTTTCTCTTGGTCTTTTCGTTGAAAATTGTTTAACATGGTGCCGGAAATACGAGTTACCTGACTGTTTATTAGGAAATCGACGGCAGCGCCGTCGTTATTTTAATATTGTATGTGGGTGAATATTCTGTTTCACTCAAGTTTATTTAAATATGTTTTTATATTATTGTATCCTTTCTAATCCATAACCGTCAAACATAATAGTTATACTTCATTGTTATGATGAACGGTTAGGAAGTAAGATACACTGGTAGTCAAGTAATACTTAAAGATCGAGAACTAATGTGACACTGGCGATTCCGCCATTTATTTGAATATAGAAAATTTCATGTGTTGAATGTAATGATTGCTTAAAATCTTGAAGCAAATATAAATATGATGAGGAATGAGGTTTTGCATTTTATGATGTACTTATGTATCCTTTGACATATCCACGCATTTAAAAATAATTTACAAGTTATCAGCAAGAATAATTTATTCAAGAAATTCCTGAAAATTGCTTCCAGAATAATACACAAGAGCATAGTTGCTTATATATTCTTTGACAAATGCACGCAGATCTATAGACTTTTATGTTATTCGATATATAGCCATGTTCAACCACTCCGATGTAGTCGAATACTAAGTTGACAGAATTGATTTTCACGACGCGAAAAGTTTGTTGAAAGTATCGAAACTTACTATGTACTTATAAATTCATGCCTACCAGAGCTATACATGCCTTTTTGGGACTATATAGACCTATGGAGGGAATTATAGAACTGGTACTATTTTAGTAGGTACAAAGAAACCAAGTTTTCTAAAGGTTTCTTCTTTCCAATTTTTCTAAAGTTCTATCAGAATTACGGTTTATTATTTCAATTTTGTGTACACGAATTAGTTCAGTCCATTCACTCTTTATTCAATCTACTTAAATCTTGCAATCTGTTCCGACTTCAGTTTGTCCAACCTTATTCCAATTGTTCAAATTCGGTTTCCATAAGGGGGAGCGTAGGTAAAGTCCTTATGCACTCGGATTAAATCGAAATACATAATTTCTAAAACATTGAAAATAATTAATCTTCTAATTTCGTTTACTAATTGGTTATTAGTCATTGTTATAGAAAAGAACTTTGTAGTAACAGATGATTGTCTAAATGGCATTGATGATTAGAAATGGACAATATTTCTTTTAGAAACATAAAATTTAGGGTGATTGTGGAAAGATAAGCGAGGCTTAAATATTTATAAAAGTAGGCAACGTATTTCTCAATCAGCAAATATAAGACATGTTCAATAGTTCTTCTTGGTCCCTTTGAATATTTTATCAGGGTAAGGGAAATACAAATGGTCTGACGAATAATGTTTGTCAGGCAATTAACGGATATGCTATCGTCGTTTCAATATTGTGTATGGACATTTTGTTGCACTCAAGTTTATTTAAATATTTTTTTATATTCGTTCATCCTTTATAATTCATAATCGTTACACATAATAGTCTTACACCAGTGTTATGGTTAACAGTTAGGTAAGTAAGATACTTAATACTTAAAGATCGAAACACTATAATGACATTGACGACTCCGCCATTTATTTAAAAATAGGAAATTTCATGTTAAAATTGTAATGACTGTTTAAAATCTTGGAGCATAAATAAATATGATGAGAAATGGGGTTTTCATTTTATGATGTGCTCAAGTATCCTTTGACAGATCCACGCATTTAAAATAATTTACAAGTTATCAGCAAGAATAATTTATTCAAGAAACTCCTGAAACGTGCTTCCAGAATAATACAAAAGAGCATAGCTACTCATGACTCCTTTGAAAAATTCACTCAGACCTACAGATTTTTATCTTTTTCTATATACAGCCATGTTCAACCACTCTAATTTAGTTGAATACAAAGTTGACAGAATTGATTTGTACGATTTCTACGAAAAGTTAGTTGAAAGTTTCGAAACTTACAGTGTACTTATGAATTTATTCTTACAGGAACTATACATGCCTTTTTAGGATTATATAGACCTATAGAGGGAATCATAGAACTGGTACTATTTTGATTGGTACAAAAAAAAAACAATTTTTCTAAAAGTTATCAGAATTAGGATTTATTATTTCAATTTTATGTACAGGAATGAGCTCAGCCCATTCAATCTACTGAATCTCCTTTCAATGTTCTGACTTCACATTGTCGAACTTAATTCTAATTGTTCAAATACGGATGCTGTAAGGAGGAGTATAGAGAGCCCTACACACAGAGTTAGTCGAGAATAACTAATTTAGAAAACATAAAAATTATGACTTCCAATTCCGTTTACTCTTTGGATTTTGGTCATTATTATAGAAAGAAACCTTGAAACTTTGTAGTTTCAGAGGATTGGTAACATGATATTGATGACCAGAAATGTCCGATATTTCATTGAGGCACCTGAAATTTAGAGTGACTATAGAAAAGGAAAGTGAGGCTTAAATATTGTAAAAATAGTGAACGTATTTTTGAATCAGCAACCACGGAATTATCAAATTTAGAATTATTGCCTTTTCTTTAATTGTACATTATATATGTAAGACATGTTTGATGGTTCCTCTTGGCCTCTTTGAATTGTTTAATAATGTGAGGGAAACACAACAGTGCTTATCAGGTAATCATTGGAGGTACCATCGTCATTTCAGTATTGTATATGGATATTTTGTTGCATTCGAGTTTGTTTAAATATTTTTTATATTCTTTCTTCTTTTCTAATCAGTAACTATCACACACAGAGTTGTACAACACTGCTATAATTAAAGGTTAGGAAGCAAGATGCACTGGCAGTAAAGAAAAACAGATGGATATAAACACTAAAATGACATTGGCAACTTCGCCACTTATTTGACAAACGTTTTGGCTGATATGAAATTTCATGTGTTAAAATTGTAACGATTGCTTAAAATATTAGGGTAAATATAAATATAAATGAAATGAGGAATGGGGATGCATTTTATTATTAACTCATGTATTCTGTGACAAATCGGTAAACATATATGACCTCTATAATGCATATTTGATATGCAAATTAGTCAATTTGATAAAATTCGTTTCAAAAATACAAAAAGTAGTTTGAAAGTTTTAAAATTTACTAAATGTACTACTTGCAAATGTATACCCAAATTTATATACGTTTTTACAGCATTTTACTATGACACCATACAATTGGTATTGTTTTAAGGTTAAATTAAATAAGAGGCTTTTGGAAAGGACAAGAGTAATCTGTTGACAAAATAAATCGATCCTGTGTTAAATCATGTGGTATTTTCTGTGGAAAACACACCACAGGCTCGTATATTAATTTTATATCATTATGATATATTTCCGATCCGATAGGACTTGAACCTTGACGAAGTTCTAGTGCAAACTGGAACGGGTGGGTCGGCTTGCGCGTTTTAATGATTTAAGGAGCCGTACCATAGGTTTAACCATAGTGGGGGGGTCCTTATTGAAAAACCAGACTAAGACAAGTCCCTGAAGGAGGGCAGCAGCTCTTTCAGTAGTCATAGTGGCAGAAACCGTGGGGGTTGGTATGGTGCTATGACACACACGACTGCGATGTGGAAGGCAAGAGGAAACCACCACATTATAATCCTCAGAACAGCTAGCAGAAAGCTTATCCTAAATTAATGATGGCGTCTCCTGGGACAAAAAACTCCGGAGGTAAAATAGTCCTCCGTTCGGATCTCCGGGTGAGGACTGTTCCGGGAGACGTGATCGAGTGCAATAATAATAGGAAGTGTAGCATTTCACGAGTCGGAGCGTGGAATGTCAGAAGCATGAGACAGGCAGGGAGGCTAGAAAATCTGAAGATAGAAATGGATAGATTAGGATATAGTAGGTATAAGTGAGATGCGCTGGCCGGAAGTAGGAGATTTTTGGAGCGGTGACTATAGGGTAATACACACAGGATCGGTAAATGGAAACGCGGGAGTGGGGATCGTTATGCGGAAGAACGCAGGACAGTGTGTAGATAGCTACCTACAATACAGCGAGAGAGTAATGATGGTCAGGTTAGATTCGAAGCCAGTGGAAACAGTAATAGTGCAAGTATACATGCCTACTTCTAGCCACAGCGAGGAAGCGTTAGAAGCCGTTTATTCGGACATAGAGCAGGTAATAGGATTTGTGAAGGGTCATGAAAATTTAATAGTAGTAGGAGATTTTAACGCAGTCGTAGGTGAGGGGAAAGAAGAATTTGTAGGGCCTTATGGATTAGGAAACAGAAACGAGAGAGGTAGCAGACTGATAGAATTCTGTGAGAAGCACAAGATGGTAGTCGCGAACACATTGTTCAAGAATCACGTTAGGAGGCGGTACACATGGAAAATGCCAGGAGGGATAGACAGGTATCAGATAGACTACATTCTGGTTAGGAAGAGATTTAGAAATCAAGTAAAAGACTGTAAGAGTTATCCAGGAGCAGATGTAGACAGCGATCACAACTTGGTAGTCATGAAAGCTAGATTAAAGTTCAAAAATCTGAAAACCCGGAAGGATAAGAAACGTATAAATGTAGACATATTGAGGGATCAGAATATGAAAGATAAGTTCCAGGAGAAAACAGATCAGTTAATAAATAAAGCGAGTAAGGACGAAATCAAGAACGCAGAAACTGAGTGGGAGGGTATCAAGAATAGTCTAGATTCCGCGGCTTCGGACGTTTTAGGACACGATAAAAGGGAAGCTAGGAAGCCCTGGATAACGGACGAAATCTTAAACTTAATGCAAAAGAGACGAGACTACAAAAACAGACGAGACGAAGAAGGACTGAAAACGTATAAGGCAATAAAGTGGGAAATCATTAGAAAATGTAGAAAAGCGAAAGAACAATGGATAGAGGAGAAATGCAAAGAAGTAGAAGATAAGTTGCAAGTAGGTAAGACCGATGAGGCTTACAAAATAATTAAGAGGAACTTCAGGGATATAGGAACAATAAGTAGAAATGTTAGGAGTCAATCGGGGCACATACTGATAGGAAGAGAGGAGAAAGCGGATAGATGGAAGCAGTACTTAGGAAATTTATACGAGGGTCAGGAATTAGGAGAGATATTAGAGGAAGAATCTAGCATCGATAGGGAAGATGTAGGAAAACCTATATTGAGAGAGGAATTTGAAATAGCACTAAGGGGGCTAAAGAATAATAGAGCGCCGGGTGTAGATAAAATACAGGCGGAAATTTTGAAATGTGCGGGACAGAAAGTAGTAAATAGGATGTTTGAACTGGTAAAATACATATACGAAACGGGCGAGATGCCGGAGGATTATAAGAGGAACATTATCGTTACTATACCGAAAAAGAGAGGAGCCGACAAATGCGAGAACTTTAGAACGATTAGCCTAACTTCCCATGCGTCAAAAATCCTAACTAGAATAGTGCAGAAGAGGATGGAAAATAGAGCGGAGGAAATACTAGGAGAAGACCAATTCGGGTTTAGGCGAAATAGGGGAACTCGCGAAGCTATTCTGGCGCTAAGAGTAATGTTAGAGAAAACAATAGAAAAAGGAAAGAACGCTTATATAGGATTTGTAGATTTAGAAAAAGCTTTTGATAACGTAAGATGGGAAAAAATGTTCGAGATACTAAAGAGCGCGGGAATGAAGTATAGAGATAGGAGAGTAGTACACAATCTATACATAGAGCAAACTGCTGTTATAGAAGTAGAAGGGGAGGAAAGGGAAGTAGGTATTAGGAAAGGAGTAAGACAAGGATGTACGCTATCACCACTAATTTTTAATCTGTACATCGAAGAGGCGATTAATGTGGTAAAAGATAGAGTGGATTTCGGGATTAAAGTACAGGGACAGAAACTAAAAATGCTGAGATTCGCGGATGATATAGCAGTATTAGCATCTAGTAAGGAGGAATTAGAATCAGCATTGAACGAAATGGAGGCAGTGTTGACAGAGGAATACGGAATGAGGGTGAATAAAAACAAAACTAAAGTGTTAGTGTGCAGAGGGCGCGAGAGCAGAGCAAAAACGAAAGTACAAATTAATAATGAAAGATTGGAGGAAGTTAAAGACTTCACTTATTTAGGAAGTAAAATAAATTGGGATGGAAGAAGCGATAAAGACATAAAACAAAGAATAGCGCAGGGTCGAGTAGCTTTTAACAAAAAGAAAGCACTTTTATGCTCGGGGGTAATAAACTTAGAAACAAGGAAGAGATTTTTGAAAACATATGTATGGAGCACCGCACTTTACGGCTGCGAAACCTGGACGGTAGGGGAAGCAAGTAGGAAGAAATTAGAAGCTTTTGAGATGTGGTGTTACCGAAGAATGATGAAAATACCATGGACTGATAGGGTTAGAAACGAAGAAGTATTGGAGGAAAAACTTAAAGAAGAGAAGAGATAGAATGGTAGGCCACTTGCCACTGAGACATGGGGGAATAGTCCGCGATATTTTGGAGGCAGAAATAGGAGTGAAGAAAGGCAGAGGTAGGCCTAGATTAGACTACTGCTCGCAAATAGTAAGGGATGTAGGTTGTAGCACAATTAGCGAAATGCGTAGGTTAGCACAAGATAGGAGAAGCTGGAGGTTAGCGTCCAACCAGTCTTAGGACTGATGACCTAATGATGATGATGATGATATATTTCTTTTAATCTTATTTACAAATATGTTTTTTATTTCTAACAACATTTTATAATAAATAAACACAAAAGATACAAAAACTGATATTGAACACTCTTTTTTAATTAATTTAAAAAGTATTCATAATGTGAATTAAAAATACTATATTGTGGAATAAGCATTGGCTAAATTGGCGATAAGATTTTATCACCCTCTATTCATGCATTACTCTTTGGTAATATATTTGTCTAAATATAGAACCAAATTAAAGATTTTTATAAAAGCGTTTAATAATTAGAATTGTTCTCTGGAGATGAAAAAGCAAAAGGCAGATTAATATTTGGGAATTCAATAGAGAATTCAACGCATTTAAAAATAATTTATATAAGCCTTCAAGAGACTGCTGAAAAGTGATTTCAAAATAATACACAAGAGCATATCTACTCAAGTATTCTTTGAAAAATCCATGGAAGTCATATGTTTACTTTACTCGATATATAGCCATGTATATGGATTATTAGATATAAAGCTATGTTCAACAACTCTGATATAATCGAATACCTATTTGACAAAGTTGATTTCTAAGACGTGAAAAATTGGCTAAATGTTTTTGAAATTTACTATTTATAAATGTCTACGCCCCAGATTTACACATACCTGTACTGGACGATGTAAACTTACGTAAGGTATTATAGACCTAGTATTGTTTTAAGGTTAAGTTAAGTAAGCGGTTTTGGGGGAGTATAGGATTAATCTGTTGACCAAATAAATTGACTATGCATTAAATAACGTGGTATTTTCTGTGGAGAATACCGCAGAATAGTGTATTAAGTTTACATTGCTAAGATATATTTTAACAAAATATTCCATTTATACATATTTATAGATATATTTAATAATAATTAAACATAAATATTCATGTTTCGTATCTCTTTATAGTGAACAGAGTCTTGAACAGTCTTAATTGATTTAAGAATTGTTCTTCATCAATTACAAATATTATATAGGGGAAATAACATGAGGTATGCATTGAGTATAAATTGTTAATAACATTTTATTACCCCCTATTCATCTATGCTTCGGTAACGTATTTGTTTGTTATAAACGCGTTTATTAGTGATAGGTACTAAATATCTGAATAAAATAGAACTAAATATCTATAAAATAAATTTCATTTTAATAAAAAGAGTAGGACAAGATACATACGCACATAAATCTAAAAATAATGCACAAAGGGTGTTACAGATGTTAAAAGTTTCATAACTGTTCATAGTAAACTGATACTTTAACTCTTAATTAATTTAAAAGTGCTTCTTAATGTTAATTAAAAGTTTTATATTGTGGAAGAAGCATGTGTTGAATATACATTGGCTATAAAATGTTATCATCCTCTATATCTTTCCATTACTCTTTGGTAATGTACTTGTCTAAAAATAGAAACAAATTAAACATGTTTATAAAAGTGTTCAATAATTAGAATTGTTCTCTGGAGAAGAGAAAGTAAAACGCAGGATGAGCGGTTGGAACCACAACGGGGAATTCAACGCATTTAAAAATAATTTATATAAGCCTTCAAGAGACTCCTGAAAAGTTCTTTCAGAATAATACACAAGAGCATAGCTCAGGTTTTATGTTCAGATGTCCCACATCGTAAAAAAGACACTTGAGCTTTTATTCGAATCACTCATGTAAATAAAAAAAGGAACAATAAATTCAAAACATAACGGGAATTTATGGTTTATCCCGACTTCATTGGTAAAGGTATATCTCCGAAATGAACAAAGGCTTATATTTTCTTTAAATATCTTTATATATGGACTAGGGATGCTCGTATATTTTTAATAAATGTTATTACCGGCAAGGTTTATATTTACTACCCTTGCTTGTGTTAATGTACATTCAAAGATTGATATGAAACATATCGCTACATGCATGCATGTTTATATTTGCAATGATTAGCTCCTTATATTTTTCATGTTTGGAAAAAGTATAGTTTTTACATAAATACAAAATATTCAAATAAAAATTGCAAAATAAGCTAATATTATATAATTCCTTATATTATTGAAATTAATACAAACATTGTTCTTCAGTTCATTTAGAGTTTTCAGTTTAAAAACTCTTATTCAGTTTCAAAACTTTTATTAAACTAGTGTTTTAACAATTTACTTTATGCATAAACAACTCTTCTATACCCGAAATTTGGAAATACTCTAAAGTTTGTCCAGTTTTTAAAAAGGGCGACAACACGAATATTACAGTAACTTTAGACCAATCGCTATTTTATGTAATTTCCTCAAAGCTCTTGAAATATCAATTCATGACGCAATTTATCCTACTGTAAGTATACAAATTTCAAAGTATCAACATGGCTTTATGCAAGGACGATTTACAATATCTAACTTAATTTGTATTACCCAAGCATAACTGAAACTCGTGACCAACCCAAGCAAATGTACGTCTTTTATACCGACTTCACCAAAGCTTTTGATAGGCTCGATTATAATATACTACTGAGTACACTTACAAGATTTGGTTTTTCAATAAATTTATTAAGCTTTCTAAAGTCATATCTCTCTAACAGAAAACAATACGTTGATATCAATGGTTTAAGGTCCCTTGAGTATGGTGCCACGTCAGGTGTGCCTCAAGGCTCCATTCTCCGCCCCTTGCTGTTTAATGTTTTAATTGATGACATTGTCACTGTAATATTTGTCAATTGTCTGTTATATGCTAACGACCTTAAATTATTTGAGGTTATTACTTCCCTAGATGATTGTGCTCTTCTGCAGAACAATCTGTCTAATCTTCTTAATTGTTATTCTAGTAACAAACAACATCTAAATGTATCTATAATCAAACAACATCTAATAATATACGATTATATATTAGGCGGCTCTATTCTTCAAGGACCTAGCTCATTCAGAGACCTCGGCATAATTTTTGAAATAGATCTGTCTTCTACCGCTCAAGTAACTAAAGTAGTATCTGAAGCGTTGCATACACTGGGTTTCTTAATAAGGACTAGCAGAGATTTCTCAAACACCGATACATTGAAAATTCTATACTTTGCTTTTGTCCGATCTAAACTTGAGTACGGATCTCTAATATGGAATCCTTATTATCAATGCCATATTCACAACTTGGAAATGGTTCAAAGAAAGTTTCTGAAACTACTATGGTTCAAATCGGACACTGTGTATCCACCTATTGGTTTCCCTCAAAATGGTCTTATGGCAAGATTTGCGATGACAGCACTTGACGTGAGGCGGGAATGTTGTTCTCAAATATTTCTATATAAGCTTATACACAATATGATTGGCTGTCAAAACCTATTAGGCAAGCTAAATTTTTATGTATCTCAATTGCATGCTCGAACATCCAAAAGCTTTTACCTCTCTATTCCGCGTACTAATGTTCTAAAATTCTCACCCCTGTTTTCAATGTGTACTAAATACAACAACAACTGTGATAAATTCGATACATTTAACTGCACTCTTCTGTTTATTAAACATTGCTATGCTTGATCCTCATCTTTGTTTTTCTTATTTTTCATATATTGTTTCATATACCTAGGTATTAAATATGTATATACGTATTTGTATTAAATTTGATTGTTATGTTTCTGAAATATATTAATCTAATTAGAATGTGAACACTCACTGTACTTTCCTGCTCTGTAAATGGGTTTTCCTGTAGAGTAGTTGCAATAAATAAATAAATAAGTAAATAAATATTTAAAAAAATATACTTTTGTTGTAAAATCAACTGTCGTTTTACAAAAGAAAACTTCGGTTCTTAGAATTTTCGAGAAATATTGTAACTTTCGATTCAAGTTAAGGTGAACCGAAGTACTCAACGTTATTAAAAATTTGTCGGAGGACAATTAGACGACTTAAATTGTATAAAACTTCACTATATGTGGTATAAAACTTAATACCTGTGTAATGGGTAAAATTTTGTGCTACTGTAATTGTAAAATTTAATACATTTTAGGCATAAAACTAATATAAATACATCATAATATGGTCTACTTTATTCCGCATAGTGTATATTATAATCCATGTATTGCAATTATTCTAGAGTACGCATGTATGTATCTTTACGCTATTATAGTTAAAATGTAAAGCAATATGACTGTTCAAGATTTCTGATTAATCAAATTACGCTCTAATAATGTTATGTGTCTTAAGAAGCAAACATTAATTGTGCTGGCCAAGTTTATGAAATAATTTTGCCTGGATGACTGAAGAATGTGTAGCATTTCATGAGTCGCTGAAGGATTTCATCAAATAATTTTGTATATAATCAATTTGTGTTTCGCGACTATGAACTAAATAAGGCAATATAAACACATATTTTGTATCTGATTCTTCAACCTCTCTAACAATAAGTGAACACTATTGATCGATTATCATTCTGCCCTTGACTTTGACTCATTGAAGTTTATTTAATTTCATTGATTAAAATAGATTATTGACAATTGTTGAGATTTTCGTAGGCCAAATAATCAATAATCACTATTGGAGCATCTCACGTGAAGCGGACAACGAAAAAAATGTGACAACCTGAAATTCGCTCGTATTCGGGATAATAGTACCCCTAGAGGGCATGAATGTAAATACATAATATTTTGTTTGTATGGGCCTTATTTGTAAAGTTATTGACTTCTAAAAATTATAGATTTGTTGTACAATATTGTGCAGCATCTTGTACAAAAAAGCTATAATTTTTTCAGCAAAGTTACATTGAACGAGGATTTCACTTTCAGAGATGAACTTCTTTAGTGTTCTGAAATAAATCGATTGTTGTTCTGCAATACAGGAATGTGGCTTCAAGATGTCCAAAGCGTTACCCAAGCTATCATCAAAATCATTATGATAGGACAAACTTAAGCGGCTATAGTAAACCGGTCTGTATCACTATTATAGCACTAGAATGCTTAAACAGGTTATTATTAATATAACAGTGTTTTGTTTGTAAAGTTCTTGCGTAAACCGACCTAAGCATGTACCAGGTGCGGCGCTCACTGCGTGCCTTTGTACATTAAGTGCTCTATCTCTTAAACGAATGCAGATCTCATTTTGAAACTTTTAGTGTAATACCTATTTACTTCAAACTATATTTTGGATTTTAAAATATAATATACAATACAAAAAAAAAATGGTCGAAGTTACTAAAATTCGAATTTTAAATGTTCACTTCTGGTTTTCTACACGAACAAAAATTTAAATTTCAAATCTGATTCCATAATTAAAAAGAACAGTAAATTTTTTATATACACTCATATTTCGTAAATTTTCTAAGTCAATAACGTGACAAATAAGGCTCATACAAACAAAATATTATGTACTTACATTAATGCTTTCTAGAAATACAATTATTCCGAATATGAACGAATTTCAGGTTGTCACATTTTTTTCGTTGCCCGCTTCACGTGAAATGCCCCTAATCTGGAACATGTACTATTTCATTTTTAAAATATTTGTTGTTGCTTGATCGTTTACCTTTTAAATATTTTTTCTAAAAGTTTTTGAAAACTACTGAAAGCATTTGGAAATTCCATGTAATGAAATATGCATAGGATTATTTGGCGAAACAAAATACTTTGTAACGTATGTACAATGTAACGTATACGTTGTAAAACGCAAGTATATATTGCTTTATATCATTTAGCATTTTGTCCAAATATTTCCTGATATGTTCGTAAGTCCTTATATAAAATATGTACGTTTAAGTCTCTATGTAACAGATTTCTAGTTTCATAATATCTAATTGATCTAATTACTAAGTTATGTTATGATTATTCTTAGATTATTCTTAGATTACATTTCAAAAATAGAAATGTCTATGTACATATTAGTCTAGATTGTTATTTACGTCTATCTATTACTACTTATTTTGATATCAATAGTGAGTAATGTAGCAAACAACTTTTGCCAGTACCACGAAACGTGTAATGTATTTGGACGTTCATAGACTCTCTTCTACTTTGCCTAATGTTATGTTCATATTCATATAAAATATATTTTGTGCTCTCAAACAATTTTGGGAAATGTAGCATGTTTATTAGAGATTTTAAAAAAGTTCTCGGAAGATTTCTGAAAGTTAACTTTTTAGGTCCTACTCTACTTGAAATCTGCTCAAAGATATGCAAAAGTTAGCAATCAGTGGTAGCATATACATATCCAACTAATGACTTAAAATCTTGGCACTTATATTTAATATGTAGATACAACTTTTAGTTGTTCGTTAAGAGATTAATACAGATTTGAAACTTCTTTTAACTCTTATTTCGCACTCGCATAATATAATAGCCGATGAAGTGAGATATGATAATCGAAATCGCCTTCTCATATCAATTCCCAACAAGAAACGTTGACGATGTGCTGGAAAAGGCTACTTCACTAGTGTTACAACTAAATGCAAAAAGTGCGACTTAGGTTTTTACATGGAATGGAGTACTATTTTCAATATAAGAACCAAGTAAATCTTTAGATGTAGTAGATATATTAAAGCTATAACCAAATGGCATAATGTAAGTTATATATAAAATCATTTTCTTTTCTTTTCTAATAAAAGTTATATAATCACTTTAATTTTGCATTAATGTAACCCCAATAGAGCGTTTAAACCAATTATTAACCGAAAATCCAGATATAAAGTAATTAATGTTATAATAGGTTAAAGCGTTAATCTACACTTTCCATTGCAACGGATAGTGTCATATTGTAAATATTGCAAAGTAAATTTGAATTGGTACGACTAAGGTTTTACTAGGTAACTGTTTTATAACTTGTATTGTTATGAAACCTAATTATAATATTTTTATTGGATAGATTTCTCTCAGTCACATTTTTAATCTAGGATAGTTTTAGAGCTTTGATGGAATGTATCATTTGGAATGGTGTGTCGAGAAATTAAGTCATGAGCGTTTATCTTTTTATCTGTAGTATTTCTGTTATAAGAGGTTAATAGCATACCTCTATGTTCTACATTTGCCTATGTACTATTGTATTTTCTCATTGGTATTATCCCCTTATTGAATTTCACTTATTGTTTCTATTGTTCTTTACATAGAGGAGTGCGTAGTTTCTGTTAGAGTTAGCCCCCCTAAGTAGTGCTGATAATTGCTGCATTCTTTGATTGTTGATAAATATTCCTATTCTTCGATGATGCTTAGTCTTGAAAACTGGTAAGTAATTTTTTTCCAGCTCTATGACAATGTTAAAAATAAAACTAAATATCTCACAAGAAATACAAATGTGTTATAATCTGTAGTTACGGGTGTGGCATCCGATGCAAAGATGATTTTTATATTTCTCGTAGAAAATTATCAGGTAATTTATATTGTAAATTTAGACACCCAAAACAACTGAAATAAACCGTGAACATCTCCCATGAGAAATATGTGAAAGTAGCTATACTAAAAGATGTATATAAATTCGCCAAGAATGGCTTAATTCAATTGCTCGTGCCACAGCACCAATCTGTCCAAGAATAACTAATAAAGTTAAAATTAGTCCCTGGAACTCATCGTACAGAAATACAATCTAAATTAGGCCCTAAACTTTCCAAATTAAATCGTGAATGGGGACATTTATTTGACACAGGTTAAGAAACTATATATTGAGGCTTTTCTTTTATTAGTAGAAAGAAGGGGAAACCGATTGAATCATACTAAAACCATGACATTGATTAAAGTTTTTTATGTCACACGACTTTTATGTCATACTACGATTTCGGTTATTATAGATACTATAAACTATAGAATAATAAAGATAAAAAATTCATTAGCAATATTTATTGTATAAAGGAAAAACAGGTTTTATCCGTATAATTAGAAAACTTATGATTTTAACAAGTCATGAAATGTTTATACGCTTATTAGATTGAATTAGTAATTATATTACTTAAATATATCTTATCTTCCTTCTAATTAATCTCTTATATGATGGTTATTGGACATCTCATATTGACTAAAGTATATTTCATCACATAATTGCGTGGTACAACGTACATTTTCGAGCCATTTATTTCATTCATATAAAAAATATGTTGATATTGTGATATGATGGTTTACATGATTCGTGCAGCTTATCTCGCAATAAAACATTACTGGGTGATCGATGTAATTTGATAAAGGGGCCGAAAATAAGGACTAGGTTTCTTTCTTGGGTCTTACGACCATTTTAGAAGTGAAATGTTGTGTTGAAGTTCACGATTCAAATTAGGCATTAGCTGTTATATGACTTTGGCTGGGGTGGGGTGTTATAATATGGGAATAATAGGGTAGGGTGTTTTAATTATTACTTATTTCAAAGTCTCGCTCTATTACAATAAGGTGGGGTACCTTAATTATCGTCTTCTTGAAAGTCTCTTAAGGGTAAATTAAGATAGCATACCAACAGGCACTACCAATGGATAGGATTAGGGAGGTGGTAAATGCTCTCTTTCCGATAAGCGAGAAGGTGCCCTGGCAAAGACAGTATGTCCAAGGGGAGATAGCCCCATTTTCGGGAGAGGATTTGAGGAAGGCGGCAGGGAGGGTGAAGCTAGGGAAAGCGCCAGGTATGAACGAAATGCCGGCGGAAGTTGTGAGAGCACTTGTGGAGGAACATCCTCAGGTGATCCTAAGGATTATTAATAGGGTGCTTACTAGTGGGGCCTTCCTTGAATGCTGGAAAAAGAGGAGGTTAGTACTGGTTGCAAAGGAGAAGAAGACGGAAGGAGGCACGGAGGAGTACATGCCTATACGCGTGACTGATGGCCTCGGAAAGCTGCTGGAGCATTTAATACTTAGCAGGCTTCTCGAGGAGATGGAGAGGAGGGGGGGGGGCTCTGGGATAGGCAGTACGGGTTCAGAGCCGGAAGATCCTGTCTGTTCTGGATCTTCCGGCTGGCTTGGGTTCGGAGCTGGATGTTCGGAATGCATTTAATACAGCTGTATGGGAATGTATCATAGAGGCATTCAGGGAGAGGAAAGTGGCCCCATATATATATATATATATATATATATATATATATATATATATATATATAACCTTATTGGGAGCTACTTAGAAAATAGGGAGATCTTCATCAGGGATAGGGATGGTAGAGAAGAGACCAGGGTGGTCACGTGCGGTGTTCCGCAGGGCTCTGTTCTTGGACCGGTCTTGTGGAACGTAAAGTTTGATGGTGTGTTCAGGATTAAGGTCCCTACGGGAGTAACGATAGTGGAATATGCGGACGATCTAGCCATCCTGGTGGTAGGTAGGAGAGCGCACGACATCAGAGAAGAAGCGAACCTGGCGATCGATAAGATCAAGAGGTGGGTGGAGGGCAAAAACCTCAGTTTGGCCGTGGAAAAGACGGAGGCTATCCTCCTTACGAGGAGGAGGAAACCACCAGCAATTGAATTCCGTCGTCGGTCGGTGGGCTTAAGTGGAGCCTGGAAGAATGCTGAAATATCTCGGGGTGTGGCTAGATCCAGGCACGCACTTCAGGTTATACCTCGGGAAGACGATGGTGAAGGTTGGAAGGACGGTGTCGGCTCGGGGACGCCTGATGCCCAACATAAAGGGTCCCAAGGCTGAGAAAAGGAGGGTGCTGGCGGGAGCGGCGCAGTCCATCCTATTGTATACCGCTCCCGTAGGGGTGAATGTTTTGGGGAAGGAGAAGTGGAGGAAGAGTGTGGCGATTATCCAGAGAAGAGCGGCGTTGCGAGTGGTGAGTGCATATAGGACGGTGTCTGGTGCTGCGGCGTTAGTGATAGCCGGTATGCCTCCGATCGACCTTGTTGCGAGGGAGAGAGAGGAGGTATATCGGGGGTCTGAAAGGAGGAATGCAAGGGAGAGGATGTGGACGAGATGGCAGGATAGGTGGGATGCGGGGACACGTGCGGTATGGACGAGGTCTCTCATCCCAGCTGTCCGGCCTTGGGTCGACAGCACGGAGAGGTATGATACTATCTTACGCAGGTGTTGTCGGGCCACGGATGCTTTGGCAAATACCTGCGTGGGATAGAGAAGGCGGATGGAGATAAGTGCGTCTATTGCGGAGAAAGGGATTATTCCGAGTACACCTTAATTGGATGCCTGAGGTGGTCGAATGAGAGGAAAGAGTATACGAGTAGAGTGGATCGGCTTGAAAGTGTGAGGGAATTGGTGAATGGGATGGTTAGAAGTGCGGATGAGTGGGCATGTGCGGAAAGAATGGTAGTGAAGATAATGAAGAGGAAGGAAGAGGAAGAGAGGGAGCTGGGCCCGAACCCCTAATCGTCCTTGACGGAGGGGGGATGTAGGGCAATGGAATAGAAACTGATAACATCCTAAGAACGATTGACTCCTACCTCGACGAGAAGCGAGAGCGGTTCCGAGGTAGGTGAGACACAGATCTGGTGGGCCACTTGTCCGGCTCGCGTAAGCACCGGCTACGTCCCCCTCAAAAAAAAGAGTAAATTAAGATTAAATAATATGATACTGCGTATGTATGTATGTATGTATGTATGTACTTTTCAAAACAAATTAAGGGTTCGGGTGTAAACAATGGGAATTGACATTTTTTAAGTTTGGAGATAATTATACTTAAATGTTGAACTAAATTCAGATTTCTACTTACATCAATTTTTAGTCTGTAAAGTTTACAGGAAGCTATGATGAAGTCTTTAGAATGAAATATAGGCAAATACATGACGAACGTATTTTGTTTTCACTTTTATATACATTTTTTTTTATTCGAAAGTCACGTAGATACCATTGCTTCTATCTTACCATCTTGCTTTATGCTTTTTCAAGGGGATATATCATGCGGATACTATCGTAATAAGTTGTAGTAAACATCACATAATTAGACAAACCTTTATTACCAAAAATTTTACATATAAGTACTCATCCTTCAACTAAATTATTGTAGCATTGGTGATATGCTTCTGGTATCCAAGACAGGCACGACTTCACTGCATCCAGTTTACCAGTAAACTTGCATTTTCGCATGTAAATAATGGTATCTACGAATATTCGCAAGTATAAAATGGTATGTGCTGCAGATATCATTATTTACATGCAGGTTGTTTTTAAAGGTTAGAATATTTTCCTTGCCATATATTCTAATAATGCCAGTCGTTGGAAAAGCGACTTCTTTTCTGGATATGAAGGATCAAACGTAGTGTCATTATCTTCACCATCTGGTTCAGTTCCCGACGATAAAACCGAGAAAATTTCAGGAAAACTGAAGTCGAGTCTACGCCGTGCCGCCATGTTGACTGCATATACCATTATTTACTTGCTCACACTGACAGTTACTATAATTTTCAATGAGTGCAACAGCGCCTCTATTAGCGTAAAATTAAATTAACCACCATAAAAGAGCGCGAGAACGCACATACAATTGTTCACACCAAAAGACTCAAAATTCCCAAAATTTTCAGTTACCATTGTTTACACCTGAACCCTTCAAATGTTACGTGTCTTGGGGTATTTATGACATTGCGTTGTAAAATAATTAATTTTACCGCTATTAAAAATATGCTATATACATTCATTTTAATACAGTTTTGCTGTTTGTGTGTAATGTAACATGGAGGTAATCATACCCTTACGGAAGCTTTTATAAATGTCTTCGTAGATGTCAATATAAATGAGTATCTTAAAAGTATGAGATACTTTGCTTATTTTTGTAGTTTTTATAGTTGAACCCTCAGATTAAAAGATAAGAGCTAGAACTACATATTAAAAATTGTTGTAGTGTCCGTGATCTTTGACCGTCGAGACATAAGTAGTTTAGTTTATAATGTACTTAGGGTGAATAATATAAAGACAGGCGATATTACTTACCATAATGAAGGTTAAACGTGTTTTTAAGGAGCAGCCTTTTTACATTGTGTAGCAAATTTGCGGTTTCTTCTATAAATTTTGTAAAATATTGTGTTTTGACATGAGCTCTATTTAGCTCATAGGGCTCGCTTTATAGAAGTCACATAGAACTTAGTTCTATGAGATTATAAGGTTTTATAGGCCTGTGTATTTCTGTAGTTTGTATTTGATTTTGTATTTATAAATTTTCGTTGAGCTATCACTCGTTTGAAGATCTTAATAGATCACGGATCGTTATTCTATGGTGGATTTTTATTTTCATATGAATAATGCATTTTACTGAATTTATAGATGCAATGGAGGTGGCTTGCAAGCATAATAAATAAACAGAAATATTAGAAGGGCCAACTAAGGTTGATGTATGTACGCCCGATGCTGTAAGTTCTATTAATTAACAGCATCTCCATTACCTATGATTAATTAGTAAAATAGGCCGTATTCAGGTATTAATATAATAAATGGTTGATATATAGAAGGTCAATGATTGCAAAGTTTCTTTGATATTCAGTTCTGTTAATTTTCCGTTCAGTTAAAAAAATCTTCACGACTTGTCTAATACTAGAATCATAAATATATTGCTATGTTTGTCGCAAGTATATCAAAAATAAAAAAAGTAATTCCATGCAATGTAATGTACGATTTTTTAATTCTAATATCATTTTACCATCTTTGGAAAAGTGTGTCGATCTAAGTATTTCTTGCTCAAGTTACCTTTAACATAAAAATAATTTGGGCTCGTGTAATTCCATTTATTGAAAGCATATGAGATAGTAAATAGATCGTAAACGTATTTATTCTAAACTAAATTATGGTTAATTTTTATATAAAGTCCATTTAAGAAACAGACAAAGTTAACAAATTCGTTTATCTACAATATTTTCAGCCCTAATTAATTTAGAAGCTGGTGATTCCCGACGATTTGTAATTGGGCATTTATTTTTTTATATTATCTATAGCTGATATTTTATCATGTTAAAATGTTTCTAAAATTCAGGCATATGCAAATGATTTTTAAGTTTATTTAACTAGAATTTAGCTAGAATTACAAACACTGGGGCATAAGGTTAGAAATATAACTAATGGAAAACAAACCAAGGGGCTATTAAATATGAGCTTTATAGATCTGAAGCCAGCTAATAATAGCAAAGAAATATACCATATAAGAGGGCTATAAAATAGAATAACAGATATTAAACCATCCAGAGGCAATAAGAATATAGCCCAATGCACAAGGTATCAAATGTACGGCCACACAAAATCATACTGCAACCGTCCATATGCCTGTGTGAAGAGTCAGTTGGTATCAAAAACTGTAAAAAAAGTAATGATACGCCAGCAACATGCACTTTATATGGAGTTCAGCATTCAGATAACCACAGAGGTTGTGAATATTACCTTAAATTCAATAAAAATAGTAGTCAAATGAAATCATCCACTAAACAACAACATACACGGCAACAAACATAAAGTTATATCTTACCAAATCGTACTCAAACACAAAATGCGCATCAACAATATACGTATGCAAATACTCTGCGAAGCCATGCAAATAATCAAATTAACAATTAAGTAGATATAAGCAAATTATTAAGCAAATTTCTAGAGGAACTTAAGATAACGCATAACCAACTTATATAGCAAAACAGTACAGTATGTATCGAAAATCCACTAATGGCTAAACTACTTAGAATTGCTTTGTGAAATGCTAATGGAATTTCAAATCATAAAGATGAAATTAATATATTTCTTAAACATAACCTGATTGACATTCTCCAAATAAGTGAAATCCATTTCACTCACAAGTCATACTTTAAAATACCAAAAAATATAATCCTTACTACACCAACCATCTAGACAGTACAGCTGGCGTTGAAAGAGCTATTCTAATTA
The DNA here is from genome assembly GCA_037954035.1 of Rosalia funebris. Lineage (NCBI taxonomy): Eukaryota > Metazoa > Arthropoda > Insecta > Coleoptera > Cerambycidae > Rosalia > Rosalia funebris. The sequence continues at coordinate 13,575,170 of JAZFAV010000010.1, read as the reverse complement.
AATCAACAATAAACCTCCACAAGCTACCAAATGATAAAAAATATCATCTTAAAGACAATTTAGTAAAATATAAAGCCTTGCCGTACGATCTAACAATCTCAGCAGTTTACTGTCTACCCTGCCACAACCTAAAAAAGGAAGACATCCGACACTTCTTCCAAACTCTCGGAGCCAAATTTCTGCCAGGAGAAGATTACAACAGTAAACATAAGATGTGGAGCTCCACAAGAACAATAACCAAAGAAAGAAAGTTATCATTACCTTGTAACAGAAAATAAATGCTCACTCCTTTCAACGGGTACTCTAACTTGCTGACCAAGTAACTAATAAATAATCAGCCGGATCTTCTGCATTTATTTGTTGTAAACGGCATAACATCATCCTACATTGATGTAATATCTAGCTGTGACCTATCTTCAGATCATACCCCCATCATAGTTACTATCACCATGGTACTAATAAACATAGTAAAACCACAAAAACTATGCAGCATAAAAACAAATTGGGATACATACAAATCAGAAATTACAAACAATCTAAATTTAAAAATACGATTAATAATCTAGATGAAATAGAAGAAGCAACCGACAACTTTGTGTCAACCCTACAAGAAGCTAATAATATAGCAACTCCTCACCTAGATGCACCAAGCCAGATTATCAATATACAAATCAAAATAAATAAACTCATAGCCGAAAAGGGCAAGGCAAGAGCGAAATGGCAACGTGCCCATAACACTAACGACAAAACAGCATACAACAGAATAAACAATAATCTCAAATCAAATGTGAAACAAATGCGTGACCAAAACTATTCACAGTACATTTAGAAGCTTAATCGTTGTGATCACTCAATATGGAGACCAATTAAATCATTCGAAAAACCAGTAATAGTTTCATTTCCTATATGCATTAAAACACCAAACAGGACAACTTGGGTCAGAAACAATGAGGAAAAGGTGGAGTCCTTTGTACCTAAGAGATCTAGCTAAAGTATTCACTCCACTCAATAACGCTTCAGACCATATTTTCCAAAAGAATCTAAATTCCAACAGAACAGAGCCAAAACAAAACAAACATAAATCCAGTTTCCTCTAAAGAAGTCAAAGAAAATATATCCCTATTAAATAACAAGAAAGCCCCAGGAATTCACTTGATAACAGCTAGAATGTTAAAAGAACTACCAAAGAAAGGAATAATTATGTGGTATACATTTTTAAAGGTATCTTAAAGCTGCAGTACTAGCTTAAAACATTAAAGACTATGGAAGTTATTTAGAATAAGTCTGTTGTTTTTTTCTAATTGGTATAATACAGTTTAGTTCATGATTAGTATATTAAATCATTCCATGCTACTATATTTAAAAAATGCAAAGTAATTGTTATATAATATTAAACTCAAGAAAATATCATCGTGTATTAAAAGACATACGTAAGCTGAGATGGTTGACTGAGATGGTTTAAATGTCGTTATGGCTACTTTATTCTATAAAATCATTGTAACTATAACTCTGTAACTAAATATAACTATTTAAATTTAAAACTATATAAATAAAATAACTCTATAACTCTACAAATACATATAAGACTATAAATATTTATTTATCTTTACTTATATTATTAAGAAAAATGTAAATTCGCAGCTACCACTAAGCTCTAACCGCAAATATCGAAGATTTATTAATGAAAGGCGATTGTCAACTAAGTGCAGTAACATCTAATAATCGCTGCAAAGAAGAGCTAAATAATATTTTTCAGATTTTCAGCAGGTACATTTATTATTTCTTTCAGGAAAGCTGTTTGTTCAGCCCTAGTCTAGTTCGACTTAGTCATCAAAAATAGCGGCATAAATCGATATCATAACGTGCAGACCGAAAACATGCAAACTCATCGAATACCCAACAAAATAAAAACATGTTTATCTAGATTAATCTCATCAAGGGCGTTTTGATTAGCTAACTCCAATTTTAGTTTAACGACATTTGAGTTCATAGCTGAAAGCAAAACTTCTGAATAATGATTATTTAATATTAAACTTCATGAATGGTATGGTAAACATGTTGTTTGAATTTTTTATTTTTAATACACTGAGATCCACCATGAAATATATTGTAGATTTGTACATCTTTAATAGTATCTCTACAGAGCCTGCACAAAATTAATAGAATACCAAAATTGTAATTTTGAATTAGTTGCATGTTATTTGTTATGTATGTGATACCGGAATCGTCTTCTAGACATGATCATTACAATTTTTTTTCAGATGGTAGACCGTATTTGCGTTATTAGTATTTTCAATTATATATTTTAATTCAATGAAGTATACAATAAATTATTTATAGACCATAACTGACTCAAAATGATACAAATCTGTAATTGTGACTAAATTACAAATTAATTTATTATGGTTGAAATATTTTCTCCTTTTATTTAATTCTTTAGTATTACATATTCGATTTTTATTGAAAATATCAGAAAATTTTACTAGTTAGGCATCAAGATACTATGTAGAATTTGTCTTGAACATATAATAATTTTCAAAACGCATTACTTAAATTATATTTTTCAATATAAACATATCCAAACTTTAGGCATTCATACATCCCTTGATGAGGGTATGGCAGACTAATGTAATGTTTTTCATGGTCCAGAATGTATCAAAAACAAATTTAGTAATGAATACTGCAAACACTTGTTAAAGCAATAGCGGATGTTGCTGCTTTAAAGTATATTGTTGCTGTATTTTCACTATATAATATTTAACCACGACGTACAGGTATTCGTATAAACCCTATCCATGGTGTACACAAAAAATAAGCCAATATATATATATATATATATATATATATATATATATATAAATAGATTAAGTAAAATCTACATGTAAAAAATAAAGTGCAATATATTCACACATTGAAATAACATTGGCGCCTCCGCCATTTATAAAAGTCTATTGTTGGGAATATATTTACAAACAAGTAACAACGCAAATAATGTCCATAAACTTATAAGAGATTTATATTCATTAGCATATTAAGAGATTTTTAGGTGTTTACAGCAGTAGAATTTTTGGCAAACATTTTTTAATTACAGGCTAGTGTTTTCGTGGCTAGTACCCCTCATATTCAAGACTACAAGGATATACTTGAACTTACTTGAAATTAATTGTTAATAATGAAATTACTACTGATGGTGATCATCACTACCTGTGATGGTCATTCATTAAAAATCTCCATGTGTTGGCTGTTCCATTTTCCTTGTGTTATGAATCCTTAGCAATCCCAGGATAATTTCTTAATTTAATGGGATTACAAAAAAGCCATACACTCAGGCTGCCACTTGTTACCTATATGGTAGTTTTCATAAAGAGACATTTAACTTTATATAATATTACCAGAGAACAATTTGTTTGTTGGAAACTGATTATGATAAAGACTGATCCTATTAATATGCGAAACAAAGGGTTTTTAAATAAGGACGCTTGATTATTAAACGTAAATATAACAAATTGTGTGTGAGATATCCACTTAAGTTTGTTTATTTGAAATAACGTTTTATGGCATTAAGTACGGAATGTCGTTCAAATGTGCACCGTGGCTTTGCTTGCTGGCATATATTCGGGAGGTCCAATTTTCGGAGACTTGATCGCATAAATTTGGCTGAATTTGCTGGATGGCGTTCGATATGTCGACATTGAGAGCATCGATTGTTTGCGGTCTATTTTCGTGGACTTGAGAATTTAGATAGCCCCAAAGGAAAAGTCTAAAAGCGTTAAATCGCACGATCTCGGTGGACAGTTCAAGTCTCGAGTGCACGAGAAAATCATGCCCCTAATCGTGAAGAATATCGCCGGCGCCGTCCTGTTGGAATCACATGTCGTCAATATCCATATCATCCACTTTAGGCTACAACAAGTTGCTTATCGTTGATCTGCAGTGCTCACCGTTGACGGTTATGGCAAAGCCAGTTTCGTTTTGGAAGATGTACGAATCGATGATTTCGTTAGACCAAAATCCGCACCAAACAGTGACCTTCTCGGGATGCACTTAATGCTGGTGTATCTCGTGTGGATTGGTATCCTCTCAAATCTGACAATTCTGCTTGTTCACATATCCATTCATCCAAAAATGGGCCTCGTCGATGAAGATGATTTGTTTGGCGAAATTTCTGTCAACTTCCAACTGCTCCAGAGCGTAATCAGCGAACACACAGCGCTGTATATAGTCGCTTACCTTAAATTTCTTGGTTAGTTCGTTTTCATACGGGCAGACCCATGTCCCGACGCAGAAAGTCGTAGAAAGGCCAAGTTATTGTAAATGACGAGAAATTGACTGCCTCAAGTTTTTCTGTATATTCTCACACACAGCAACGATGTTTGCAGCAGACCTTGTGTTTCGATAACGTACGGATGTCAGTTCAACTAATTTATTTATATATACAAATTCAGTAGATGTATAAGTTTAATTATCCAAGTTCTAGCGTCTTTTTCCCAAAAATGATGATATGTAACTTATTATTTTATAAACTGCCAGAGAGTTCGTATATTCTCTTAGATCATATGTATGAAGAATGCATCAGATAATATATACCAGTAACGACAGGAAAACGGTTAGATTTTACATTATTTCACGATATTCAGCGGCAAGTGACTGTGAAATGTATTTGTTCTAATTTAGCCCTTAATCTTCTTATATGAGAAAAAAATATGGGGCATAACTAATGTAAGATTAAGCAAAATAATAGTTGAATTTTGTATTGTATTAAGTGATAAAACAATATCTAAATTTTGGCAACTATGAATATGTTATTATTCTGTCTAACTATCCTACATACAAGTTTATTCTTTTCTTTCTTATTGAAGGGAAGCATAGAACACCTGGGTTTTCTGGATCTATATGGATTATACCTCCAACGCCCTTGGAGTGACTTTTACTCCTTTATAGTGTTTAAATTAAATTGGGAGCATGTATTATATCTTATCTAAAATCATTTTAAAATCTATATTCAGTAACACGGGGATACTTAGTTCCCCTATCAAGAAATATTGAAAAAAAAAAAGAAATAAAAAATACTACACTTTTAGTACCTACTACCAAATTTTATTTTAATAAAATTTGGTAGTAGGTATGACCACTTTTTGATAATGATATAACAGTATTGAAGAAGTCAAATAAATGTGTCTTCTTATTAGAAATAAACTGTTGTCTCGGTCAAAAAGTTATGAGTCTGATTTCCGTATCTAGAAAGTTCCTACGTAATCATTTTTTCCGTAGTTGTATCCTGGTTTAGCATAGCTCGATATATTTAATAACTTATGCAGTCTATCTCTTGATTTCTGAGAAACACAACGTGACTAGAAATAATTCCTGATATAGCATACACTGATGTACAAATAGTTTTTAAAATACTTACCTCCACACCTTGTCTCCCAAAATAACTAACTGATAAGAGCAAAGATAAGCACAAAATTCATTCCATATTCTTTTCATGTATCAAATCTAGTATTAAAAATGTTTCAAGTGCATTAATTAATATTATTCATGAATGTGTGTTGCTATTAGGACAGACAGCAAATGTTATAATGCACTAAAAAATGAAGCTACTGCTTACTTTTGTGTGACGCCGCTCATGGCATTCCAGTAAATGATAGGGGCGTAAATTTTGTATAGCTGTTGGCTAAAATTTTTATGACTCGTAATATCCGTACAACGTTATTGAAAATATAAATTAAACGCCAGTCAGTAGACATCTTATAATCATCCAGGAGATAACAATAAATTAAACATGTTAAGGCGATCGTTAAATAATACCGCTGTTGAATTATGTCTTCATATTTTCAAACTTAGCGCGTTCGCTTTTATTTTAGTGTTTACGGTGAAGTACATTTTATGTTAACGTTAGCAGTTCCTAGACGATTAAATTAAAAATTTAATACACTTTGTTATGGTGCATCTTAACTGTTATTGTTCGTCATTTCCGGGATGAGAAAAGGTACGATTAACGTTCTTCCCCATTTATAGCGCACCACTTCGCTTTTATTACATATAGTAAATACGAGATGGACGGAATCAATAAAGCGGTGAGTCATAGGCATTATCTGTTACAGTATATAAAATGTAATGAACAACTTCGTAATAGTATTGGTAATAATAGAATGTAAAATCATATATTTATTACAAAAATATAACATAAATCAAACGTATATATTTCGTTGACTGTATTTGGTAAAACTAGATTATAAATATTAACAGTAAAATGTTAACTAAAACACATTTTATATACTTGGATATTGTAAAGAATTTTTAGGCAAACTTGGTTATACCTATTTAAATCTCGTTCCGTTTATTTTTAAATTATTAAGTTGAATCTCATAAGCACTCGAGAATACTCATCGATCCAATAATTCGTGACCTGAACTCAATTCCTTCCGCAAACTCTGTTAAAAGCATACGCGTAATAAAGCTAATTAAACACGTCAATATTAATTCCGAAACTCCATTAGCAGAGGGACCGCCGATAAATTTTCACGGATAGCGTGTTCAGCGGGAATCGATCTATAGACATGCCGTCGAAGAGGCAGACTTTCTTCGGTGCTACTAATCTACGATAACAATGAGATTAAAGTGATATAACTTCATTTTAACATATTTAGCGCACCATAGTAAATTTACTTGTTTGAACACTTTGTTTTAAAATTTTATTTTAGTATTTAATGTTTGTTAATTTCCAACCTGTATATATTGTAGGCATTTAATTCAGAAATTTCTTGAGGCTAATGAACCACGAGGTGCACGAAGGATTTCTGTTCTTGTCTTATTTTCATCTATATTACATAAACGAAACTTTAGTTTATTTTGTAATTATCTTAATTTGAGAAAGAGTATATTCACTGCTATATCAATATACTAGGTATGTACATAAATATAAAATAGGAATTTTTTATTTAGAAAATATACGTTTCTTGTATGAAATTGATAAAAAATATTTTATTCGAAGTATTGTCCATTGTTAGCTATACATCTTTCCCACCTATCTGACAATTTGTGGATTCCATTCCAATATATGTCCTTGCATTCCAATTCTTGTTCTCTTGAGGCAAACCAGTCATCGGGCCATATTCGTTAGAACTGAAGCCTTACTCAGCAAGTGCGTATCTCATCGATGCAAATAAGTAGTAATCGGACGGAGCCAAGTCTGGTGAGTAAGCCGCATACGAAAATATTTCCCAACTAAACGCCTCAATCGACTCCTTGACCGGTTTTACTGTATGTGGTGGTGCCTCATCATGAAGAAATATCACTTTGTGTTGCCTTTCTTGATATTTTGGTCGTTTTTCATATAAATATTGATTCAAATTGATCATTTGTTGTCGGTAGCGTTCAGTATTAATGGTTTGGCCAGATTTTAGTAGCATATAATAGATCGCACTCTTCTGATCCCACCAAACACAGAGTGACAATCTTCCGTTAGTAGCGATTTGGTCTTGCAGTCGATGTCGATACTTCGCCTGGAGTTACCCTTGATCTTTTACGCTTAGGATCTCGAAATATATCCACTTCTTATCGTTAGTCACAATTCCATGGACAAATGACTTTCTTTTGTACTTGGCGAGCAGCATTTTGCAAATGGTTTTACGGTTTTCCTGCTGTCTTTCATTCAGCTCATGTGGAACCCATTTTCCCACCTTGTGGATGTTTCCCATGGGTTTTAATCGTATGGAAACGTATGGCTTATCGTGTTACATCTAATCGATCTGCACGTTTTTGTTGCCTTTGAGCGTAATTCTGATCCAATAATGCTTGCAATTCGCTATTTTCAAACCTTTTCGGTGGTCTTCCATGTTCTTCGTTTCTCACGTGAAAATTTACACTTTTGAATTTTTTAAACGACTCAAAGCACTGTGATTTACAAAGAGCATTCTCACCGTAGGGTTTGACAAAAATTCAATGCAATTCTGCAGTAGTTTTCTTAAAATGACAGCAAAAAATCAATGCTGTCAGCAAATCATAGTTTCCAGGCATAAAATTCGACATGTTCAAATCTATAAAAAATTATGTTGTATGAAACTTGTATTGTTGTGAGATAAAAACCTTTATCAGATGTCAAAGCAAGAAAATGGCGCCAATAACGGTAACTACATTAACAGCTAGCTTTGCCATTTATGGGAAAATTCCGGTTACATATTTACATACTTGGTAGACACTGCTTATGTCTTTGATATTTAGGAAAGTTGACTGAACAGAAAATACAAGAAGCATATTGTAAAACATATTGTATATTATACGGAATACAGAATTTGGTGTAACGATTTCTGAAATTTGTACATAAATTGTCCTGAATATTGCATTATAATGGATGTTTGCTGAGCATTTTTCCGTTCTTGAAATATCAACTTGGTCTGTTAGGTCTTCTTTTATTAAAGTTCATTAAAGTTTTACTTGGCTTGAAACTTGATGTGCCAAATGAGCAAATTTACGACATTAATACTGAACATATTTAGATTGTAAATATTCAGTCCTCATATTCGCCTACCCTATTTGTCACTTGTTCACTTGTTATCTGTATATCTTCTCGATCTAGCCTCTATTAAGAAAAAATATTTTGAAATTAATAATTTTATATTTCTTGGCATCAATAAGGATTAAATTACTAACTTTTTGATCTAAGCTATACATCTAATATTCACTTTTTAATTAGTTTGAATTTATTCTTTACGATATAAGAAAAAAGGTATATTTCATTCATTTCATAATTTTTCATAATTTTTGTATTATAATTAGCATACTTATTTTACTCAAAATTTGTCACATACTTTCGAATACCCGTAGAATCGATTACTGAGATTTCTAAATATATCTTCTCCACAACTAAAATTCTTTACCACTTTCTAGGTCACTGAACCATTACTGGAGATGAATTTTCAGGGAATTTAATCAAATAGGTATAGATAGATATATTAGAGTCATAAGGACCTTCACCCAATGCAGCGGAGCTAATTCATTGTCTGACATAAAGTTATAAAATGTTACATGCTTTTTCATGGAAATTTTATCAAATTAGATAGTATAAAAATAGAGTCGGGTATTATATCTAAATGACTAGGTACAAATACTAATTTAACCTAATCTTCTGTTATAATAATATAATAGAAGCGATGAAAAGCTACTTTTTCCATTATAGTAAATTGCACGTTGTTCTTAAATATGTGCATATAAATCGCTGGAGTTGCAGTGCACTTTATACATATCAACATGTATGAAATGCAATTTCACTATATACACCCCCTGAGAAGAGATTAGAACTTTCGATGCAGTAACGAAAACAGGAGACCAGCTTTCCACGAATACTGAAAAATTACATATTACTCGAATCAACTTTAATTATCTCCTGATTATGTCAACTTGGTTGACGCAATGCGCGTCAAATAATGTGTACCTAATATTTCGGCCGTCATGAAAAACTGATCTTCTGTTTTCATATACACCCCTTTATTCCAAAAGACCTATTATATCAGACACACTAAAATGTCAACACTCTCGAATCCTTTCATAGAGTTGCATGTTTTTAATAATTTATTTTCGAAAATATTTTAGTTTAATTAATTTATTTACGTATGCAAATTCAGCGGATGCAGTTTAATTATAGAAGTATAATTATAAGTTTAATTGTGGTAGTTTAGAGTAGTTGTTTTTCCTAAAAAGATGATATTAATTTATTAGGATATTAATTTATTTTACCCACGGCCACTATATTAGGGAGGTTTAATACGTCTGTTTTTCGTGGACTATAGGCCTTCTAATACACCATTTGATTAAAATTCGTGATACCACGCTTCTTGATATTAATATAAAATATTCTTGATCGAAATAAATCTATCAAATCTGACATTTTTTAAAACCGGAATTCTTCACCTCGTAATTGACCGGTTTTTCCCGTGGTCGTAAATAGAACGTTGAATGACATTCGGGAATTAACAGCATTTAATTCGCTCAAAAGAAATGATTTTCTTGAGCGAATTATTTGATCATTTCTTCTCGTGGATTAAAAGTTTGTTAATGCATTTATATAATTAATAACTATTATACACGGTCAGAAAATCCATATATTCTATCAGACTATATGTATGAAGACTGGACTAGTTAATAAACATCAGTAGTGATAGAAGAATAAAACGGTTGGATATTGATTGTTTGACAATATTCACGGGAAAGTGACTGTGGAAGCTATTTGTCCTATTTTACACACAAGTTCATTATTGTATTTTTTATTAGAACTAAAGCATAGAACAACTAGATTTTCCGAATGTGTATACTGCAATCCACTACTAATGGATACATTCATTTTCTATGCGATGTACGATATTTAAGTGTGTCACAGAGACACAACTAGGAGAATTTTATACCTCCAACCCCTTTAGAGTGATACTTAACATTTTCAAATTATATGAGGGCATGTGTGGTACTTTATCTAAAAGGATTTTAAACTGTCTATTCAGTAACATGGGATTTTTAATTCCACTATTTTAATGTCAGTAAAAAATATTACACTTTTAATATTACCAAATTATGGTCACTTTTTTATAATAATAATAGTATTATTGATGTTTTTATATTGTGTATTTGCTTTTTGCCGATTTAATTCGGGAACCAATGAAATATAATGTGACAATTTGAATATTATAATTTCTGCCCAAACGTTTAATTTCTTAAGATTTTGACGACAAATCTCCATCACTCAAATTGATATCATTTATTTTCTCTCTTTCAGTATCTACAGTTCTGTGTATTGACAGTTGTAAGACAAATATTAGTCGAAAATATGGTTATTCTTTTAAGTTTATTGATAAATAATAGTTACTTTTGACATACAATTTGCAATTACCTTTTGCAAAATTTTAACAAATAAGTAGGATTGTTAGCGTATGTTCTTCAACCAAATCAATTTTATAAGGATAATATTATTCTTTCTTTAGAAGATAGGCGACTTACTAGTATCTTTATCTAGGATACTTCCTTGTATGGATATCCTTCAGTATCTACCAATACCTCCAAGTTATTTCCATGCTTTATATTTTAATTGATGAATTTCCTAAACTGACAAACTTTTTGTTCTATTCCACTGATCCTAGACAAATCGTAACAAATGTTATGGTGATTGGATTTCGTATAGATATATCCTTCTCTCGTCTTACTTTATCATTACATTCTAAAGTTAACTTTAAAATTTTTTAGGTTTTTGAAATATTTTTTAAAATAATAATGAACATACATATATAAATTTTACAAAAAAAAAAAACGATAAATTACTTTAATACGATAACATCAGTTTTTTAGTTCTTAACATCAGTTAATTTACAGATATTGGGAATGAAGAATAGTCTGTAGATATCACAAAAAAACGATGTAGTTTCTATATTGATTAACTCTGAACTAAGTGGGACACTAAATATGACTTGATGTACCAAAAGGAAAAATGTATGATACAGATACAACCATGGTCTTAGACGCACCCGCACTCCATTTATTAATATTAAAGAAGGGACATAAATTCAAGAGTGATGAGTTGAGTTATCAACCTCTTTAAATAATATAATTTTAATGTAATTGTTTTGAAAACCTTAAGGTATGTACAAAATTAATTTACCAATTGCCGGACAATTGAACTATTTAACTCTACTTTTATAGTAGCAAAACTATTGCGAAACAATATTTAAATAATGTTTTAATACCCAAAAAATTAGAACAATAAAAAATCAGATATACGTTCAGCAGGAAATAATAAAAACCAGAACCTAAATAAATTAGATGTATTACTCAGAAAACGTATTACTTTTACTGATGGCACATTTACAAGAATGAATGCCCTCTTACATATATTACTGTAGAATGTATCATGCCTTAAATTGAATAAAAAGTTTAATAAATGATACGAATGTGCTCACGTTCCCCACGAGATAGCTATATTAAAATAGTGAGAGTTATACATATATCACACCAATATATCATCTTTATGGTATTAAATAATAATTTATTATTATATATATATATTCCTAGGATTTTTAGAATGACGTATACCGAGCATCCCAGGTCTTGTTTCTTGATGAATTTTCCAGTTATGAGACAATACACAATTCAGATAATAATACTCTTTACAGAAAATAAATTTAACTTAAATTGTTATATCTACATTCACTGAGACAATGAATTAGAAACCACCAATGTTTATACATATGGTACTCTAATCTGAACCATCTACATAATGAGTACCATCGAGAAAGAATGTAATGACACTTTCGAATGTTTCTCTCAAATAATTGTGATAATGAATCAATTTTAAAGATAATTCTTGCTTAATTAATGGAAGATGCAACCATTTAAAGATGTATACTTAACTCTAAAATTAATTAACTATTGTCTATATTTCAGTGAAACGTATCCAGAGTGTCGATGCGTCAAAGTCTCCTGTTGCATCCTTTCCTAAAAGTACGCTCACAGGAACGATACTAAATGGAAGTCGATCGAATGCTAGGCAAAACGAAATAAGACAATACAAGATACAATAAATCAATACGATATGGACCAACATATCACCACTGGCTCTACGAGAATCCTCATTGGGCTAGTCTATTTTAAATCATTCTGAATTTAAATGTGGTGGTGAAAATATGGCATATAATGGGTGATTCAGTTTGCTATATTTAGTAGAAAGAATATACTTGCGATAATCGTATAGGATACAATTTGAAGAAAAAATATCATCGTTATTTTGGCAAATGTGATCGTACAGATTTAAAGACATCATTTTATACACCGTGATAAGGGACTTATAGATAAATATACTATATTATATAAATATATATACTTATATTATATAAATATATTGTTATAGATTTCTGTAGAAATAAAAGAGACACAGAGGCGTGAATAGAAAATTGAATCACCTAATCTACATTGTGCTATTTCAATTAATATGGAAGTTGTTTATAGCGGAATATTTGACAGATTGGGCGTTTAATATTTCACAAAAAATTAGGGTGTAACGTGTTTGACAAAGTATTAAAAAGACATTAATCGGTTATTCTTTAGATGATTATGAAGAAACTGATGTATTGTGTAATAGAAAATAATACGTCTACATTAAATTTTCTGTATAATAAATTACTTATTTTTATTTAAATTCTCTAAGTGGTCTTCAAATAAATGAGATACTTTGACACACTGTATATGAATATATAAATATTTCATTATGTCCGGATCTAGTTTACAGTTTCAGCTTAAAAGGTTAATTAATAAAAAGAAGTGAAATTTCATTTAGTACAAAGAGGTACAAAGGTTTTCAGAAAGTACCCTTAGGTGAATGCTTTTGAGGTCACTGAAGGGATTGAATGAAAAAATAATTTTTTGTTCCGGTATTCCATTAAAAATAATTTCACAGTTCGGTAAATATTAAATTGCCTGAAGCTGACACTTGTGCAGATAACTTTTCTCGGTATATTTTTCAGAAAATTTCATAAATACCCTTTTAATTTCATGAGAATATGTATATCATATTTAAAAAAAGACTTATATATTAAATAACACTATTTTCTGACATATGTACGTTTTTATTTTATGAATAAATTAAACTAATATATGTATGGTACCTAGATATATTTTACCAAATTTTCATAGCAGTAATAATTAAATAATTTACAATAAGCATATTTTATGCACCAATTAAAGCACATAATATATTTCATACAATGGGCCAATAGTGGGAAAATATAAATAACGAAGAAGTGAATTATTTATATTATGAAATAAAAATATAATGAACCATCCATTTACATTATAATTTATATTATAATTTACATATAAAATCTCTACATATTGAATTATCTCCAGGAAGACTATAATGAGACCCTTTTTATAATAAATTAATTATAGGAGTTAATTATGCTCTTGGTATGAATCCGATTATGCTCTTTATCAATTGAAGGCATAATTAGATTATTATTTATTGTTCGAAATTATTATTAAATTTCGTATACTTGAGGAAAATGTATCGAAAGTATTACTTTACATTGTTTCTTGGTAGTACACTGTTATTTAGTTAAAATATCTTTTCAACAACTACAAACAAATTTAGAATGTTCTTAGATCGTCAATTATTCTATTGTAGGAACTAGTTTGACTCTTTGACAATTATGATGAATTTTTCTTCATAGCCCTCGGCTTTTTTCTTCCTTCTTATGCATAAATTGACAGCTAATTATTTTGCGAATACAGCTATAATCCATTTTTTAAATCTAACCAAAATTTGTACAATTACAGAAAAAAGAGAAAGAAATAAGGAACGGTCCTAAAAACATAAAAATAATTATATAGATAATATTCAAAGGAAAGAACTGTTTGTCAAATAAGCTGTAACAGCTAATGTAGCTCGCGTATTTTAACACTTATTCAAATTAGGTATTGTTGGTATCAGAGCAATGCTACATATAGTTCTTGTTTAAATAGTGATCTTACTTATTGACTTTAATAAAACTGACATCAAATTGAGCATTATTGGCATCGGAGCACAGGTACATAAAGCTATTGTTTAAACCCTGGTCTTAATTCAATTAAAGTGACTTGGAAGATGTTTTTATAATTTTGATGTATAGTATTTATTTAACATTTTAAACAAATGGCTGTACAAATAAATTAATACGTTAAAGGACCGAGTAGGCTATTCTATGAACCACATTTAATGTCCATTTGTCTCGACTCATTGAATTTAACGACTGCCTTACCGGTAAGATGTATTTAACGCATTATAGAATAATATTCAAGTGGTAAACTCACATGAAAATAGACATTTACCTTTGCAACAGAAATATGAAACTTTTATATGATAAGTATGATGCATTACAACAATAAATTAAAATATCTTTATTAATCATTTTTAAAGGGTACTTAACTTTGTATAGCTTAAAACTTTTGAATAGATTCTTTTAAGAATCAGCTTATTTTAATGCAAGATGCACCAAATTGATGATCTGGATTTGAGCAACATGTGGTTTCAACAAGGCAGTGCAACGTACCATACAACACATACAACCATAACTCTTTTGCATACCAAATTTCCTGATCATGTTGTCTCGCGAAATGCTGACATCAAATGGCCTTCAAGATTACGTGATTCAATATCACTGGACTTTTTTCTTTGGAATCATGTCAAGGGAAAAGTGTACACCACCCAATCAGCAACAATCAATTGCCTCAAAGCAAACGTATTATTCAGGAAATAGAGCAAGTTTTATGTGCCTGTATTATGGACAATTTTGCTAAACAATGAGATCATGTTAGATGAGTTGACGCGGCGATATGAATGATATTCTTCTCTAGTATCCGTATCGCCTCCATTTTATGTTGAGGAATAAAGAACCTCAGTTTGTCAAATATTATTAATTTTAATCACAAATCACATCTTATAGCTCCAAATGAAACACTTTTTATATTTAGTTCAACCAAATAAATTTAGAGTTATGCTTTAATCATTTGAATTGGCCACACTTAATAAGTACATTGATATTAATATTTAACTAGTATACTATGCCGCAGTCGATAATAGAGATCGCATACTTAACACCTAGGATCACGTGATGTGTACTTTGTGCGTTTCCATGAATATTTTAATTATTGACCTTCGCAATACATAATGAAATGGATGTAAAATAAACAGGAACTTTAATTAATTACTATACTTACTGTAACGTAATTCCCCGTTGTGCAGGAAAAAATAATTCATTATCCCAAGTGCTCTCGTCCCCGACTTCAAAATTAACACTAAAACATTCGCTACTTGATTTCTGCAACAAATAAAAATATTTTCTTTAGTCCATTATTCACCAGACAAATATTTACATATTTCATTCAATATAAACAATATTACAGAGGTGTAACTCAATTAATTTCCGCAGACAGAGAAAAAGAAAAGAGAGACAGAGGAGCAATACTCAAAAACATAATTAATATTTATAATACCCTTAATCCAATTATCTAAAATTGAAGAAGTATCGCTAACTGATAAATAGTTAATTTACATCATCCAGGGGCATTCCAATTTATAAGAGAAAATAAATATGAACTTGTCAAAGTTCCGACTTTGTTCGCTTCCATCAAGAATAACTCTGGTCAGACTGATTTGGTGCATATTTTTCTGACATGCATATGCATAAATAATGCAGAATGCATGGAGAGTGCACAAATCTAATAATCGGCGGATCGGTGCGTTATAAAATATTTAAGGGTATTGTATGTATATCGAATACATCACAGGAATGCTTTTGTTCGAACAAACTATATCGGATGCACAGATGCGTTGCAGTTACTGCAGGAAATAAAATAATGATAGGAATTTGCAGAATCTTGTTTCCTACGCTGTTATACGAAAAACATATTCAAAGTAACGTGTGTTTTTAAAATTCATACTAAGGGGTCATATTTTATATCTAGCTTACAACCGTTTTCATCTCTAGTCTAGCTTATAAATAGTTTAAATGAATTATATAAACTCTACCATATACCGATAAAATTAATCGGTTAAGAATAATGATAAATATGTTCACAATTATTATTACTATAACATTAATAAGATATAATAATACAATGACAGTAATACATGTACAATAATATAACATATACAATAGTAATATGTTAATAATACACCAGAATATAATACGTAATATATACAGCTGAAAAAGTATATAATTATATCAGGTTGTTATACATGAAATATACAATTTCTTGAATGATAATCTTTAGAAAGGATTAAAGGGTTACCTGTTGATTGCCAGTAAAATATTTATAATCTGTAACAAACACTTGTTAATTCTCAATTTGCTAATGGTGTTGCTTGCTGTCCAAGTATATATTAAATTTTAATTTTGTCTTAAATGTTACAAAGGAAACATGCAATTTACAAGTAATTTTTATTTACAAGTTCGAAATTAATCAACCCCGTGGACGACCTTTAATATCAATAGATGAATAACTCCTTAATGAAAGGAAGCTGTGGAAGAAAATCCTAGTTAAACAGTTAGATAACTTGCGGTACATCAGGAACTAGAATTACTATTTCCAAACAATTAAAAAAGACCGAGAAGGTTAAAAAGCTCGAAACGTGGTGAACAGGAAAGATTCCACCCTGCTGCATGATAACTCCTGATATCATGTTCCTTTATAGACCATAAATAAATTAAAGGAGTGTGGCTGTGAAATCTTACCACATTCCTTACCCATATTGTCCTTATCTAAATCCTCCAGACTACCACTTCTTTGAGATTGGACAACTTTATGCGAGCAAAAATATTTACAAATGAATTGATTAAAAAGTTACTCTTATTCTCGAACTTTGTTTCATCTCGTAACTAAAACTTTTTCAAATCTGGTATAGAAAACTTGGTTAGTCGTTGGCACAAATGGATTGAAAAAGATGGTAAATAATTTGAATAAAAAATTAAGTAGGTATACGATATAATCAATGAAAATATGAATATTTGTTCCAAGAAATATATCGGATGTCCAAAAAGTCTGGAGACGGTCAAATATCTCGAGAAATACACATTAGATCCAAAAAAGAAACAACATTGTCTTAGTAATTTTAAAAGCCCTATCAAATGACACCAAATTCAACCCCCGATCCCCTCCCCTTGTGATGGGGCTGGGGGAGATTTTAAAATCTTAAATGGGTACTCCTATTTTTTATTGCAGATTCAGATTCTACGACAAGAATTACGTCAAGTTTGTTGGAAGCATCTTTTTCTATTCGTGACAGATGGCGCTGTACTCGCAAAAATAGTTTCTTTCGTAATTTCTAAAAAATTTACGGAAGAATGAAAAATAATAAAGTACGAGTTCATTTACTGAAAATCAGCTATTCAATGGTGTTAAATATAATACCCTCCCATCACCGTGGAGGAGGGAAAGTGGAAGGCATTTTTCAAGTGCTAAATGGAAAAACTCTACACTCAATAAGCGCTTCGCCAACAAAGTTGGCATCATCTGGAGATGATTAAAAATATTGTACTAAGAGTTTTACTAAACGGTGCCACGAACGATGATAAGAGTTTGGAAGTTTGTGTAAGGGTTGTTGAAAACGGTTGTAGAAAACGTCTGTTAGAATGGTTGCTCAACAAACGGGTATAAGCAAATCAAGTGTAAATAACATATTGAGATGAGAATCCTCATTGGATGAGGGATTTCTATACACAATATCTACAAAAACTGAATATTTGAGCTGGAATATTGTGCAACCGAATTGTCGGGCCGTTTTTCATCGATGTAAGTTGACAGGTCAAAAGTACGTCGATTTATTTGAATATCTCATTCAGTAGGGGGCTTTGCCGTTATAGCCTTGGCGGTGAAGCCTAAAACAAGTATATTGATGGTGAGAGGCAAGGGGACTCACCTAATACAAACACTCCGATGGTGAGAGACAAATTACGAAAAAAAATATTTTTCCGATTACAGCGCCATCTGTCACGAATCGAAAAAAACGTATCAGACAAGCTTGACGTACTTATTGTCGTAAAATCTAATTCTGCAATAAAAAATAGGAGTTCCCATTTAAGATTTTGATTCCCCCCCCAAGGCCACCCCTTGAGGTGGTGAGGGGTTGCGATTGCTATCACTGGATAGCGCTATTAAAATTATTAAGGAAGTTTTAGTGACGCATTAAACTGGTGCATTAGCACGGGTAATGAGTGTGCCTCGATAGCTCAGCGGTCAGAGCAACCAACCGGAAATTGGGAGAGCCGGGTTCGATTCCCGGTCAAGGCATAAGCACTCTTTATCCTTGCTATCGTCAAAGTGGTGAGCCCGACGTGATGTGATTCATTCCAGTACTCGAACCTCCCTTAACATATCAAATTCGCGGATTCGATTCCCGTCTTATCCATCGCCCTATAGTCCGGGGTTACCGAACAACGGTTCGTAAGAATGGCGAACGCGGTCACATTCCGTTAATTGTATCGAGACAAACCATGTCCCAAAGGAGGGAGTACTGTAGTGACGCATTAAACTGGTGCATTAGCAGGGATAATGAGTGTGCCTCGATAGCTCAGCGGTCAGAGCAACCAACCGGAAATTGGGAGAGCCGGGTTCGATTCCCGGTCAAGGCATAAGCACTCTTTATCCTTGCTATCGCCAAAAAGTGTTTTCTACTTTTTGCATCCAATGTATATTTTTCGAGATATTTGACCGTTTCCAGACTTCTTGGACACCCGGTATATTATGTATTAATAATAATATTATCGATAATCGTACATTTTCAAAGCAAACATATACATATAAATATGATGGATATGAGATTTTGTAAACCAAATCTATTTAATGGTTTGTGATTTAGTAACTCTTTTATACAACTACATACATATGTACACACCTGTAACATATATACATATACTTTTTTCAGCTTCTTAGGTATTCCTTATTTCGAAATAATTATCAACTTCCTTCATAGATATGGATGAAAGAGATTCTCCCAACTGGATTTTTAAAGCAAATATTCTGAGAGGGCTATACATTATTTGGTATGGTATTATATATTTCTCGTCAAGAACAAATTAGACCTTTAAAATATGGATTCCAATATCAACGGTATAACATCATATTTGAGTTATAATAAATATTAACGGTATACCATAATTATTGAGTATATAAATAATAGTGTATATTTTATTTTATGTTTCCTGTATATTTGAAAATGAGTATTATTATCATAATAACGAAGTATAATTACTTTTGTATTTTAATAGAACATTTCAGAAGCGAAGCTAACGTTAAATTTTCTTCGTTGACAAAAATAATGCGGCTGGGTAGCTTTGAAACGAATATGTTATAAAAATACAGTTAAATTTGTATTAACAATCTTATTAACCTCATCGAATAATGGTTTTTTATTGGTGTGAAATTCGTGTAAAGAGAAATGCTAAATGTATAAAAAAATTTGGCGAGCTAGAGTCCATTTCTCATAAAATCGGGACTGATAGTATGTGTTCTATCGCAGGCAAGGACCAAGATTTAATTCTATTTACTTCTATTATATTATTTCCCTTTCTATGTGTCGACAGAGTGAATTTATGGCCAGTCGGATCGTTTTTCTTTCGTTCTCGACATCTTGAGTTATCACAGTAATATACGTTGCAAAAGAGTTTTACATATATAGGTCGGGTTATAATGTAAGAACTATACTAGATGTATGACATTTATACAGCGTGCTTGATGTATTGCCTTATATATAAAAAACTACAAAAAATTACTTAATTGGCAAATATATTGTTTTACTGTGTGCATTATTTGACATGTATTATATATTTAATCTAGTATTAGAATGAATATGAATATTAACAGGAATATTATATTTTATATTACAATATAAAAATACTACACTATTATAATGCATAATTGATCGGCCTTTGTATGTTTTTATTAAAGCGTCTATTCCAGCGAGCGCCAACAGGGTCGAAATTAGGTCTCTCTTATTACACATCAATAGGTTATGGATAATAAGTTAAAAAAACCGACTTTAAAAAAATAATAAATAAAAAGCAAGAAATAAATGTTTGATACAATAATTTAATAGTTATTTGTTGTTCCATTTAAAATAATTAAGAAATTATTGTTTATTATGTAATGATTATTAATTAATTGTTTTATATAATTTTGAAGTCGGTGCCAAGTAAATATAAAAAAAATATATACCTTACTACTATAACAATGAGTTTACATTTAATATTGCCGAGGGCCGGAATTCGCATTACTAATACTGTATGGCATCGACTTCAAAATTATATAAAACAATTCATAATAATTACATAATAAGCAATGATTTCTTAATTACATTAAACGGGACAACAAACAGTACTAAATTGTTGTAGAAAACATTTATTTCTTGCTTTTTATTTGTTACTTTTTTTTTAAATCAGCCTTTTTAACTAATTATTATATAATTTTAAGTGATGAATGAGAAAACGACGGTTACTTGAATAAGGAGTTCTGTTGTGTATCTTTGAAGTCCAACGTCCAATACCAATTAAATTAAGATGGAACTATCTTGAACCTATGCTGAACCCAGCACAACAAGAATAATTAAAATCGGTTCATAAACACAAAATTTATATCCGAACATACATAAAAAATATATATACAGACGAATTGAGAATTTTTTTTAAGTTGGTCTTTATTTTTAAGTTGGTTAAAAATACATCATAATACAATAATGAAAATTAATGAATATTCGAATAAATAGAAAACCGAGGTAAGAGATGTACAGATAAAAACTAATTTTAAAACACATGTTGGTTTCGGTTTTGCCTCGCATGGAAGCTTGTGCGGATAATAAAAGTTCATCACTAGATACATTTCTAAGTTTCCTACAGTAGAACATCAACGTTAATCACATAACAGTACTTCATGTAATAGGAAAGTCCTTTCAACAGCTGCTGTCACCAATGGACCGTACGAGAAGTTAGCTACAAGTATATAGGGACTAGGAGTATATTTTATTAAAGTAGGAGATAACTCTTGATGTGTACCCTCTAGAAATGAACACATGTGTCTAAACTGCTGTATCCAGGATTCCTCGTAAACAATTTTGCAGTTTTTTTAATGATAGTACTGACCTCACGTGTGTTGTGGTTGTATATTTTTTGTTTAATAGCATCTAACACAATAAATTGTTCTTATAACAATAAGCCATATGTTTGCAGTTTTTTATTGCAGTAATTAATATGGAATAATTACTGCTAATATAGACGACATGATCTCGTATGTTTTGTAGTTACAGTAGAAAGTTCTGCACCGGGTGTATGGCATTACATTCTTTGCGATCAAGGCTAAAGGTAACATGTTTTAACTCTTCAAAATATAATTGCAGTTCTGCAAAAACTGCATATTTATACCTTTAATGGTTTGTCAGATATTCAACGATTAAAATCAAAATGAGACACGCTGTACATTACTGTTACCATAAACTATTTGTTAAAAGATATTTCCTTCCCCGAGTTCTCAATGTTCTTCTGAAGAAACAGCGCATAAATTAAGAAAATGCATTTCCAGTTTGAAATATGTGCTGTTTTCGGTAATATCGATGAGGTGCAAGTGCGATTTTCAATCTCAAGAAAGCCGTTAAAGACAAATGGGTGTTGCAAAGTTCGAAGCTGAAAACATGAAACTCACTGAAACGAGAACGCATGAGTAGTTATTTATGGCATACTATTTCCTTCCTTAGACAGAGGGTGTAATTTAATTTTTAACGTTGTATGTTTTTGGGGAATTTGTAACGAAACCTAAGAGGCTGCTTAAATTGTGTTGAGAGGCTACTTTATAAAAGGTGTCGGAAGAAAACCGTTACACTTATAATATATACGAATAGATTATGAATCTTTTAGGGTTGTTACAAATGATCATAAAATAACGCATGGTAAACTTCAAGTTATTTGTGCAAATTCTCGCATCTGCATACTCCTGCAATTAATTTTTGATAACGTATTAATAGTTTTAAGGCGACATCAACTGTGGATGTTTATACAGGAATATTAATTCTCTAAAAGTTTCCAAAAATATCTGTGATATTAAGTATTTTTCAAGAATAGTATCTCTGTGACATGGAAGACTTAACTTAAGACTTAACTTAAGACAAATTAATTTACTGATTATGTTTCTTGATGTCACATTCTTATGTGATATATACTCTGATAAAATTGATTTATGTAGGTATTGAATACGAACCTTAAAGAAAGAGAGTAGGAGTAGGATTTAATTATTTAAGAAGATGTAAGTCGGAAGCCAACACATTTATAATAACCTCAAAACATATTTATTGCAATTCAAATATACCATTTGTGATCCTGTAAATTTGACTTCTGCTGGGTACGCCAAAAATCTTAAAAACGTCATAGGTCCGCAATTGGTGGTTACTTTAGGTGTAGTAGGTTCGAGGCAGTACTTAAAACGGACGAAAATCAAGGGACTTTAATAACAGTGACTATGGATCCGAATGAGCAGATGCAAGAGATTTCTCGTTTCCTGCATTTTTAAGCAAGATTCACCAAACATGAATATAGCCAAAAACTTGAAGATACTTTGTTACAAACAATTAATTTGTAAAAAACAATGAATTTTCTTATTAGTGGTTAAGCAAAAGTTATGTTGTCTTCATGAAAACGAAGTAAAGGATAAACAAATTATACATTTAATTGCCTTATCCAAATTCAAAAAAGAGATTTAAATAAAGCAGTGATAAACTCTATAATATCCTTTCGTTTATACAAGAATTAATCTTATTATATTAAATAAACTTGTTAATTTCCAATTAAATTAGATAAACAATTTTTGAAGTAGTAATTATTAAAGCTACGTAAAATTCTGTTTAATAATCTAAAGTTGTGTTTAATAATCTGTTTTTGATTTATTATCAGTATTAAATAATCCCTCTGTATATACTTCACAGTTATTTATCAAACTTTAATTGCAATTTAATAGACGAATTTAAAAAAATATATATATGATTATATAATTTGATGTTCGGTTCGGTTTTATTAGATGTTAACAGGTTTTACAAATAAATGTGATATGATATTTGTGGCGAATACTATTTCATTTAATAGTAATAGGACTACGAGTATCTGCACCGATATTTCAAATATGTTTGGTCACGCAATGCGGTTATTATTAACTGGATTATGGCTGTTGACTATCAAAAGTCAAATGTTATTGCACGAGCACATTCCTAATAAATATTATTTAGCATAACCCCTACGGTATTTATTGTAGACATTTTTTTTCCGATTTTATAAAATCGGAGAATAAAGGTAATGTTCTCATGCGAAAATCAAATGTCAACATTTAGTACCCCAGGGAATAGACGAATTGTAGAGCATGCCGTGTGTCGCATTTGCTCTTTATCGGCACAGATCTTGGATATTGATATTTTGCGTGCTTCTCGATAAAATTCCTCGAGCCCTAAATTCTAGACGAGTCACTTTTGGATTGACGAAAAAGCAAATACAATATTGTTGTGGAATTTTTGCATATCTACCTGTGTGTCTACCTTTTGTGGGCACAAATTGCTCAGATGCTGAATAGTACTCGATTAAAAAGTATATAGCAATCTACTAGTATATGTAAATAAATTCATATAGTATGTATCACAATATCTGAGTAAACTTAAAGGAATGAATGATCTTGGAAAGTTGACAAGTTTTATAAACATATATTCAAAACTGTTATTTTCTAGGCAGTGAATGTTAAAAATTTTAATAATATAATCTTTCTTCTTTTTATTATCTTGCGATTAAATCAAGGTACGTGAATAAATTCGGTACCCAAGAACTTTGGCATTAATAGGTCAGATTTATGCCAACTATTACCAAATAAATTGCCTCAGTTTTTGCACGACGCCGACGCGACGTATCGTCTATTGATATACGGCGTCACACATAGTTCATAGGCGACGGTTCACCACCACATTTTAGTCTTGATTTTCACCTCTGAGGCACTTGAAAAACATAATTTATTCTACATTTCAAACTGAAAACATTCAAAATATTCGAATACAAACACAACATTTTTTAAAGAATTGCAATGTGTATGGATACGGCGACTACAGGCATGTATTTAGACTCAAAATAGCTGTATTTATTTTAATGCAGAATATAACATTATATGGGAATGCTATATTTTTTCAAACCAAATCGTGGCATTAAGAAAATGTACTTAAAAAAATTAAAACACATTTAACGACATTGGCGCCTCCGCCATTTACTTAAAACTTGTTTTCTGGGTGATAATCGGCAGTTGACTTTTCTGTTTGCCGACAAGCAGCACCAAAAACAAACAAGTCAAGGGACATTTGTAGTAAATTAAATTCTGTATAAAGAAATTTTGGAGAATAATCTTCAGTAGAGCCGTACTATTTTTTCTACTTTTAACAATGGTATTGAACTCTTCTAACTGCTCCACTAGTTGTTTCCACGACAAAAGGTTCGGATTTAGTTTAATGTAGAATATAATTTCATGAAGGTATGTAGTTTACTTTCAAATAAAATAATACGATGACGACTTCGCCATTTATTTGAAAATTGTTTGCAAGGCGATAATCGGCGGCCAATAGAAAATTAGTTCTTGCCGACAGACAGCAACACAAACAAACATAAGTCAAGGGGAGCTTGTAATAAATTAAATTCTCTATCCAGATTTAGAATATTTTGTTTTAGTAGGGTAGTATGACCTTTTTCTATTTATTTCAATGGCACCGAACTTCTCTAATTCCTCCACTGAGTATTTCAAGGTAATAGGATCAACCAAATATGGCTTACTAATCTTTTTCTTAATCAGAAAATGTAAAGATAAACTATATTTTATAAACTGTATTTTAAAATTTTCAACAATATTGATATAATACAGATGCTTTATTATTACATGATTGATTATTTCTTACAATGTACATGATTGTAAGAAAATCATTTTGGTTTACTTCTCTTAAATATATATCTATAATTTCTTAATGAAATGTTAGATAGCCCTTATTTCACGCTGGTTGATTATAATGAGGTATTTTAAAAATTTCAATTTTTGAAATTTATCGAGACATTAACGTATTTTTAAGCATTTAGGTTATGAAGAGGATATGACTTACATTAAATAGTTTAGATCAATTTCACGCTAATGTCATTAGGAATGGATAAATTTTAGATTTTGATATAGACTTGAAAACATTTATATGATTCAAATACAACACCATATTTTTGAAAAGATGAGAACATCTATATGCGACGACTAACAGGCACATATTCAGACTCAAGCTAGCCATATCGAGCATTACTTAATGTAGAAGTACATTAAGTAATTACATTACTTTAATGTAGAAGTAAAAGTATGCTGTTTGCTTTCAAATCAAGTTTATTATTAAATTTTTAATAGTTTGTTATTTAGGTTACTAAAGAGACACAATACAATTATACATGTCTGCGTTGACTAGTGGTGAGGAAATAATATACAATGGCAGTAAAAAAGACACCTAATAAAATTTAAATATATTCGAATGACATTAGCGACTTTAGCTAATTAGCGCCATTTATTTAAAAATTGTTCTCTGGGCGATATTCGGTAATTGACAGAAAATTCGTCTTTGCCTACAAACAACATCGAAAACGAAAATAAATCATGGGGAATTTGTAGTAAATTAAATTCGCTATCTAAAAATGTTCACTAGAGCTGTACTGTCTTTTTCTATTTATTATAAAGATACCCAACTTCCCTAACACCTCTATTGGTAGTTTCCACAGAAGAGAAGGTTCACAAAATGTTCGAACCTGTAAGAAGGTATTGTGTACTTAACATGGTTTACTCATCTTATTTTAATCGAAATATATAACAACACTTTGTATATTTCTATAATTCTTAATAACATCTATATAATACAGGCACGTTATTAGATAACATTGTTATAAGAAAGTTATTTTGCATCATTTCGTTTAGGTAGATATGTATTTACTTTCTTAATAAAATGTTGGATATTACTCATAATTCTTGTTAGTCAACTATAATGATATTTTACAACGTGAAATATTTTGAAATATATCGAGACATTAACATGCTTTCAAACATTTAAGTTATGAAACAGATACCGCTTATGTTAAACGTTTCAGATCAATTTCACGCTAGTGCTATTCAAAGATGATTAGTATTAGTCTTTGATTTAGACTTGAAAATATTCAAAGTATTCAAGAACAAACACAGAACATCTACGATGCGGCGACTAACAGGCATGTATTCAGACTTAAACTAGTCATATCGAGCACTAACTTTAATGCAGAATTTAACTTCGTAAAAGTATGGTGTTTTCTTTCAAATGAGGTTATTATTAAATTTTAAATTAATAGTTTGTTATTTAGTTTACTAGAAACACACACAGCAATTACACGCGACTGATTTATTTAGTGGTTAGGAAATAATATACAATGACAGTAAAAAAGATACTTAAGAAGAATTAAACATGTTCGAATGACATTGGCGACTCCGCCATTTATTTTAAAAAAAATTCTGAGTAATAATTAGCAATCGACAGAAACTTTATTTTTGATGACAAACAGCAATGAAAGAGAACACAGATAGAGGGGAACTTATTTTCTATTACATATTATGTAATAGAAAATAAGTTCACCCCCGGTTATAGTTCCTTCAATTGTTCATTTCTGCAGCAAATTCATGACTTCTTCGCAGGAATGAACTTCTATTAGTTTCTGGGCAAATCCCATTTTATATGGATGAAGTTTTTATTCATGCAAATGCTTCAAAATAGTTGTAAGGTTGATGCTATTTCTTAGGACTATTTGATATGAACGTGAGGTTGGCTTATCTTGAGTACTTGAAAAATACTATTTTAATATAATTTTATGTGAAACGCAGTTTTATTCTCAACAGTTGGACATATATTTCCGCAACCCCTTAATCTTTAAAATTTATATTCGATAAGTTATTTTATTATTTGTAGTTACTTAGGTTGTTTTTATTTCTTAAACATTTTGTAACATGGATAATAAATGTCTTAGATATAATTTATTCCCGATTTCAATATCATGATTAATTTTATAGAAAAATAATCTTTGTTCTAGAGAGATTTCAACTTTATATATTTTACTTTGTTTTTTGTATAAATTAACATCTTATTATCCCTTATTAACATATGTAAGCCATAAGTGTTTATGACTTACATATGTAAGTCATAAGTCGCCAGAATTGGCTCATCAAGAACAATTCCAATAAGTTTTTTTTTATTTTAAGTTTGGACACAGAAATTAGAACATCCTTCCCCAGAAAGCCTACAGGCAGGTTTTCTGTAGGGGAAGGTTACACATATAAACGCAGACAGATATAAAAGATATATTAAAATTTATTAAAACAAAAATTTCATGAACTGTTTTTATATGAATCAAGTTGTGGGTTTAAAACATTATTTAGGAGATGTACCTACCTACAATATTAAAAATCGACGAATCCAAGCTTTTCTAATAAATCTCTAAAATAACGTCAAATATAATTATATTTCATAAATAGTTTCCACCCTGTAGAAATCCAATTATGCTAAAATTGAGCTATTTGATCGTTCAATAGGAAAATTTTCTCAATGTTGTCGAAAAATCAGCTGCGTCTCTGGACGATAACAGGAATTCTAAAAGGGTCATTTATAAAAATGTCGGTCCTCCCAAACTTTTAAACTCATTCTCTTGGATAGTTTGATGGATTGACCTTACTTAATGCTTAACTTTTGATATTTCGTTCAAGTCTTTTTTACGATTCTTTCGTTATGCCCGCGGCTCTCCACGGAGCTTCTTTCCAGTTACGTTTCCTTAGCGCAGTTTTAAAGAAAATACTTTCTGGCAAATGTCCCCATGGATTTCAATAAAAGACCCGGAGGCTTCCTATGTCATTCTACAAGAAAAGTGAAAAAATAATGTGGGAAGATTAGGAGTTAAAACCCTTGACTGGTAGCGAAGTTGTTTGTAGTACAGCTTTAGTAGCATGAGTATTATGAGTAATCTATACTCATGGATTGTTTTTGCAGTAACAACTTTAAACAAGGAGATCAGTTAAACAAATAAAACTATACTTTTAAAACTTTGTGTTGTTGATTGATTTTAACATTTTAAATACTAAAAAACAGCTTTCGTAGGATTAATTAGCAATATTTCGTAACATTTTAATAGTCATCAACCAACCTTCTAATTTTAGATTGATTAAGTGTAAAAATTTTCCTACGCTTAAACAAAAGTTGAAACTCCAAGAAAACTTTACTTGAAAACTTGAAACAAAAGTTGAAACATGCGACATACCCTAAACCGAGTTCCAGAAACAGTAAGATCAAATAGTTTTTCCGCTACTAAATTATTGCTTTTCAGTGCCACTGCCAAGTGCAGTAGCCTAATAAATGCTTCGAGTTCTTCTATTTTAAGTACTTCTATTGTTCCCTAGATTTCTTTGTGCGTTGTTTTTTCTTTCTGTCGGCTTTATAGTTACTGTACAAGATGATTTGCTCTAAAATATCATGTGTGAAGAAAATTCGAAAGCAGTCGATAGGTTCCAGAGCTTTTCTACATTCTAGTGTTAGATTGGGACGAATGTAAACAATGGTTTTGCTTGTAACCTTGCCCAAAAATTATTTTGGGACCGTTATCCATTCTGTTCCGTCTTTCCCAAACAGTCTAGTTTTTCTGGATTTAGAATACTGGATGCTTTTCTATTCATCTTCTCTTTGGTACTCTTTCTTTTATTCTTGTTTCTTCCTCCTCTATTATCTTAGTGATCCTTTCCTCTATTTATTCTGTCGGGGGGAGCATATCACATTCATCCTTGGTTTTCTCATATTGGTGTTCATTGATGTCAAAATCGGCATCTCCTCCATCGTCAGAACTGAAGTCGTCATCATTTATGATCGAGTTTGTTACCTTCAGAATCTTATCAACATCGGTATATAATTTGTTGGAGGTTAACATGAGCCCTGAGGTACCCCAGCACTACGGTGTCTGAAACACAACCTAATGTCCTTGGAGTAGAGGGAAGTCCCACCACCACCCAGTTTCAACCTTAAGAGTAGGTAGAACTTTTATTCCTGTGTGAATACAAAATATTCCACCCTATCAATCTACGGTTAAAAGTGATGAGCGGTTTATTTGATTTATGTCACTTATAGTGTCTAGATAGCACAACTGTAGAGACATATTTCCATACAAAAACTGCATATGAATAGTACTGCGAATAAAATCATTTCATTAATTTCTCCTTTAAAGTTGTATATTTAGTAGCCTTATTTCTACTGCTTATTTTGAAATTAAGACTATGACTATGAAAGTCATAGTCGTCAATATAGTCGTCGAAAAAAAGAAGTTATTTTAAGGACGAGGCAAGGAATTACTTATATATGTATTATATTTCTAATAACATTGTAATGATGTGTATTTGTTTATGTTTGTAGCCTATAATTTAGAGATATATTAGATCTGAAGGTAAATCTGATGTAATTTTGACAATAGAAATAGATTTCCAATAACATTAACATTAAAATTATATATATATAAAAATATACTTGTATACTTATTGCTGGTGTGCCATCAATTTACATGTAATGCACGAAAAAGTGACATAGCATGTTCTATAGTAGTTGATCTATACTATAGTTTAGATTTTATCGTCGATTATATCAGTACAAAGGTCGTTATGATGTATGTGTCTAACAAGAGTTACATGTTGATTTCATCGCTTTTTGCCAAATAAAAAACTCTCTTATCCTGCCGATAAACAGAACAGTCCACCTAAACCTAGTCATAAAAACGAGCCACGGTATGCTTTGAGAGTTTTTATTTGGCAAATAGCGATAAAATAAACTATACATTTGAGTACTATTCTGTCTACCTCAGCCTAGCCATAAAAACAAGCCACGGTATGATTTGAGGTTTTTTATTTGGCAAATAGCGATGAAATAAACTATACTTTATGCTACCGTTACCGGAAGCTAATTTTTTGTTTCGAATATCTAATTTATTTTATTTTATAGCGTATCAGTTATAAAAAAACCTCCTCATAACAACTGCCATAGAAAGTATTAAAGTTTTGTTTTATATTTTTGAGAGATATACGATGTAAATGGCGGAAGAAGGAAGATGGCGAAAGTAGAGAATAAATTATGGATGAGCAGTAAAGTATACATATGTAAATATGTAAATAATGGTAACATTGAACTCTCTCTCTCTCTTTGTTCATCCTTGCATATTTAAGTTCATATATAAATTAATAGGTATCGACTTCAAGTTGTCGCATGTACTGTTATAGAGCCTTAAAATTTGGCAAACAAATGAATCCTCAAGTTTACGAGTTGAATAATGCTCAGGAATATGAATTCTCTGTGAGTGACAAATATCGGAAATATCTAGATCTCAACGAATTTGTACTTTTTTTTTTATTAAAGTAGGGAATAGAGCAAGTTACAAAGATTTTATGGAATAAAATAACTCGATTAATAAACCACATCAGATTACCAATTTCACTTGGTATACAATGATATTTCTGTTTATTCGAAGTTTAATATTAAACGAAAATAATTATTTTGCATCTTCTGAACTCCATAAATATCAAAGGAGTTTATGCAGGAACTACAAATTACTACATAATAAAAAACAGATAGAATAAGTTGTTCATCGAAAGTTTTTAGTAACCTTAGACTTAGACTAAGATAATGTAAAATTATTTCATAATTATGGAAATAAAATTGTATATTGTTAATTATTGTCAATCTTTATTATTTCTTCCCACATAAGAGAGTAGGAAAATAATGTGATTTCTTTTAAATGCTGATTGCTGATTGCTGATCTTAAAATAATATATTACCTTTTGACGAAACTATGCAAAGAAATACGCCTTTTCTATGTACATTAATAATATGTGAAATGGGAAGTAAAATGATAGACGTACAGTAATTTATCATTTTGTGACTAATATTATCATGTCCAAAAGTATTTTACTATGACTGATCAATAATTTATGAAATTGAATTAGGTGTTATTAGTTGAATATAAAAATTAATATTGCTATCATGCGTGAGAAAATTAACTTATTATAGTTATAATTACAATAATAACAATTACGGAAAACATATATTCGTAATTATCTGTTTATCACTTTGTTTATGTAGTCATTAAAATCATTTGAAATACCAGAGGGAGCTTCCCATGCTTTATTAAGAGCACTCTTCAGTACTTTTAGTGTTTTATAGGTATTTCTAGAATTATTGTTATTGGAAGTAAAACTTGAGTTCGTTCTATTCTTCTACGAATGCATAGTTAAGTAATGACTTAACTATGCACGTAAGTCGGTAGTTTGGCTGTTTTCAATTCATTTAATGCCATTATACGAGAACAAATATATATCATCAGCGAACTCAATGTCTAGTAATTTCATACGATACCTAGTATTGTGTGCTTATGTGAATAATTATAATGTAATTTAATTTTTGAAATCCAGCAAATAAAGCGAGTATTTATATTATTAATTTTGAGAAGCATTCTTATAAAAATTTAATAGAAAATAAATAATCAAAGCAGAAGATAAATGGGAATATTTAAGATTGTAATGGAGCTCACACAACAAAAGCGTCTATTAACCATAAGTAAAAATGAACATATAATTAACAAGTTAATTTAAACGTTATTCATTAACAAATGGTTGCCTTTCTTGGCAAAAATTTAACGTTTATTATTTAGGTACTCGCCAATCACGCAAAAACCTACCTATTTCATTAGCTATAGACATGTTGATTAACTTTATTACAGATTTAAATTTGCACCAGTTACGCTGCGTGCCACGGAGCGCCTTAAATTCGACATGTCCCGAGAATAGCTCCAGTGTCACCATTTTTTAATATTTTTAGTTAATAATTTTTTGTATTATACAAATATATACTTAATAACTTCCTAAAGTTTAAGGAAGTTGACTGCAAAAAATCCCTTTGTTTTAGCTTATTACAGTGGTTTTACCCCAATCGCAATCTCTGATTGAGAGGCCTAAAAAGGCTGTACATGCGTTTAAAAAGGCGCCTGTAAAATGTTCTTTTAAAAGGACAGTAGGTATATCTGGGTTAATATGGCTTGTTACACGTTAAAACAGTTTTGCTAACATCTTACTTATTACTATAATTCATCGATCTTTTTACCATTAATCTTGCCATTACAAAGCGGCTTTGCGGTTACTATACATGACCGTTATGATCACATTAGATGCACCTCATCATTTTGCTGTTATTATACTACTTTGAAAAAATTGTCAGGCGGTAGGGCCACATTAGCTTGTAATCTTGACAGAAATGGAGCAGTAGTGTATAATCACATAGAACAATAACTCGAGTCTAATAAAATCTTAAGTTGCGATGACAAAAGCGTAAACTTACAGCAGATAGGGACCATTAATTCGTTTATGCTTTTTACCCTTTAATATGTCCACGAGTAAGCAAATCGAAATAATATTGCGCCGCCTCACAGTGGACGAAAACGCCGAAAAGCTGGCCAAAATTCAGAAAATGAAGGTTCCAGTTTAGGAATTTTTTGTCTCGCAATGTTTAGTAGGGTATCCTAAGTATAATAAAACCGGTTCCAGGGGTCGCCAACGGCCCTACACTTTGTAAGGGCATTCTGAATTTGACCGTTGCAGCAAGCGCTTCGTGTATTTCGCATCGCACATTTCGTAATCTTTTGTGAAAAGTACAATAAAAAGTGAGCTATAAGCGCTAGAACAGTTTTGCCAAATGGATTCTCCTCCGCAAGGTATGTATAATTAACAGGTGAAAGCCGAATTTGTCAATTATTAATATGAAAAAAATTATTAACAGTGCAACGGAGATGGTTTCTTTGAAAAAAAAATTATTTTCTTTATATCTATATGTATATTATCGATATACTATAATAGGATATATTATAGTATATCGTGAAAAAAGTTTATCACTCGTTCACACTTGTTTAATAATCTTTATTTTGTGATACACCCTGAATATTTATCTTACAAAAAATTGAAGAACTGGCTGCGGCCATCTGCGGCTGTGCCTTTAATGATACTTATTGTTACGCGGTGTCAAATGTAGCAACCCGTAAAATTCGATTTAGAAATTATTTTCACAGATATTTATTATTAAATTCCATTGCATTATACAAATAAACAATTTTCTTTTGTTATTAACAATTTTTACATAAAACAATGAATTTTTTTATTTATGATATTTATTGCAAGTAAATAGCGATGATTTTTACTTTTGCTTTTATCAACATTTATATTCGAAAAATAATGTGTTCGTACATATTTCCTCTGTTTCAGATGTTGTGAGCAGTGGAAAAGCAATTTCCATAACGAGAAAGGAACTGTTTTTCTTATTGAAAACACATTTGAATGAAGAGTTGCAAATTGCAATAGACATAATGTCATAATAATGAGTTTTAGGCCGATTAAAAAATGTTTCTGCCTTTAATACTGTATATTTTCTGTATTTTTATAATTGCATGTAATAAAATGTAGCCTTTAATGAATGCTATTTAATTTTTTTCCCACTATACCTCTGGTAACAAATCGTCAGTACTAACGATAAATTTTTTTATTTTGTGGTCTCCATATTGAAGTCGCCATTTTGTTTTTTGAATAACAGTTGTCAAATTTGTACTCAGCGGCCTCAAAAACCCCCAGGTATCTTCCCCAATCTTTACTAAGAATAATAAGCTTTTGAATAATTTAGGTCACCATATTGGAGCCGCCATTTTGCTTTATGAAAAATCGTTATCAAATTCGTAGTCAGCGACTTCGCAAACCCTCGGGATACCAATTTTCACTAAGAGTAATAATCTTTTGAATATTATCGGTCACCATATTAAAGCCGCCATTTTATTTTTTTTAATAAACCATTTCCAGATTTGTAATCAGTGACCCCGAAAACCCGCGAGTACCAATTTTTGATTGGATTACATGAGTTTTTCAATTTTACTATGTTGAGTTTGTCAAAATGTCGAAATTCGCGCAAAAAGTATTTCGTACATCGACCTAAAGAATTTCGTGACATACACACACACACGAAAACAGCCACTTAGTAAATATAGATATCAACTAAGGGCTCTTACTTAAGGCAAGAAATTATTTACTAAATTTATTAATAAAGAATGCAAAAAATAATGTTTCGGTCAAGTTTAAGAATGTTGTGTTACTAGGATAAATAGGTGGTCATTTAATATTGCAAAAGTATCTTGGCAATATAATTGTTCTGCTAAATATCAATAATATAAACTTAAAAAATATACCTAACAATAAATATACTTTATTCAGATCATATTACCTCTTATTGCATGTGCTACTCGCGACTAGCCGTATATAAACCTAATAGTTACACTCTCTTCACACAATAAAAGCTCAAATTCTCACACAATCTTTATAGAATCGCTGTCACTATATACAGCAATTAAGTAATTATATATATAGACCATAAATTTACTTATTTCTCTTTACATAAATACAAATGTTCGTTTAAGTGAACCTTGAAGATCTTCAACAATGGCTTAAGGAGAGTTGTTTATTGACATGCGAATTTCACGCCTCGTATGCTACTCATAACAGCGCTGCTAACTTTCTGTATAGAACTGTTAAGAATAACATAAATCATATACACAAGAATGTGTTACTTTCCATCAGAGCCTTTGACTTTCTCAGTGGAAAATGTGGGAAATCGAATATGTCAGTTGGAAACATACAGGAGGCAAAGGATAATTTATTTCCTTTTTGTTCTTTTGTTTTCTGACTAATGTAGACAATTCAATTTTATACAAAAAAATGTTTTAAAATTAAATCATATTGTGTATATGACGTCTGTTATGGAAAGAGATTGCCGACTGTGAGGGAGTTAAGGCCCGCGGTACGATTCTCTGTGATTCGCTTTTTCGTGTTACGTGACTCTATTGATGTTCTCCCAGTTTAATTTAAACGTGGCCAATTAAATTTGGTCTGGAATCAACCTCAAGTCACTGATTCTTTTAATGTTTATTCGTGACTTGTGTGTAGAAACATTTCTAGAATAAATTTTCTGTTAAAATGGACTACGCACAGATTTCCATCTGTTGAAAAGAAATGGTCGAAAATTTTATAATATGATTTTGGTTCAAAGTTTCTAATCAAGAAACTCATGAAAGATAGTACTCATGAAAGGTTATTAGTATTATATTATCCGACTATGTCTACTGTGTCGAGTGTAATCCAATTACGTAAATTCACATGCATGACATTTATGTAATTAGGATTTGATTTAAGAGATAATACTACCGCAACATCGATTGACTGCATCATAAATTATTGCAATATTATGCATGAGACAATACTCAATCATTATGTGTGTATACTGAGTATATTTTTATGATTATACAGTCGTCTTCTGAAGACATAATTTATATATCCTTATGAACTTATATACAAAAACTTAACAATAACACCGGAGATATTTTTTTATCATTCGCTAGTGCAAGAGATCTTTGAACTGATTTTAGTAATGTTTTCATCGCTGATTTAAAATCTGAAATTGGTTGTTGTTACATTTTATCATCAAATTGTATGTTTACAAGCAATTTTATATCGGATATAGAGAGGATCATATTAAGTTAATATATTAACACTATACTGCACCACCTATTATATAACACTTGACAGATTTTTATCCAGGGTATTGTATGCCTCGTTCGAGAATGCATGCTTTGTTTATTAGCATACTTTTTGTGTTAATAGCCTTAAATGTGAAATAGTGCTTATTTACTATATATGCTTTTCTACAATTTTTTTCAATTTTAATCCAGATAAAGTAAAGAGGTTAAGGTACATCCATTAGAGATAAATTTATATCCAGTATCCATCCAGGATACCATTGAATTCAATCCAAGATATCCAGTCATGGATATCCAGTACTTTGTAATATTAAATAAACTTATTTATAACTTGATACATAACATTAAGTTGACCGTTTAGCTTATTTTCTTCTCCTAGAATAGAAAGTAAATCAACAAAGTAGTAACTCGATCTGATATCCTGATTTAGTGCGGACAAATATATTAAGTTATTATTATTATTATTATTATTATCATTATGTTTTGTGGGTTTGGGCCTCATCAGCCACTGATCACATGGGTAGTCCCTTGGCGATCCCCACTTATCCGGGTCATTATACAAAAAAGTTATCCCATAAAAGGAGCAATTTGGTCACGTCCCTCGCCTTAAGTGTCGCCTCCTCTGTGATAACAGGGGTCCCTAATATAAGGCACCTCCTTTCCTCCAGTGCAGGGCAGGTGCAAAAAAGATGAATCGAGGCTTCCTCGTCTTCTGTACAGTATCTGCATGCCAGGCTGTTAGTCAGCCTCAGCTTATGCTTATATGAATTCAGGCTACCATGGTGGCCCGTTATGATTACCATCAGGGTTCTAGTGCCTGGTTTGTGCCTGTTCAATTTAATGAATTTCTGGGCCCATTTCTCAATCTCTGAGTATTCGATAAAGAGTTTGGTTATTCGGCAACCCGTTACTCCTCTCCATCCTTTCCTGTGCTGGTCTCTTGCCCAGTCACTGATACGGTCTCTGATCAGATTCCGACTTATTCCCACTGCAGGTTCTGGTCCATAAAGGTCTTCCTTGGTCCTTAGTCTGGCAAGGATATCTGAAATTAGATTTCCCTAAATGCCATTATGCCCAGGAATTCATAAGAGTTCCACCGGTCCCCTCCCTGCCAAGTGGTTCAATGCTTCATAGAAATTATAGACCAGCTTCGACTTTGTCGTTGCTGAATTCAGGGCTGCCAACGCTGCCCTGCTATCCGAGCAGATACATCTCCTGGGTCAGATTTTGTCGGCCCCCAGAACACCGTACGTAATTGCAACTAGCTCGGCCTGGAGTGCGGTAGTGGATTTACCCAGGGGTATATTAAGTTAATCTTCAACTAAAATTACAAGTGCTATTGCCAATAAATTAGCTGCAATATATAATTTATATATTACATGTGTATTTGTAGGTGATTATGAAATGTAAGACTACTGTGAATATATCTACTATATACTTAGAATACCTAAAGTATCAATATTTAAGTTAGATGTATGAATATTATGTTTATTTATTGTATTAATTAAACATTCCAACTAAATGGTGTGTATATTTGTACTTTATAATAGGATTTTTGACGTGTTGGAAATTGGACAAGTTTGAGTTCTAATTTTGAGTTGAGAAAGTAATTTTAGTGAATAACAATTGTGTAGATTGCATAATTTACTACTAAAATAAAATAATCAAATACTGCTACGACTCTTAGGTTAGCAGGAACGATATCGGTGAAGGCTCTCCGTAATTTCAGATGAATAGTAATAGTTTGGTCTGACATATACCTTATACACATAATTGTAAATTTTCAAAGAACTGTTACTAAACAAATTAACCTACGGTAATCTTAAATATTCGTAAACTGCTTCCAATAAACCAGTTCGAACTCCGATAGAAACACTCGATAATACAAGTAGATAAAACAGTCAACAGAATTCAAGAAGATATGGAATGTAAAAGGGACTGCTCAGCAGTTCTTCTGGATATCAGACAAGTATTCGATAAAGTCTGACACCAAGTGCTACTATACAAGTTGAAACGCAAACTCCTGATCAATTATTATCTACTACGGAAACATTATCTAGAAAACAGAACCTTCAGAGTGAAATATAAGAACGACTATACTGATCTTCAACCCATACAAACTGGTTACAATCAGGGAGCGGTTTTGGTCCGTACAGCGTACTATATTTAACTACCACGACTGGTGTAACAACAGCCGTTTTTGCTAATGATATGGCAATAATGGCATACAGAGAAAGCTTAACTGCAGCTTCTGAAATATTGTATAGGAAAATCTAGAAGGCATAAAAAAACAAATGGCAAATGGATAAACAAATGGCAAATCAAAATCAATGAAAACAAATCTAACATTCAATACGCGCAAGGGTTCATGTTCCTCTGTAACTATGAACAAAAAAAAGTCCTACTAAGGGAAGAGATTAAGTATCTTGAAATGTATCCTGATAAAACACTGACCTGAAGCAAATGCATATATACAAAAAGAAAGTAATTTGGCATTAGGTTAAGAAAACTATACTGGATGCTGAATAGAAGATCCGAATTTTCAATCAAAAACAAACTCATAAACAAGATAGTAATTAAATCAATATGGACATATGGGATTGAATTATGGAGAAGAACCTCCTCCTCAAACAGCGAAATAATACAGAGATTTCAATCAGAAACTGTAAGATCCACACTATACCACACACCATGGTTTACCACGAACCAAGCAATACACGTGTTAAAGAAGTATGTATGTACACCAGAAGATATAGAGTCTCAGCCTCACTATTATATACTTGGAAAGAACCTTATGACACCGATTAGAACCATCCGAGGATTAAAATGCAGACTGCCCATTGACTTATTGTGAAAGTGCTAAATGTCTGGTTGATGCCCAGTGACAAGAATAGTTATCATGATTAAATAGACAGAGGAAGTCTCCCATTGAATGATTAGCCCATCTGTATGTACACACTTATTACTTAATACTTTTCTTATAAAAGTTGTAGATAGACTGTAATATAATTTGGGAAAAAAATAAAAATAAAAAATTGTTAACTTGCTTGTGAGAACAAAACTAGGTAATTAACAGTTTTTTATAGTCTGCCTATAATTACGCAAAATAAACCATCGTAACAGCGTAATGGCAACAGCCAAGGTCTCGTGACTACTTCCAATTTTTAATTATGCACAAATTAGAGATAAGAAAGAGTCTCTAATGAACTTAAGGGCGATTAAAACATAAATCACTGCAACGTGGCAGCAATAAGTTCCGCTGAATTAATTTGGGAGTTAATAATATTGCGTTGTGCGATTTTTCTCATTTATCGAAGACAAAAAATATAAACCAGACTGACACTCCTTTAAACCCTTTGAAGGTACTATGATCTGATTTTATGTTATTGTAACACATGCGATAAAAACTTTAATTTATAGTCGAGAAAATTCACTTGTCTTATCTAGACAGACCCTTGTGGGGTATTTTTATGCTTGCGGCTGGCAATTTATGATAAAATTGGCCTCTCTCTTTAGAGATCGTTTTCTTGAAAGGATAATAACGTATTCCCAGGGTAATAACCTAGATGCTCATTGTAACTCATCGTAGTAAGACAAGAAATAGAGAAGACATTTTAATTTATATAAATTCTATAAATTCTGTACTCCCTAAACTCTCGTGACTTCTTCTCTACTTTCATTGGTTATATTTTAATTATAACGCTATTAATTTATCGTCACATAGAAAAACATAATTACATCAAATATTCTTCGATGCAAGCGTATTTCATGTGACATTACTCATTACTTGAGTGCTCATTACTAGTGTGGCATAGTGCTACACTAGTGACGAGCTAGTTTTTATTTTCTATCAGGAAAGTAGGTTTTATAAGAATTTAATAGCTCAAAGTGAACATTTATTTACAACTTAGTAATATATTAAGTTAAGCGATCGAATAACGATGTAATTTTGTGATTGTTTTAATTTATAATAAGATGGTCCGTTTTGATTAGAAATATTATTTTTGAAAGGCTACTCAATTTCTTTTATAGGAATAACTGATTATTAGTTTATAAGTTCAGCTATCTCGGTAATGTAAACACATAAATGAGTTGGATGGATTAAATTTTATAAATTCTATAATGTAGAAATTATCAAGTAAATTTTATTTCTTGTTTCATTTGAATAATAGTTTGAGAGAAATGGACCAAGTAAGTAGATCTGCTAAGGTGGTCTGCATTATAATAAGTACATTATTTGTTATAATAAGATTATATTATTATGAATTTAGTACAAGAAGAATCGCTTTGCTAAGACTTCTAGTATTAAATCGCCGTTTACTTTATCTTAGTAACACAACTTACTTGATCTGCACCCAAACATTATTCTTTGCATTATTTTTACTCCAAGTTATTAAGTGATTTCTTTCAGCAAATGAAGGCCCTTAATTGATATTCACTTATATGGTAATAACTCACCCTATTTGGAGTCTATTTAATGCAGATACTTTTTTTGGGTTAGTAGATTTTGAGTTATGGTTAATACACATTTCTCTCAGTGTAATAATGAATTCTTAATTTATCATTATCTAGACGGATGCAGTAATACCTATTGTTCTTTTTACTATAGGCCTATATCATGTGAAGAAATATTCTGTATTATTTGAAAGGTCACTTCTAATGTAACATAACGTAATTTTTATGTTATATATATATATATATATATGTATATATATATATATATATATATATATATATATATATATATATATATATATATATATATATATATATATATATGTTATATAAAATATATTGTATTGCATTCATTACTCAAAGTAGTTCTCACACTTCTATAACTTTATTATCAGGTAACATAAAACTTCAGTATGTTATCTGAAAGCCAGACGTAACTTAATACTGCTACGTGTCTTATCATATAACTATATACATTGTAACCAACGTTTATGATGATTTGCTGAAACCTTATAATGTTCTTTCTTTAAATTAATCTTTTGCCAATTATATTTTAACTTTACTTTCAACAATGTCAGCATAATGAAACTTACAAAGTCGCAGCAAACCCGTTGCATGAGCAGTATAATTTTAATATAGCTTTAGTATAATTTTAGTATTGATATTATTGTTATACTCACACATCTAAATTCTTGTTCGTCTGTTAAGTAAAATAAATTGTTTTTAAAAAGTTTAAATCCAAACTAGTGATTTAACAAATTTGGCGCAGTCGTTGTAGGATTTCACGCGTTATTAGAACACGGATTTGCCTCACTAGTAACGTGGAATTCCAATTCCGAAGTGAAATCAAGAACAAGCTCAAGAAGAAAAGAAACACGAAACAAGAATACTTCAAAGAAGCAACTTCGAAACACGAAGACTTCAACAAAAGAAACAAGAAACAAATCTACAAAGAAACAAAGAAAACAACAGGGGAAATCGCAGATAGAACACGGACCTGCCCTCACTGTTTGTGATTCTCCTCTGCAAGCCATCCTTCCCGAAGACACCCCGCTTCCAGAACACGGAATTGCCTCACTGGTTGTGGACTCTGGCCGGAAGACGAATGGAAAAAATTTGGTAAGTCAAAGAATTGACACGTTACCTTTGAAACATTTATTTATAATTTTAAGAAATATTATACAGGATATAGACCAAAAACTATTATCCTTCCCATCTGCAAATTTATTTTTATTTAATTGTATTTAATTAAAAATACTTTACAATATCTAATTTAAACATAATAATTAATTAACTTATAAAAATGGCAAACGAAGCTATCTTAGAACCTTACAAACTATCAGAAATTTTCTCAATTGTTCCGGAGTATGACGGAAATCAAATTTTCC
Source organism: Rosalia funebris (assembly GCA_037954035.1). Classification (NCBI taxonomy): domain Eukaryota; kingdom Metazoa; phylum Arthropoda; class Insecta; order Coleoptera; family Cerambycidae; genus Rosalia; species Rosalia funebris. Next base: position 13,533,139 of record JAZFAV010000010.1, on the reverse strand, counting down.
TGCAAACATTCTTAAATGCTATTAAATGCACTTTCGACATGGCGGTCGATAATCAAAAAATACTTTTAACTCTCCATGTTAAAAATAAATTACGTGGAAAAGCCGCTGAACTAGTAAATTCTAGGAACCCGTCAACTTGGGAAGAAATCAAATATCTATTAGAGACTCACTTTGGAGACTCTAGGGACCTTACGTCTCTAATTCAGAACTTGCAAAGAATTAATCAACAATCAAACGAATCCGCTTTAAATTTTGTATCCCGCTTGCAAACGCATAATGCGAAAATGCATGCAGCGATTCAGAAACAGCATTTAACCGCTGATCAAAAAACCGCACAATCCAATTTAATCGAGACAATGACTCTTAACACCTTACTGACAGGGCTGAATCCAAAATTAGGATCTATAATAAGAGCAAGTAATCCTATGGATATGCTTCAAGCAATATCCAGGATTAAACGAGAACTTCAATTGTCATACTTTGAATCTCAGAAATTTCAAAAAGCGAACAAACCATTACCACCTAATTCACTAAATGCTAAGAAGATATGTACATATTGTAAACGTAATGGACACACAATAAATGAGTGCCGAACGAAACAACAAAATTCTTCAGCACCTTTCCAAAATTTTTCTAGGCTTAATTTTCAACAAAATTTTAATCAGGCCCAATCATCCAACTTAAATCAAAATTATCAGCGACCTCAATTTAATCCAAATGGAAATAATAGACCGACGAATTCAAATTTCCAACAAAATAATTACCAGCAAAATAGTTTTCAACAAAACAGGCCTTCAGCTATTAAACCGAATCCCAACTATATAAACCAATCAAGACCACCAATAATTCGGCCAAATCCGAATTATAATCAACAAAGAGCTCATCATATGAATGCTCAAATGAACCAAAATTTTGATGATACGGCTCATCAATACGATTCACAATACACTGATGATACTGCTCACCAGTATAACTCACATTCACAATATACTGATGATACCGCTCATCAATATAATTACAATTGCGATCAAAATTACGAACAATATCAAGATTCATATTCAGACCAACCAACCAACCAACATATCAACAAAATTATTATTTTTCAACAGACCAATTTAATTATTCTGATACTGATCAGGATTTTCGGCAAACTACTCAAGCTCAAGATCATCCACCGGATCAACAGCTATGCGAAATAACGGAATTAGAAAACCAAATTCAAATAATGAATTTAAACACCAACCAACAGCAAGACAAACAAATATTCCTATAAATAGAGGAATATCAAGTGCCCTTTTAACAGTAAATCCCAAAAACTTATATTACATTGAAGATGCTACAAAAAAATTTAAAATATTAATAGATACAGGTGCCGGACTATCCATATTTAAGCCAAAAACTTGTGAAAAATATTCTAAACGTTTTCCCGAAAACGTTTTAATACAGGGAATTACCGATCAAAAAATTCTAATTAATGAATCTACACTCGTTCCGTTTACTCTCAACGATCCTCACAAAGTTTACATTCATAATATTGATATTGAATTCGACGGATTACTAGGATCCGATTTTCTAGAACATTACAACTGCATTATTGACATAAAAAATAAACAATTAATTACCAATTTCAAAACTGTACCTTTATTCAAAGCCACAGAAAATTCCACTAATGTACAAAATAATAAAAAACAAAATGTTCAAAATAATCAATTTCTCAACAAAATTTCTATTAACCCTCGTACAGAACAAATTTCAAAATTTCGATGTAATCTTGTAAATACAGAAGCCATATTAACAGCTATGGAAATGGATAAAGTACGACTTCCTAATGCACTAGTCAAAATTAACAATAAAGGAGAATTTCTTGCCTCCGTATTAAACGCAAACGCAGTCCCAAAAATAATACATTTTTCCGAAATTAAACTAGAACCAATTCAAAATTTTTCATTAAATAATTTAAACGAATATAATTCTGAAATTTATATAGATAGACGCGAATAAATAAAACAGCAACTTCGTCTTGATCACTTAAATGAGGAAGAAAGAGAAATAATTACTCAACTTTGCCTAGACTTTTCAGATATCTTCTATCTCGAAGGAGATATTCTAACATTTACTAATGAGATCAAACACACAATAGACACCAACAATGCTAAACCTACTTTTACAAAGTCGTATCGCTACCCTCAAATTCACAAAGAGGAAGTGAAAAAACAAGTATCGAAAATGCTAGAACAAGGTATTATCAAACATTCAAATTCCCCTTGGTCTTCACCGATTTGGGTTGTCCCCAAAAAGCTTGATGCGTCAGGTAAACAAAAATGGCGTATCGTAGTTGACTACAGAAAACTCAATGAGTTAACTGTAGGAGATAAATACCCTTTACCAAACATTTCTGATCTTTTAGACCAACTTGGCAAATGTCAATATTTCACCACCCTCGATTTGGCCTCCGGTTTCCACCAAATTGAGATCGAACCCAGTGACATTCCAAAAACCGCTTTCACAGTCGAAAACGGTCATTTTGAATTTAATAGGCTTCCATTCGGTTTGAAAAATGCCCCATCAACCTTCCAAAGGGTAATGGATAACATTTTAATAGGAATCCAAAACGAGAGATGCCTCGTATACATGGACGACATAATCGTCTATTCCCCAACAATCCAGGACCATGTTTCACGGCTTACCGAAGTCTTCAAACGTCTTCAAAAAGCTAATTTAAAAATTCAACCGGACAAGTGCGAATTCCTTCGTAAGGAAGTTGCATATTTAGGTCACCTCGTCACCAAAGAAGGTGTAAAACCAAATCCAATTAAGATCGAATGCATCAAAAATTTTCCCCAACCAACTAACCAGAGAGAGATTAAATCATTTCTTGGCCTCGCCGGATATTACCGACGATTCATTGATAATTTCGCCAAAATTTCCAAACCTCTCACTAAATTACTGCAAAAAGACACCTCTTTCAATTTCGATTCAGAATGTTTAAAATCTTTCGAAGATTTAAAACAAACCCTTACTTCAAGCCCCATACTATCGTATCCAAATTTTGACGAGCCATTCCTACTCACAACAGATGCGAGCGCTTTTGCGATCGGCGCTGTACTCTCGCAAGGTCCAATAGGTAAAGATCTACCCATAGCCTTCGCCTCCAGAACTCTCTGTAGCGCGGAAACAAAGTACTCAACAATAGAACGAGAACTCCTCGCTATTGTTTGGGCCGTAAAACATTTTCGCCCATATATTTTTGGTAGAAAGTTCAAACTGATAACAGATCACAGACCTCTTACCTGGCTTTTCTCTATTAAAGACCCCGGTAGTCGCCTAGCACGCTGGCGCTTAAAACTTGAAGAGTACGACTACCAGATTGAATATAAACCTGGCAAAATTAATAAAAATGCGGATGCCTTATCCCGTATCAAAATTAACCATTTTCAAAAATGTGTGGATCTCAAAAACAAAATTTTAACATCAAATACAGACGACGAATCGATTAGTTCAGAAAATACCGAAATTTCACCAGAATCAATTTTACAAGAATTAAATACATTTGTTCACCTATATAAAACCCAGTCACTAATAGACTATTCAAAAATTAAAATTACGAACAATCAATTATTGGACAAAGGACATAAAGACATAATAACGTTTTTCCAAAAAGAAAAACTCGAAGACTTACATTACAAAATAATTGAAGATATTTTCGAGGAAAAACCAAATTTTATTCACAATAAAATTAATATAGTCACGAGTAAAACGGTGAAAAACCGAAAATATTATATTGTTTTGTTACCCTTCGACATCGAAGAGATAATCGAAACAATGTTTATTACTCTTTACAAAGACAAAGACATTTTCGAATCTTCAAAAACATATTTCATTGAAAACAATTTAGAATTGCCAATACTCGAAATGTTGTCATTTATTTTCACTGAAAAAGATTTAAACCTAGTTAGTTGCCAAAACATAACTAAGACGCCTGACGAAGATCAAATTCCGATAATATTAGACCAAAACCATACAGGAAAAGCAAATTTACACCGCGGAATAAACGAAACCATTCGGAGAATAAGGAATAAATATAACTGGCCCGGTTTAACTAAAGACGTAACTAAATTCATTCAAAATTGCGAAATATGCCAGAAAACAAAGACCTTACGGAAAAACTTAAGCAATCCACTGGTGATAACTGAAACACCAAGAACACCATTTGAAAGAATAAATATCGATATACTAGAAATTCCAAAAAGAAATTATGTTTTAACTATTAGAGATGAACTAACCAAATTTACTCAAGCGTACCCATTAGAGGATAAATCCGCTAAATCAACAGTAAATACATTACTTCTTTACTTTCAGCATTTTGGTACTCCGCTTCGTATACATTCGGATTACGGTAAAGAATTCGACAACGTACTACTCAAAGACCTATGTACCTTATACGACATAAAATTAACATTTTCTAGCGTTAGCCACCCTCAATCAAACGGATCTGTGGAAAGATTTCACTCCACACTTTTAGAGATGATTCGTACTAATCAGGCTGAAAACCCTAATGAACATCCATTAAACGTAATTCCTTACGCTGTTATTTGTTATAATAACTCGACGAATAAAACACACGGTTTCTCTCCATACGAGCTAGTATTTGGACATACGTCCAGTCGCCCACCTGAAACTTTGTATAACCAAAAAGAGTTGATATCAAAATATATACGAGACCTAAATAATAGAATTTCATACTATTATAAAATTGCACGCACAAAAACTGAGCTTCAAAAAGAAAAGGCTAAATTAAGATTCGATAGAAACGTTCCAGAACATCCTACACAATTTAAAATAGGCGATAAAGTCTATGTTAAGGAATCTCAAATTAAAGATAAATTACAAAATAAATTTAACGGTCCTTTCGAAATAATAAAAATCTTTCAAAATTCTGCAATTTTATTAAATCTCGAAACGTCACAAACGACAAAAGTCAATTTCGACAGGATGAAACCATATTTTGAGAATTAAATTATTTTCAGGTTTCTTCTGCTGATTGGAGCAGCAGTATCCCAATACACCATTACTCCAATAAACAACACCATTGGAATATATTATCATCGAGACAGCGAAATTGTTGTAACAAATAAACAATGGACTCTTCTGGTTCACAAAAACATTTCATCAATAAAGAACACTTTTGAACATAACGAGAAAATGCTTGAAATTCTCTTACACGCTATTAACCCCACATTTGAAAACATGAACCTTTTTCGAGGTGAAGTAAAAACACACATCAGCTTATTAACCCAAATTTCAAATTCAATTCAAGAAAAATTAAGCGAAATTTATTTTGATACTAAACGTTACAAACGTGGAATTCTCAATGGCATTGGTACAATATTTAAGTCAATTACAGGAAATTTAGATTCCGAAGATGGCGAATACTACATGAATTGCATCAATAAATTAACTAATGACGAGCATCAATTAGAAAATTTAATGAAAAATCAAATCTCAGTAACAACATCCGTCATAAAGAATTTTAACGCTACCATACAAAAGTTGCAAATTGATGAAGCCACCTTCAATAGAGATATAAAAATAATATCAGATGCAATTTATAGGACAGCAGATAAAATTAAAGTAATTGAAGCAAAATTAAGATTTTTAGAAAAATGTGAACTTCTCATGGAAAGTTACCTGTATATCGAGAATCAATTAAATGATATTCTAAATTCAATAACTTTCGCGCGATTAAAAATTATTCATACGTCGATAATCAATCCTGAAAATTTGATAACCTCGCTTCAGGAAATTTCACAAAATTTACATCAAAACAATTTACCACTTATTATAAAATCTTCCAATATTGCCAAATATTTGGATATTATGGAATTAGAAGCATACCAAACTGATTCAGACTTGGTATTTGTATTAAAAATCCCTCTAATAGACCAACAAAGATACACTCTTTTTAGATTATATCCAATCCCTATCCTAAATAATAGAACTGGTCTATATCATGTTTTATCTTCATCACAAAAATACTTAGCGCGTGACGTCGATTCTTTGATGTACATACCCATCAACAATCTGAAAGACTGTAAACCACTTTTCTTTGGCACAAAGATATGTTCCAATCTATTTGCATACCCCATCGACGACAATGCTATATGTGAAGCCCAAATCCTGAAACACTTAAAAACTTTACCTGAGAGCTGCCAAACTTCAATAATATTTGCAAAAGGCTACAATGTCCAACAACTAACGGACTCATCATGGCTAACAATTACTTCAGAACCACTTCAAATTACTGTAAATTGCAAACAAATAAACACCAAGACAGAGATCATTTATAAAAATTCCATTCTTAAATTGCAACCTGGATGTAGTGCTTTCATAGGAGTGACAAAAATACAAGCTGACCCTAAGAACTTTTCGCAAACCAGTGTTAGTGATCACCCCATTTTAATTCCCTTTAATTGTTGTCAAGGAATCCCCGATGACATGCAAATCCCAAAATTAGAACCATTAAAATTGAATAACTTAAATGTGGAAGACCTCGAGATTGCCAAACACAAATTGGACGAGTATTCTCGAACGTTAGACGATTTGATCAATGAACCATTTGTCACCAAACACATCTCTTGGTTCACTTATTTTATCATTACACTAATAGTAACTCTCATTTTGTTATATATTTTATGTAAATGCCGAAAGAGAAACAGATTAGCAATCGCCCTCACAACAAATTCACCACCACCTCCACCTGGACCTTCTAAACGCTTAAGAGAATCCTTCAGTAGCATCCTGCCCAGAAGAAGACCATCGATCAGATCCAAAGATGAAACCCCAGAGGAAGAAATCGAACAGAACTAATGTTTCTCAGTTATAAATCGGTTTCAAAGACTCTATATATTTTAATTTTGTAAATTTTATATTTAAAAAAATATTAATTGTATAATTTAAACTTAACTTAAGGCTTCATATTCTCAATTAACTTTATTATTATTATATAACTTCAATAATCGTTAAATTCATAATTATTAATTTCAATTTTACTTATTTTTGAAAAGTTGCTGTATAACACCAACTTTTTGTTAAAAAGGGGAGTTGTTATATAAAATATAACAATTAATATAATATTGCATTCATTACTCAAAGTAGTTCTCACACTTCTATAACTTTATTATCAGGTAACATAAAATTTCAGTATGTTATCTGAAAGCCAGACGTAACTTAATACTGCTACGTGTCTTATCATATAACTATATACATTGTAACCAACGTTTATGATGATTTGCTGAAACCTTATAATGTTCTTTCTTTAAATTAATCTTTTGCCAATTATATTTTAACTTTACTTTCAACAATGTCAGCATAATGAAACTTATAAAGTCGCAGCAAACCCGTTGCATGAGCAGTATAATTTTAATATAGCTTTAGTATAATTTTAGTATTGATATTATTGTTATACTCACACATCTAAATTCTTGTTCGTCTGTTAAGTAAAATAAATTGTTTTTAAAAAGTTTAAATCCAAACTAGTGATTTAACATATATATATATATATATATATATATATATATATATATATATATATATATATATATATATACATATATATATATATATATATATATATATATATATATATATATATATATACATATATATATATATATATATATATATATATATATATATATATGTATATATATATATATATATATATATATATATATATATATATATATATATATATATATATATATAGAATATATAGAGAATAGTTCTTATTATATTATTGTTCTTGTTATATTATTGTTCATAATTCCATGGAAACATTTTTCTGCGGTAGGAATTAATTACTGCTAATCCAGATAATAAATTTGAATTTATAGAACCAATATCACTATAATTCCACCTTTTGTAATTGAAATCCTTCAGACTGGCTAGTCCAGTTCAATGCTTTTCAGTTGAAAATGTCATTGTCAATAATATCGTATTTTGTATGTGCATTGCAAAATAATCAAACTATTTTGTCTCTAGAAGAGAATAAATCTGTAAACGGGGCTTACTTTTGAAGTGGCGAATCAGCTGAGAATAGTTGAATGACCATTCTTGATTCTTAAAATTTCGAGAAATGGTTCCAAATCGTTAACAATGAAATATTTGCATAACATGTACGACACTTTGTGACAAGACTTTGAAATATCTACTGGTAGCATTTATTTGTATTACATGAGAGAAAGGCAGTTTATCAGAAAAAAAACTATGGAAGGTGTTCGTGAACATGAGGTCATGCTAGCCTAGTTGGTTAGAATTCGTTATGTGACAAATGCGACTAACTACTGACTGTCGTGATCTTGATTCGAGTACCTCCAAGCATTCGCACTGGAAGTGTTGCTTGGAGTGGATATTTTCCGCAGTATTTCAATGTCTATTCCCCATCCAGATAGCTTCGACTTTGGATTTACGGGGGGATTGTCTAATTTATGTGACGTGCTGTTTATATTTAACTGCAAGCCCGACTAAACATTTACGTCAGCTTGCTATTCAGACAGATAGCTAGGTATTTACCCAAAGTATTTCTAAAACTAAAGGAAACATAATACTTTTAGGAATGTTACTTGGTTCTGTACACAGATACGATACAAAAATTGAATTTGGATCCGTATAAAGACATTACAATGCAGAATTGGACTTGGAGTAATAAAGAGAACTACTCTAACTGGTTCAATAATGCTTTGAATTACATATGATCCTTTGGACAAAACGATATTATACCTTGTCTGCAGAGAATTTTTATATTTTAAGAAAATAAAATTTACAGTTAATTAATGCTTGAGTTTGGGTGACTGGATCGATTTTCTTGGTAATGCCATAACTGCTGAATGGTATCGAATAAATATTATACTATACTACCATAAGAGGAATTATTTTCAATAATATACTGTAACAATCTACACTGCTGTAGCAACATTACAATTTATTCAAGAATTTTATGATCGTATAATTAACCGCACCCTGTCACCTTCGCGGTCACCCAATTTGGCGCCATTAGATTTGTATTCATTTGGATAATTAAAAAAATTCAATTTATGTAAACATTTTACACAAACAGGACACCTATTTATGATTTAAAAAGGTGAGTATACCTCTGCTTATTAAATAAGGGCAGGCAGTTTGATAAATTAATATAGAAACACATTGATGCTGTTATTTTTGTCGTTATTAAATGTATTTTTAATAAAAATGGTGTATATAATGCTTTGTATTGCCGTTTTCAAATTACAAATTCAAATCATGTACATTAAGGAAATGGTTAATAATTCTAGCATGAGTACATTCTCTACAGCAAACTAAAATTTATCATTAACTTTAAATTAATATAAAATATGTTTTTAGGTTGATGATTTTATCTATATTATTTGGATCTGGATATATCGTCGCCTCAGAGCAGAACTAGCTTAACTCCAAAAATGACCATTTTCAGTTTTTGACGACATAATATAGTTCCGACCATTTCGGTTTCAATGAAGAAGTAGCAAAACTCCAATTATAATATTAAAGATGTTTCTACAAGAAGTAAAACTATTCTATCTCAAAACCATTATTTTATTTTGGGTCAGAACTATTCTATCTAAATTTAAACATCTAACTGCAAGTTGATGTGGAGATAGGATAGTTCTGTACAAAAATTTTTATTGTTTAATCCATTTATTTGGAGACAGACTTATTCTGACTCGAAAAATGAGGAGTTGGGATAGTATATTTAGAACTTAGGCTCTTTCTGATGTATTAGCAGTTAAGTTAGAATAATTAATTATACACTTAGACTTGTTCTGACCTGAAAACTGTCATTTCAATAGAGTACATCGTAGAACTTAGATGCGTTTAAGCGTACTAATTCGTATGTCATTGTAATGGTATGTGAATTTAGTGCTAACGAGACTTAATTTGTACGAATTTTGTTATTGTGTTTCTGAGTTTACAACATTTAAAAAATATGGATAGTGTGAGTTCAAGAAGCCAACAAATCGTCAGGATTGCACAAAAAACCAGCTCGAGGTGGAAGTTCATGTAAGTAAATTAAGTATTTAACTGACTTTAAAGGACCCTGCTCACTTAATTTGCATTAGAATTTTATCATTAATTCGATATTTTACATTTTCAGTGGTTTTTGTTATTATATTGTTTGGTCTTAAATATTTAATTTTAAAATGTTTTCTTAGTTTTAGATAGTATTAAGTTAACAAAAATATGTTGCTAAATTCTGAATGTAGGAAAATTTATAGTTAACCTATTTGTTAAATTTTGTCTAAAATAAATCGGTTACAATGTTCGTTCAACACTTAACGATTTGTACCTTTCCTCGTCCGAAACCGACTCATATGCAACAGATGACCACCTGAATGATCCTAATTATGAAATTGAATCGGAAAGTAGTAACGATCTCCACGAAACGGATGAGATTAAGGAAAATAAGAAGCGAAAAAGAAGATACCAGTAGACCCAGGACATGACAAGAAAACAAGAAGGAGAAAGCGACATGTGGGTGAATTGAAGAGAAATCAAATAAAGAGAGCTAGAAATTCGGGCAAAGAATATACAAATTGGAAGGGAAATCTTCAGCAGGCAAAGCAGTTGAAAGATACGTGCCAAAATTGTAGGTAAAAGTGTTTGGAAAAAATTAATCAATATTTAAACATTATTGGGAATTGGCTAATACTAGCAGACAAAGGAACTTCATAGCATGACATGTCGAAGTAGAAATTAAGTCAAGAAAAAGATCATAAAACGTAGCAGTCGGTTCTGACAGTGATACAGATGGAGAAATTATCCAAGATACGAGCAGATGCACATACTCTAATTTTTATTATTTGAATGCACACGGCCAAAAAATTCAAGCATATAAGACTTTCTTCTTAAATACTTTATGTATAAAAGCTCAAGTCGTTAAAACTGTTCTAAAGAAAATGAGGTTGTCTGGTGCAGTAAACGAAGACAAGAGGGGATAGGTTTGCAAAAATTCACAAATTGATGAAGCTGTAAAGCAGGGTGTTAGAGATCATATAAATTCTTTCGATTTTATAGAAAGTCATTATTGCAGGATAAATACAGCACGCCTTTATTTGCCACAGACTCTCAGTATAGCGAAGATGTACTCCTTATACGAAGAATATTGCAAAGATAATAATATCAAAGATATGACCACAGCGAGTACCGCACCATTTTTACGGAAGAATTTAATATCTCATTCTTCAAGCCAAAAAAAGATCTCTGTGATATTTATCATTCTTATGAAATCGCAACAACTGAAGAAAAAATAAAACATTGAAGAAGAGTATCAGTTACATAGAGCAAATAGATTAAAAGCTAGACAGGCAAAAGAATTGGATAAGAAGAAAACAAGCGAAAATTCTAATTTTTTGATAGCAGTGTTTGACCTTCAAAAAGCCCTTCCAGTTCCAAAATCTGATGTAGGATTAGCTTATTATAAACTGAAACTACAAACTTACAACTTTTCAGTTTACAATTTAGGAAATAAAAGTGGCGTTTGCTATATGTGGCATGAATGCCTGGCCAAAAGAGGGTCTTCAGAAATTGGAAGTAGCCTCATCCTTTTTATTAATGAACATATACAAAGGGGTGTAACAGAATTTTCCTTTTATTCTGATAACTGTTCGGGTCAGAACCGAAACAAGTATTTATTTTCCTTGTATAATTACCTTGCCCAAAAACACCAGATAATGATACGGCACTCTTTTATTGAACGTGGACATACGCAAACAGAGGGTGATTCAATGCACAGTGCAATTGAAAAGGTTGCCCGATACGTCCCTATTTATACGCCGAATCAATGGTATACACTAGTTCGAACAGCTAAAAGTCAGCAAACCTTACAAAGTTGTTGAAATCTCTCAAGATGATGTGTTTGACACATCTAAAACATCTGCAATAATCAACTGCTATTAATTAGGAAAAAGATGAACAAAGTGAAAGTCTTTTTAAATAAATTTAGAATAGTTGAAGTAAATCCATAGTTTACAAATGGAATTTTGTTTAAAACCAGCTATGATAATGAAGAATTTAAAAGAATTAATTTAAGGCAGAAAGGTAGAAAAAACTGGACGTTAACATAGAAAATATTGAATTGAAAAAATTTTATATTATATAATTCGATCAGCTACTTTTTCTGTGCCAAAAAAAAGTTATTTTACCTCAGTATCATAACTTTTTTTAAAATCTTTCATACACAGTACACGACAGAAGAGAATCAGATACTGAGTAATCCTTAAGCACTTTTAAAATATTAAAATGATAGTATCTGATAGATTAGGTTTTCCTTGATTTTGTTAGATATCCTTAAGAATAACATAAAAAAATGTATCATTTATTGTTGTCGAACTTTAATTTTTTTTTCATGAGTTTGTGTAGGTACTTTCGATATTGTTGAAATTTTTATTTTAATAAAAATAACATTTTTTTTGTTTTTTATTTTTATTGATATTGCAGAAGTATCCTATGTCCATTGTATACTAGAATATTTTCAATTTAGATAAAAATATTTTAGTCCAGAATTGTTCTATGTCCATTTTTACTTGCAAAAAATATCCTATGTTCAACATTTATTTCATAATACGATCAATACCATATTTTCTTATTAAACTATGAAATATAGCTATTCCTAAAGTCAATTGAACGGTTTACATATTTGAAATATAAAAAATAAGAATAAAAACAAAAAACCTCTCTCCTGTAAAATTTACTTTTTGCAGTTACGCTAGTTCTGCTCTAAGGCGACGATATATGCTATCTTATCTGTGAAGCTACCATTGTTAACAACTGAATTTCTGTAGAATGTTACTAAAATTATTATAAATTATTTTCCTAGAGACTTATGGAATTATTGTCTGTATTAAAGGATAAGATACTAGAAATAGAAGGGTTTAATCTATCGTATTTTATTCACACGAATTATCCGTATCGTGTTTCGATAATATGAAGAAATCTAGTTCATTCAGTTCAATGATTTGAAAAGATAAAGTATAACATAACATCGGCCTCCCTAGTAAACATGTCGACTGTATCATGAGCAATGTTATTTATCTCTGAGATCAAACGGATCAGTTTGTATACCATTTAATAGTACGAAAGCAAGGATTAGTCCCGAAATCATTGGCCTAATTAATTTGATACTGGGATATATGATTTAGGCCTCGACACACACACACACACAAAAAGAACGCTTAGACGCCCACAAAGGAATTTCATTTATTTTCCCAGGAACAGTTCGGGTGTAACTTCGACAGTTCCGAAATCTAAAAGCATTAAACCACCCTATTCACAAATGAGTCGGATACTTAACCCGGAGACCGACCCCGTTTTCATTCTGAAGGCTGCTTGCTGAATATGAATGAGACTTGCGGCCATCAAAGAACATAGCTGATGCCAGACCTTAAGCACCTGCCCCAATTTATTTTATTCGAGTATTTGCTTGGACATACAGGATATATTACACCGTGCTGCAAGAAAGAAAGGAAGGAGAATACATTTTTCGAGAAGTGTGATTTAGAGTAAAGAGTACGGAGCCAGTAGAGTTTAATCATTTTTATGGTGGAATTGCCATTTGTGTAGCGAGGAGCGATCCGTTGTGTCATCTGCTGTCACTGATGAAGTTTACTGCTCGACGCAGCCTAGGATAGTAATCATTCAAGGAACGAGATTATGCTTTACTGTAAAATTATGTATGTGAGTTATTCACGATCCTTCTCTTATATTAAAAAATTTGCATTAACTGCTTATCAAAATTTAAACCAAATCCTATTACTATCTATCTTTTATCTTATGCAAATATATCTTGCAAGTTAATTTCCATAGAAACATTGTCTATACAGTAAGAAAATATAAGGAGCTTCGCCCTCCCTTCACCTTTGAACCATTGCAGGTGTTACACCGAACTTTGAGATTTGTAAACAACAGTAAAATAATTATTCTCTGACAGATGTTTACTTTACAAATTATTCTTTGACAAACAACAATACGATAACAGGGCGCCACTTTGAATATTTTTTCTCTATGGAGAGGGGGACTAGAGTAACATCTCATTTTGAACGTACACTTTCAGAATGGTCAATCAAAATAGAGACCAATCAAAATTTTCGTGTAAATCTGCGCCATTCTCTATTTTCACTAATTGATTTTTTGAAGTTTGATTGTTAAATACCCAATAAAAGGAAAAGACGGTTCTAACCTGCGAAATAAACTACCGCTACTGCAAAAAATCCAGCAACCTCAAATCCTGAAAATTCAATAATATAGAAGAAATAGCACTGCGCTGAACCACGCATGCGTATGGAATCGTAGAACCATGGTTCTAGTCTGGATGTATCTAGAGGGTCCTCAATTACGTGACGATCAGTGAAAAGAAGCAGGAAAGAGCAAAGAAAACTTATATTTAAACTGAAGATCTCTAAAATTCATAATTACAGGCTGCAACAAAGTGCAGCTACATAAAAAACCCAAAATTCAGGTATTTCACAGGTAAGTATATAAGCAACAGTAAACCAGAATTTTCTGTCATTTGAAGTATACATCTTAATCGTTATTAATTTCCAGTGAACATGGACTATTATAGTATACCTGTATACCTCAGAAAGATGACCTGGTCGCCTTCCTGAATCCTCAAATTCTGTGAACGGCTGCGGACGCTTTAAGGGCCCCAAATTGATCCCGAGTTGGATAGCCCTAACTCCTGTCAGGCGACTAAAATCGAAAAGTAGTATGGATGAAGTCGCCAAATACTCGTAGCCTTATTCCATCCACCTCAGCCTCGTATAGACTATGAGGCCCCCAACAAACGAGACATTCCCAGAGGCAGACAGCCGACAATGAATATAAATGAAATGACAAGAAAAGCATTCTCTTCTTGTCTTGTTTATTCTTCGTGATTGAGAGCGATGAATCCTAGAAAAATCAAGACCTATCTACACCTAAATAAGCCTGATCGTAATCTCTAGCCATATTATAAATCAAACTATGCTGGTGTCCAATATTGGTGCCGTTCAAAATTACATACATGTGACTTTTTCAGACGGATTTCACTCGTATGTATGACTTTCTGTGGACTACGCAAATTTAAAATTTTCGAAATGTTTTGAAATTCGTTAAACGAATGGCGTCACACCAATGTTTGACGAATATCCCTTAAAACCTAGTTAATGAAAATTGCCTACATCAAGAAGAGACTCAATGTGGGCACCGACTATTTCTTAAAGTAATAATTGGTGGTTTTACACCTGAATAATTAATTATATATGTATATTTATCTGTTAAAAAACGTAGCTGTATATTTTTTTGAAAATGAGTATTTCACTGACATTATGTTTAACTATTCTAAATCTAGCATTTTAATAGCATTATATATTTAGGAGAACTTTTGCATAACTATGACTTGTATAAGACATGAAAGATTATACTTATATTCAAATTTTTAAAGAATTGCTGCTTATGCATAGTTTAAATAAAATGAATTGGCCTAAGGTAATTGTAAACTTCAGTGTATCCAAGATAGGACTACACAGCCTATTGGAAAATGTACAAGATTCAAATTTGGCTAAATGAGAAAAGAGTTACATAATTAGAATACCATCTCGGTGATCATTAACCAAACTTAAAAGAGA
The DNA here is from genome assembly GCA_037954035.1 of Rosalia funebris. Taxonomy (NCBI): domain Eukaryota; kingdom Metazoa; phylum Arthropoda; class Insecta; order Coleoptera; family Cerambycidae; genus Rosalia; species Rosalia funebris. The sequence continues at coordinate 13,517,462 of JAZFAV010000010.1, read as the reverse complement.
TATTTTTCTATTCTGAATTATTTCCAAGAAAATTAAATTTCTGAATCATATTATTTACTTTAACTTTGTAAACTTCGTATCAATGATATTTTTGTTCCCTTACGTTTCGTCTTCGTTGAACTATCGCTAATCTAATTTTTTTAAACATAATTCTTTATTTTTTTACGAATTTTAAGTGCATTTTTTAATCTAAATTCATCTATTGCACACATAGATGAATTTGGGATAAAAATATATTCCAAATTAATCTTAAATGTACATTGAGCTTAAAATATGTTGTTCTGTATATTTATAGTAATTATTATACATGTAAGTTTATTAAATTGAAATTTTAATTGACAATAATTCTTTAGCAGTTTTCTAAAACCATATTTTATTATCACCATCAACTGATTACTTGAGCGTAATAAGCTATTTAACAACCAGTAATATATTCAATATCCAATAATTCCCTGTAAACTATGCACAATGGTGTCTCTCAAAAACAAAAGAGAATATATATATCCAAAGAAATGGAAAACATATTCTTAAAAGTTGATAGTCTTCTACCAATATCCTCGAAATAATATATATTCCGCTACGGTATAGCAAATGAAGATTAAATTCATTTATATCTACATGTCGATGAAGATCATAACCATATGTATAGGGAGTTAAAATTGACAGTAAGTTATTTTGAAAAGGGTTATACTACTTATTAAAGTTAGTTAAACATTATTGTTACTTATATTTGATGTTGAAATTTCGATATTATCTTTGATAAGTATTGAGGAACCCAAAAGCCTATGGCATATTTACAAGATAAATCAAGTATTTTTAAGAAGCAATGGACTAGTTATGACACGTATATTCTTATTTATAAACTTCAATGAAAATTACGAAAATACACTAGAAAATTGTTAAGCCTAACTACCTTAGCTTTGCTGTAGAGTAATGCAGAATAAACATATAGCTTGATATATCGATATATCTTCCTTACCTGAGACCTACTAAGCATGTATTTCCTAGCTGGAGGTACTTCAGACGTCGGAGTCGAAACTTCCTGGCTAACTGAAGGTGCAACTAACGGTCTGGTGCAATCCGGTTCAGACCTGGAATCCTTCAAGGCCGCATCGGCTGACGAAACTACCCCCTGCCTCATCTCTAAGCTGTCCAGGTGATTAAGGCTTCGAGATCGGACCTGTAACAAAAAACGTATGTTCATATTTGCAAATATATCAAATAATGTTTAAAGTGAGACGAGTTATGCGAAAATAGCATAATATAAATAAAAATACGAATAATGTCATTTTGTAAAACAATAATTACTAACTACAGCTATACAATATTTGAGTAAATCGTTTTATCTCACTGTTAATCCGCTTCGAGTGACCATTTAAAATCTTTAAATGGTATCGGCATATGTATGGCGCCCAATTTGGAAGGATTTAAGTTACATATAATGATACATTGTGCCAGGAGAATACATTATCTAATTGTCTTTCCTGTATAACAACATCTGTCGTACATAGAGCAGTGAACAACCAGAACAATAGGAGCCGCCGTAGATAAATCTTCGGATTGGCCATGAATTACACAGAACAACATTTTTCTTATATTATCAGCTAAAGTAGGTGAACTTTGTAATACTTTTTATATTTATTTCAATTATTTTTTCAGAACTTGTGTTTTCAGAAGTGAATATATTGCAGTACAAGAATTATAGATAGTATAATGATAGAAAAACTAAAAATATAAGGAACAGGTATTTTCGTACTTGGGACAAAAATATTGTTAACTTGTTAAAATAATCAAATTGTGGGAGTACATTTCCTTGACTTACAGGTAACACAGTTACTTAGTACTACTTATACTTCATGTACAGACTATTACTCTCAGAGTTAGGAAATTTTTTTTCTAATGACGGTAATCCCATGAAATTGGTTGGTATCTGTAGGTAAGAGTTCTTACATTTTGCATTGTAAGTAAGACTTAATCCAATTTCTTCTAGTATGTGGATTGGTAGAAGCTTGACCAAATCATTTTCGTGATTTTATTCAGCCTGATTCATCTCTATCACTTATGTAATACTTTACATTTCATTTACAATATTTATTACTCGTAATATAAATAAAGATAGATCAAAATGTTGGCCGGTATAGCTTATCTAGTGCGCTGTATAAAATAACCCTAACAAATTATGAAGACAAGAGTGTTTACTGAACATAATAAATTTGAATTAGCAACAAAGAAGGAAGGATTAAAAAATTAATGTTAATACAGACGTATATTTTATGTAAAATGGCAATTCACAATGGCAATTCGCAATTCACAGCTCAATTATAAAACAATCTTGATTCATATTTTCCAATTTAATGGGTTAAATTGGAAAAGATGTATCAAGCTCAGATCGACTTAAGAAGTTTGAACTATCTAAGAAGCAATCATCCTCGAACAAAAAATATAATTGCATATGGACCCTCGTAGCGCTTTGAAGAGTACTCCAGATGAGCGGTCTTAGATTTCATATATTCCCGGAAGTTTTGCATACAGCTGTTAATGGAAATATTAAACTTTGTTTACCTATTGGTTCTTATACTCATATACTCTACAAATATAATTTTGATGTTACACATGTTGAATAGGGATTAAAATTAATTATAATTTTTAATTCAATTTAATGAAAAACACGGGAAATTTATTACGGTTATCTATGAAATACTTCCATCAGATAGTGTTACAAAGTTATTTTTTACATACAAAAACTTGTGTTATATTTCAAAATTATTTTCACTTGCTATCTATTATTTTCACAGAAAGGTACGACTATTATGTTTAATTACACAAAATATATAATCAACGAAGATGAATTTATAAATAATTTTAAGATTTACATTAGATTTTTATTTGTATCCAAAGTTAAATTTCTAAGCTCAATTTCAAACAAATTATTTTTTTTATAAAATACACATTTAAAGTGAAAAGTAAAATATAATTTCATTGAAGAAAAGTAAAAATTTTTAAATGTTTGATAACCATAGAATATATTATAGCGACTTTATAGCAATGTTCATTATATTTCTAATTCAGATAAATTTAACTTTTAGAAACATTAAAATCAGTTTATTACAAAATACCTACTTCCTAAACATTTTTTAACATTTTTAAATTAACATATATTTTATGGTGGTAATGAAGTAACGATACCGTTTTGTGTTTGAAGGTTTGAATTTAGTTGACCCGCCTTACCCGGAAAAGAAGGAGTAGCAAGGGGAATAGATAAAGAAGCTTTTCATTAAATGTACATAGTTTCAAATATGATCAGTTTTAAGGAAATACCAGGAAACGAGTTTAGGGAACAATAAAAAAAGGAAAACGCGTCGAAAGAAAATAATGGATAAACATTAATCGAATCGATAAAATTCCTATAAAATACGGAGTACAAAGAAACAAAGTGTATTGTTTGATGATAGATGGCGCCGGAAACTAAAAGATGAATTATTCTACTTACTAACAGATGGCAGCAGTCTGTTTGCAGTTTAACAGTAGTTTAGTTATGAATGACGTTAAGTATACTACTATATACAGAAAAATTGCTGTTTATTTGAATGTATGTAGACTATATATAGAAACAGACCGCACACAGAAAGATTACTGTTTCTTTAAATAAACACGCTATTTTCATGAAACAGAAATTCAACATGACTTCCGTGAAGGTAATTCGAGAATTAAACCCTGTCGAACTCAGCATTCCATCTCAGAAATTAAGAGCCAGTATAACATTTGGTGAAGAAAAAAAAAACAGTTAATTCTAAACTCGGGCAAAACAGAATTTATATATTTTCTAAGAAAAGCGTAATACCAGGTAATTTATAAGATCCTTTAAAAATGTGTGGAGAAGTAAAATCTTTAGGGATGATTGTTGATAGTAAACTTGACAGGGATTGTCATTTACATTATATATATACTTACATATATTGTCATGTTATTTACACATTTACGAGTATACTGAGTTATTTTTACCATCCATTTTCACGCTACATCTGAAATTTAATAAAGGCATATCGCATTTCGAAGAAGATTATACGAAATACTTTAATACTTAACTGTTCGTGAAAGGGGAAAGAAAATTATACCTTGAGCGCAAAATATCGCTCCCTAAACGGGTTTATAATACTCGCGAATGAAGTAGAGAAAGTGGCGCGTTTGCGGAAATATACGGACCAATAGAGGTCCAAATGGGATGTGCAGAATATTGGTATTGTTGACTGCAGACGAATTTTCCTACTTCGTCCGATATTAATGGGTTTTTCTGCCGATACTATGAAAGGCTTGTGTTCCCTTAAACGAATTGAATTTTGATTATATAAAAGAGGAGAGAATCAAGCTAAGGTGGTGTAGATAGCTTAAAGTTTATACATTATACTCATTTTCAGTGGAGCCATTTTTTATAAGAGAGGAACATTCTTTGTCATATGTTTATTTTTATAGTTTATTTCTCTTCATTATCAGATATTCTACAGACTATATATAAATAGAGTGATTAATTCTATGTATGTTAATTCTTCGATGATTGACAAAATTCATGTTTTATAATTTTAAATTATATATTTCTCGCGGAAACTATTTTATTATATTCTCATGTTAAATCAAACTAAATGTTAATAACTGGTGGTTGGGATTTGTAGGAGATCTAAAGTAGCACTTTGTAGTTATTGTTTTAAAGAGCCTTTAGTTTTCTTACATTTTTTATACTCTATTACTCTTGTCATAATTCCATTATGATGATTTTAATTAATACACTTAATAAATATATCAATTGATAATAACTTCCATATTCGACTGAACATATATATCACGTTTATGGTGGATTTATTGATTTTTACTACTTTTAATTAAGATGTTACTATAATTTTGTATCCTAACAAAAAACCTAACTTTCGAAATAAGTCCACCTCAGCGGTGAAGATTTTATATTAAAAGTTATAGAAGGAGTGATAAATATTTATATTATACAACCTTAAAGGTTTTGGTAGCCGAAATTAAAATTTAAATTTAAAATTAATCTTAATATTCTCCAGTGGGGTCTCTTTCCACTTGTTGACTTGTTCTGAGTTTTAATGAGAGTTTTAAGTGCAGACTAAATAAAAATTCATGCTTTTATTACAAAGATATCTTTATATTCTTCGATCGCTGTCGATAAATAAAAAAAATCCCAAATATATTTAAGTAAGCTAATTTATTTAATACCCTATTAGAGTAATTTCCAACAACGCAAAATTTAGAAAAACAAAAGTTTGTTTTTCCAAATTTACAAACAAAAGTATTTTAGAAATATCTATACTTCAAAGATAAATGATTGATACATTGCTGAATATACATTAATTAAAAAAATAATCACAACTGTGTCATTATATTTAAGGTAAATCGATAAGGTAAAGTCCTAAGAGTCTATATCAGGATTATATTTTGTTTATAAGGTCCTTGACTATAATAATTTTTTTGATTTCATATATATTTTGTTAATAATTAACATTACTTTTTGTGTTTTGCAATAAAGTTTTACTATTTTCATAGCTTATTCGATTTGATATTTGAAAATTTATCGAGAAGGGCAAGTTACATCTTTCAGGTGCTATCTTAATATGAAATTTAAGAACTTTGATTTACTTGTAATAAAAATAGTAATTTACTATTTCTAGTCAAAAAATGTTTCACTTTTCCATTTGTATACACAACTGAAAGAAGTATTCAACCTGTGACGTCTAAAGTCGATCAAATTCGGTCGTCCCTGTAGACGGTTAGAGCGCCTTAGTGGCAAATTATGTTAGCTACTGATTGTTGTAATAAGCGGTTCGATTCCAAGCGCCGGTACTCACAATGTCGATGAGAATAGGCGTTGTTCACGTGTTGTTAATATATGTCCCCCACCTAGACAGCTTTGGCTTTGGATTTGGGGAATTGGCTTATTTATATGGTGTGTTTTACGTTTATTTTAATAATCAGTGTCAAAATTAAATAACCTTTGGCAATTTCCATATCTAGATACTTTAGGTATTCAATATTTCAAAGTTCCGCAAGTAAACGCTTCTTAAAAAAATAATGCCACTCAAATTATTCCAATGGTTACATGCCAATAGTAGGTAAGTATTAGAAACACGAGATATTCCTAGCTGTTCAGTTATAGTAAACTATACTACTGTTAAGGGAATATCAGAAAAGCTCTGAATACATTACGTTGATTGTTTAACCCTAATAAAGGTGAAGTCGATGTGTACCTTTCCTCAAATAAATATATTTTTTCTTTTTAATAATTTCTGTTATTCTATATAGGCAAGGATATATAGATTTGTCACAAGGGATAAATGCAATGTCAAGAACTGAGAAAACTGCTACGTTATGAAAAGAAATAATTGGAATTAAGTTTATTTTAAAAATCTTGTTGCTTCCTAATTCTCTCCTACAATTATCTATCAATAATCAGTGCATTTTAAACTCTTATGTACTTTCATTATATGCTCATAATAAAACTAAAAAAAATATTGTCAAATACAATTTCCTTATGTCCCGACGAAGTAAATAAAATATGTGATGTACAGAATTATCTCATTCATATCATTATTATTAAAATGTTAGCAGTAAGCATATAAAATTGTTTAAACAATAGTCACCACTACTTATAGTATGCGTATTCGTTTTATGAAAAATTATCAATTGGCAAGTGCTAATCTATTAATTATATATTTATACTATTGATAAGGTTTAGATCTGTAAATAATGAGGTTTAGAAAAAGAGTCTTAATTGTAGTTAATAAATAGATAATAAATTAACAAACAAATACATTTTTATTTGGTGGATTTACAATAGAAATATATAACTTTTATGTAAATAACTCAAAGTTATTCAGTTCTTCATCAGTAACATGTAAATAACGAACAATCTTAATAACACTGACTTAGTTTTTCACAAAACACCAAAACACCATACACTACACTCGATGCCCGTTTCGCCAACAAAGTTAACATCATCTGGAGATAAGTGAAACTGATCAATTTTAATCATCTCCAGATGATGCCTACTTTATTGGCGAAGCGCGCGTTGAGTGTAGTGTATACTGTTTTGGTATTTTGTGGAAACCTAAGTCAGTGTTATCTTCACACCAAAGGTTGCAGCTTACTCCAACAATTTTAATGTGTGTTAATGGTTGGGTTATTATAGTCCATTATAGTTGGTAACTTAATAAGTTAATGGCTGGTTTAACTTTTATTTTTAATTAATAGTTTTGAATTGTGGCCACATTAGAATTGTTGCAGTTTAAAATACTGCTGTAGAAATGGAAAGGTGGCTGTGCATTCTTTCATTTACTAGTTAAAATGCTTCTATCATTCCTTAATAGAATCAAATTTCATGCTAAAGTTTTTCGTTTGTTAGTATATTTAATTAGTTAGTATTACAATAAAACGTAAATAATTTTCTTCTATTGTTTACTCATTGATGAAAAGCAAATAATTAGTCATATGAAAAACATTATGACAAGGAAAATAGAACAATAAATATATTATAAAGATCAGTCAACGTATCACCTTGAATATATTAACTTCGTTTATGGCAGAAAAGTGACACAGGGTCAAATAGGATGACAAGTAATAACCTACAAAAGTAATGTAATTCTCCAGGGCCTGAAACTAACATTATGTCTGAAATATATCCGAAAGGTGTCGGAAAGGTGTTGGAAAATGGGTCTATTTATGTATAACTTATATGGAACCGCCGTCTAAAATTTTAAGGGTAAATTTTTTTATAGGGACATCGTTATCGTTAAAACCTCTCCATGCGGAGAACCTCTTATTATTTAATGATAAAACGGTTGTAAATTATTAACACAATTTTAAAAAGTAAGATACATTTATATGGAGTATTTTGTGAGCTTTAAATTACATACTGTTTAATCGCATCGGAGATTTAAAACGTGGAAAGGGACGTCTTGAATAAGCGAAAATGCATACCTAGTTTTAAGAATAATATACATTGATAAAATAATTTTTAGTAGCATAATGTTAATTTTCGTGATTAGATGAACTAATGTGATTCAAATAGATAATTTAGGTCGGTCTCGACAAGTGGTTTCAATACAATCTATGTAATTATATTTGTAAAAGTTTCCTCTATTAATCAGTATTTTTGTATTTTATTCCCAAATAAAATATAATGTATAATTACTGAATTTAAATATTTAACTGGATTCCTATATGAAAAGCAGGGCATATATTTAGAATGCTCCTCTTAAATCACCGCTTAGGGTTATCGCAGATTAAAAAAATATGCCCATACCTACTACTAAAACCAATATATCCTTTTACAAATATCAAAAGACATTGTTTTATAAGAATATTGACTCAGAGAAGAAAATATACCTATTTTTATGTTTTTAAAACAGTTTTAGTATTCAGCTGCTGTAGATGAAAAGTGTAAATATTTTTTCAAATACAAACCGCTAGAATTTACAAAAATATATATAAATTGTTATAAATTTCAATTTATATTTACATTTAATATATTTCGTAGACATATATTTATTTACAGGTAAATAAAAACAAATTATTATTATTATTATCATTATTAAAATAGTTTACTCGTTTGTTTATATTAGGAGCAAATTTTCTTCTGGATTTGGAAATTTCCATTCAGCCACGACTAAAAGTTGCATTTTCTTTGAATTTATACACGTATAGCTCGTCAATAATAGGAAAAAGTATCAAAACTGCGATATTGAATCGCTCACGAGGTGCGCAGTAAATAGCCTGGTCTTTACTCAGTGGCATTGAGACCTTCGCAGAGTGAGTATCGATGAATATATGTACAGTCAGTCAAACAAGTCTTCATACACCAGTCTATTTTTCAACATTTTTCTTAGTGTGATTGTTTATTTAAATTTAATTAGAAATATGTTTCAAGTAAATATCGGACATCTCCTTAGGAATAATAAAAATAAAAATAAAGTAGCTTGAAATACTTCATTTTAACAAGAAAAAATTAAACGATATTAGCAACAAGAAAGTATATTAAATAAGTATCCATACACTTTAATAAAATGCTATTCAGCACCATTAGTTATCAATAGTTATCATGTTGGTTTGTGTCAAGTTTTGCTTGAATCAAATGAAACATGCTTGTTTAAGAACGTTATTTTAAGTCTATGTTTTGTGTAGTAGAAGTAAAATGAGTGATAAAACTGCGAAATTTCAATTTCTATTAGAAAAATCATAGTAAATTTATGGAAATAGAAAAATCCTTTAAAAACCAGTTAAATTACACGACAAATTAATTAAAACAGTAGATTAATCTGGTATATCTAATATAAAGTCTAACAACGTATTATTAAGACTTTTGCATTTAATAACTAGGGAGATGCGGTAGAAATATCAATAATTCTTGAGTGTATAAGAAACCGTCAATTTAAGATAATACATAGGTTGCCTAGACAGGAAAATCCGCAAAGTTGCAAAATTATCACAATAATTCTAAGCTAAAGTCCTGTTGTTGTAGGCTTATTAAATTTCCTGACAATTTACGTTACGATACATGATAGTAACAATAATAGATATGATTTTTCTCAATTATAATATTCTACACTTGCTCATGTTTCATAATATATATACTGCTAAAAACTCACAATCAGTGACAAGGGTCTGACAATACTAATGTATTAGAAGTTACTGCGAATAGAACTTTTGAGTTTATAAATTATTTATCGATTTAGGGTTATTTTTAGAAGATAAATGGCAGTAATAGGCGAACTTCATCGATCCTTAAAGAAGAATTCAAGTGTTTACTTGAGTTCTACGAAAGTTAAAGAAAAATTGTAAACATATACTTCAACTAGTTCAAATTTATCTTAACTAGTCAAAATTTATCTTACTCGAAGTCTATAAAAGCAACTTTATCTTACGTCGGTATGTTCATTCCAGAATACTATGGTTCATTACGGCAGAATGTATGAAGAGTTAACGAAAACATCGAAAACGATTGGAGATGAATAATAATATTAACTTGTTATATACTAGACTTGGATAATATCGACGGGGGTGTACTAAAATTGTTCTTTATATAACGGTTTATATAAAAAACTGCTTTGTATGGTTCAGAGGTGTATTTTAGAAAACTTATAAATTTATCATTTCATGGTATTATTACAATACAATAACTATATTCGACGATTTATTACATTGGAAAAAGGAAGTACGTCAGTATGGGGGGTGTTACGGAGATAGCATGGAATACTGAAAGGCTTGTTAGAGAATGTCATTTAGAATATATTGAATAAGAAATACTATTACACAAAAGTGCCACCGTTTTATAGATATTCCCAATTTTCAATTTTTCAACTTTCTTAGAGATTACTGCTACAAAAAATATTTAATCTCTCATTAAGCGGCAGAATATCAAAACATTCCTCTATTTTGTGATGGTTTACAGTTTCATATATATTCATTATAACTTTGACCATTTCGATTTTATTTATAAATTTGGTAAGTTAAAATGAAACAATAAAATCAAAGCGTTTTTGATTTTGAAATATGTCAAACTCCTCCCGTTGAGACTCGAATCCAAACATACAATGACACCAATACGGAGCTCAGTCCACCACCGAAGTACAGTACGAATGATAACCAGTATGCAGCATAATTAACATAGCCACCTCTATAACTTGACAAGTACTGGAAACTACAAGATAAAAACGAACTATGGTTTGTAGCTCTAATAGTGATATAGTGAAGATGGCTGTTATTGAGTAGATACCGATTTTGGTACTCATTCATTTTAATAATTGCCAACTGATACAAATAGTGAAAGACTGTAAGTTAAAATATAAAGTGCCATATAAACTTGAAAGTTAAGTAGTGCAATTGTAAATTCTTGTAAATAATACTAAGTGCATATAACTGCAGTTGATAAGTTCGCGCAGGTATTAGGTTATAATCCTAGAAATCTAGTCCGACCATAATAATTAAAGTCTTCAACGATGAGTACGAGAAATAGAGCAAGAATACAAAATGAATTTTCGATTGAAGATCTACAGTTTGTATGTATAGAACTTATGAAAGTATAAAAAGTTCCATGGATAAAAAGTTTTCTATATTTCATGATAAGTTAAATGATCTTAGTAATTCCATTAAAAATGTAAGTAAAACAGTAATTGACTATGAGAATAATTATCCTAATTCTAAATAAAAAATTGTTACACTAGAGCAAGCCGCCAAAAGCAACTCTCTAAGAACTCGGATTAGCTGAGGAAGGGGAAAATAATGCAGTTATCTGAAAATGTGATTAATTTATTTTCGTCTAAACCTGGAATCAACTGTAGAAAAGAGAACTTCATTAGTATTTATAGTATTGGTAAGTTCAATGGCACCAAAAATACATCACGCAATAAATTTCATTAACATAGATAAACGTCTTTAAAATTATTATAGGCAAGAATCTATTAAAAACCAATTTTGTCATTATCTTTGAGGATCTTACTAAAAAACGATTTGATTTGCTCAATGTTGCAAAGAAAAACTAGGTTCTAAAAAGGCATGGTTATCAAATGACAATATTTATGTGTGGTGTGATCAAAAGCAGAAAGGACGACTAGTGTTGTGCGATGAAGACATACTTCTTTAATGACGTGGTCGACCTATATGTTTAATTTAATCCAGTTAATTTTTTTAAGTTAATTTCATAGAGCTTGTTACTTTTTTTTTACCTTACTTTATTTGTATTAGTTTTAATTTTTTGTATTTTTAAGATGTTTGTATCGTAACTAATTAGATATATAAATATAGTTAATAATGTTAATATAAATTTTTCAACTAATTCATCTAAACATGAATTCTCACAGGGTTTGATCTGTTTTTGGAATTCTTTAATAGATAATTGCTTATATATTATTCGTATATCTGAAACTACAAGCGTAAACATAGTTCTGCTCAGTTTGAAAGACATTTAAGTTATAACGTAATTAGGATATTTAATGATATACCTGATTCTTTTAAATCCGCTCTAAACATAGTCGTACATGCATTTTAAAACAAATTAGAAACTGGGTAAATTCAAAACCTTTTATTTTAATTGACACTAATATTAGAATACCTATTTAAACCATACTTTTTTCATTATTTTCAATAACATTAGTAGGTAATTGCAATCAGTCACAGCATTTTGTTTTGTTTTGTTTTATTTACTTTCAGTTTCTTGCTTGTCATAATTCTTTATTGATTATTAACGAAGGCACTATTATTATTATTATTATTATTATTACGAACAGAGATCGACAATTCTAGTTTACACACAGTTTTTTTTTTGAAAAAAGAAATCCAGAATGGGGAGCCATTTTTCCATAACTTCTATAGTTAATATGCATCTATTTATAAAAATGTCGAAGTAATCCCACCCGATATATCTTCCTTTATTTTAAACTTGCACATATCCAGGAGACTAGTTCTATCTGCAAAATGTAAAGCTTCAATTACCTACCCTTGATGACAACAAAAATTTTTCGGTGTTTGTGGAAAACTGATTTCATATTTTTGTTGCTACATCGAAGGTTCCCTTTCGATGGACTGTACATTCACATACGTCACATTATTTCCTATATTATTTAGGTAACTCATTTTGAGCTGCAGTATATTACTTTTATGAATAGTAACTAATTTAATGTATTCATTGATTACAGTACCTCTTCTAGTAACCGTTGTAAATATATACACGTTTGACGACTTAAAATGTTTCTCTGTTAAAACGTAACACTATTTTTCCTATACATACCGCTGAAAATGATATATTCTTCCTCGCATCTAGCCTTCGATTTATCGGGTAATAAATTTAATGGGTCTGCACTTACGGTCTTGATTGTGATATCTGGTTTATCTTCGCTTGTTATAACCTATTTCTACTATATTTTCAAGCGCCGCTTTTATTTAGAGGTGTAAATCTTCACATAACATCCATGATAAATGTGTGGGTCTAAGATTTTATATAATGCAAAGTTTATTTTAATATTTTATAATATGTTTACTATTATGTATGGTACGGTATAAATATAGGTAAGCATCCCATATGAGGCATAAGAATACGCAAATCTAGAAAAACGTTTTAAATTTTAAATTTAATACCAGGTGGAATTGAAATAATGATTACCATTATGTCTCTGATAATCCAGGGAATATTTACTGGTTTATTAGTAAATACCCCAGCAATTTCTATAATAACTTTTGTGGGGAAATAAGCACATATTAACTTCCCATTTCTGTGATTTTTTGCTAATAATGTATAGAAGATATTAAGGCATGTGAAAGAATACATTGGAGTTTAAGAAGGATTCTGGAAAGTTAATATAAAGATAGAATTTTGTACAAAACTTTGTGGTCTTTTCAAATATTGATTATATGGCAGACATGCAACGTTGCTTTGTATCGTATTTTAATATGCTGTGATTTTGCATGTCGTATACTGAAGCTGACTTTGTAAAATTTTTCTGAACACGAAGGAAAATTTATAGAAACATTAACAATGAATTTTTGTCGTTATCAGTTACGGGGCAATAAATGAAAATTTGCAAAGCAGAAGGTAATGCAGAAACATTTAAATTTTATTGCAAAAATTAATCTTGAGAAAAGTAAACAGAGTGACTGACCTAAGCATTGGATGACTTATTGTTGAATTGAGCCAGCTTGGTAAAAATTGAATCATGTTGTGAATGTAAAAACATTCTTTCACATGAAAGAATAAAAAAGACAGTGATTTACTACTTAATTCAATTTTAGATATTGTTTGTGACGAATGTGCAGTAAGTGCGCATGTGCACAAGTGGACATCGGTTAAATGCATGACGCTGCATTGCCAAAAGTTAATTAACAAGTTCTCGACATACTGAGTAAAGCCTAAACTGGCATATGTTAAAAATGGTTATCTTTTGAACAAATCGAACAGCAACTGATTTTTTTATTCAAAATATTCGTAATAATCTAATGTACAGATGATTTGTTTTTGGAAAGAATGTGTATAAGTTACTGACTGAGATCGTATCGATAAAGATGTATAGGCCATAAAGTTCATTCGGCATTTGTCCTGAATCGGCGTACCGTATGCGGCACTGATGAGAACTAACAAGTTCGAAACAGCTGTATGTCGTTCGGTTCCGATCCGGGACAAATGTCGAATCCTACCTGTGGCGGGTTTTATTTTTAAAAAAGTTATTGTAAAATGTATAACTTTTAGTCAGTTGGTAGGCGAATATTTACGAATAGTACTTTATTGTACGGATAAAAATTTTTCATATCAGGAATTATCCTTGGGAAGTTTATTTTTTATGTGTACCCGAAATTGATGAAATTCTGAAACTGAATGAAGAAAAGTGGGTCTCCGAAGAAACTACTATAAGAGGCAAACTATATTTCTTCTATACAAAGAAGTAATAATATATAAAACTACTTTTATGAAGATACTTCGAGAAGAAAAGTTATTCCAAGATATATAATATAGAAAAACTATAATTTATTTGAGAGGAGCTATTGCTAGCTGTTCTTGATTGAGTTTAAATCCGAAACCGTATTTACCAATCAATAGATGAGTGAAATCAATATTAATAAGGAAACATTAGTAATAGAATAAGTTGATTCAACATTGCACAACTTTAATTATGTGGGACATGTTGATAACATATTTAATATAAAAAAAGTCTTTTCAAAGTTTGCACACATAAGAAGTAATCTATTTCCCCTAAAGTCTCAGACTTTAGAGGCAGATTATATATAGAGGCAAGGACAAACATCCTTATGCTCAGGAAGATGTGGATAATCCCTCATATTAGGACTCGAACTGAAACATGCAATGACTCTCTAATACTGGGCCCAGCCACCACCCCAGACCACTGTATTAATAACAATGTTACAGCCACCTATATGAGAGAAAGCGATAGAACAACCATCCATATAGTAGCCACGGAGCAAAGTGCTGCACTTCTATAGTTCCCCATTGGGGAATTGACCTTGAATGTTGATCATATTTTCAATGATTATTTGTAAAAAATTGCATGTTCACTTTTGGTAGAAGATTATATGATTTTACAAAAAAAATACAGTTTTACTAATAATTTATCATTCGTCATAAATAATTGCAACTAACACCCTTTCAGAATCTTAATAAGACATTTTTACAATTGTACTTTGCACGAATAAATAAAATAATCTCGGAATAGTCCACAAGAGTTTTAACCACGGCACAGGCTTTTTCATTCAAAAAGAGCTGAATTAATATAAAATACGAGTATAATTAAGTAAAGAACTGGATATCGTTGACTTCACATTTCTCCGTGCATTTGATATTTTCACAAAGATGCATATTTTAGAAATACATCATTGTGGAACTTTCTTATTAGCAGAGTGTCCTTCTAAAATTGTTGTTTATATTTACTGGAGTTTCAAGGGAACAAACAGAAAACTTAATCGTTGTAGTTTACTTTTTGGGATAAAATAAATACTTCCAGTTCCGGTTAGTTCTAAAATATCTAATATATTGTTATACAGTTATTAAAAGGGAATAATTAGAAGTGTAAGTATGTTAACCCTTAAGTACTGTTGTGCGGTCACCGTGACCGATGTATATATTCATTTCATGACCTTATATGCCCATTTAATTGTATCGGCTTGCGCAACCATATACCTTCATTTCAGTGTGACACGCGTACCTGGAAAGGATGCAACACATTTAGCTGCGTGTTCTGCAGCGGCCACGTTGACCACACATCACTGTTAATGTAACTTTCTGTTGACCTGTATTTTGGCGGTAAGACTTATATTTACGATGAGTAATGATGCAGGGCCGTCAAAGCGAATCCGAGTAACTGATCCAAACTTCGATGAAGTGGCTTTAAGATGGTATAATGAACTAAGTAGCAACAGTGAGGATGACAATGACAATGGAGACGTTTGTAAAGTGAGTGAGCACGAGACAGATTCGGAAGCAGACAGTATACATAATGAACCAGAGGAGGGGGAGACATAAGAGCCTAGTGAGGAACACGAGCAGCAAGATTCTAATAGGACAAACGTTTTTTTTTTTTGAAAATATCGATACAAATGGTCCTCTGAAAGTTTTGCTTCTCGCAGAAGCATAACATTATGTGTTGTCCACCGAGCATATAAAAATAGTCCAGTCTTAGAAAATAGATTAGTAGAGGAATTTTAGGAAGTAGATTTCATAAAAGTACTTGCGGATGAGTTAGTAAAACCACATCTTGAAAGGCGAGTAGCAAATGTTACTCGTAGAATCCCCCGTAATGTTCGCTTTTGCATTAGACGAGTATTAGGTGTTCCTGAAGAATTCTTTGAACAAGTAGCTTCAGAGAAATTAGAGAAGCGAAAAACTTGTTATATCTGCCCTTCAAGAATCAAAGGAAAAACATATCACCTGTGTTGTATGTGCAATAAACCAATATGACTTGGGTGTTCCTCAAAATTATGCCAAAATTGCAAGTGTCATCTGTCACATATTTAGGTATTGTGGTTTCTATCACAGAATTTCTTTTGGCATTATTTTTTTAGTAATAATGACTATATACCTTTAACTTGAAAAGTAAAATATCTTAAGTGTTCTTTCTTCTCGTTTTTGAAAGCTCTAGCTGATATAAATATATGTATACGACACTGTTACGCAAAGAGAATGTATGTATGTTTTTTTATAAAAATAATGTATATATACATGCTGTACACTACACTCTTCCAAGCCATACAACAACGCACCCAACTTTTAACAGGGAAACAGTAAAATGATCCACGTTTTTTTTATTGTTGTACAAATTTGCGGTCACCATGACCGTACGTTAGTTACTGCGTAACAAAACTAGTACCACGGTAGTTAAGGGTTAAAATTATTATAAATATATCAATGAATTCAGGGATTATCTCCGAAAATGTCTGCATGTGGACCTTGGTTTTACAACGTTAACCCCTTCAAGATTAATATAGTATGAACCACCCTGACAATAATACTCACTTGATTCTTATAAATTGTGTAAAAATTTTGTGACAAGGGTCTGGAACTGGGATGTATTTAAAGGTATAGACGAAAATACGACCTAAAATTTATACATTACTAATGCTTTCAATTTATTTTTAGCCTCATGATAACACACCAACATCACATATCGACATAATTTAATAAAAGGGACAGGTAAAGTTACACTTATTTATTAACTTTACGGAAATGGAGAAAAATCGAGTGGCTGCCACATCGAGCAGTATAAATCTATCTTATTTGTTACAGTTTATAAAAACGTAACATTCTCGTAACATTCCGTATCCAATTCTACCACATAGACGCTGGAGCTCATCAAATTTTGTTGATATCACAAAGTTAAGATGACATTAATTAACGTTATATTGATGTTACTTTGAGGGACGCTTTTAATATACGAAATTCATCAAACATGTAGTCAAATTTCAAAAAGCTTATAATTAACTTACAACAACGTTAATGGCATCACTTTTAAATTCAATTCACTCATACTAAATTGCTAGCTACCCCCTCGCATGTTTCATACCCCTTTCATTATACGAGAAGATCAACAATGCACTCATTAAGGCTGTATGAAATTTGTCATTTCAGTTGGTAATTTTGTTTTGTAATCTTCGTAATCATTAAATTATATATATCATGTCTTCTATTTGCGTATATTGGAGAAAAGGTTTATCAAAAAGCCAAATTTAGAAGGATATATATTTTATTTGCATATTTAAATAAGTTATAAAATATCTTTTATAAATTTTTACCGTAAGGACCTCAAATGTATGTAATTTGAATAGTCTACTTTTTCTATTACTACACTATAAACGTTTTATTAAACGATATACTAATAAGTAAATATGTGGAAGTATAAGTATTGACTCTATATAACTAGGATAATAAGTCTAATTAAGTCCAACTGTCAAAAAATTATTTCTTCAAGCAAAAGAAGTTCGAGTTATTGCCACTTTGACCTGATCATTATATCTATAGGTAATCGATGACAGAAAGTTAATAACATATGTACAAAATATTTTGGTAGGCATAGTGGTCGCTGCAAGTCTATTACCAAGCAAGCAAACATACATATTATAGAGAAATGACGGAACGTGCTAAAATTAACTAAATGTGTTTAAATCTTCTTTTTCTAGAAAAATACTAGAAGTATTTTTGTCGCTGCCATTGTATCTTGCTCCCTAACCACTATAAATTACGGCCAGATATAACTGTTATGCATGATAATTATGCGTTTGAGATGAGTAAAGAATATAAAGAAATATTTAATCAAACTCAAAATATCTACACATTGAAATGATGCCGGCGCCTCCGCCAATTATTAAAAAATGTCGAGACGATTCTCACTCGATGGTTACGTAAAATGTACTGATTGACATAATCAGACGTAAAATTTTGTCGCTGTATTTTATAGTGTAAAGGTGACAAGTGTTTATAATTCTTAGCATACGATTCAGTTTCAAATTAGTACAATAATACTTAATTGAACATAGTCATACCACTAAATAGCATAGTTATAGGATAAAACTAAACAATTTTTAAAGAAATAATAGAGGTCACTGTAAGTCTTTAGTGTTTTAGATATTATGGATTTTAAATATGTCATTGTATTTCTTCAGTCCACCGTCTAATTGTCGTGGGTAGAGAACCACAAATAGAGTTATTACATGTTATGTTTGTTTATTATAAAGAAATACTACCAAAAAACATTCAAATAAACTAGAGTAAACAAAATATTTATTTGCATTAAGCCTATAATGTACTTTTCGCATATTTTTTGACAATGGAATTATAAATAAACAAAACTCTTTCAGTCTCAATATTTCTGTATTTTAGTTAAAATGTTTTTCGATTTTTGTTTTAGAATAATCATAAACAAAGAGGTAGGCTTTCAAAGTAAATAAATAATAATCAAATTTTAAAAGTGATTTAATGTTTTAATACTAAAGAGCGCGGGAATGAAGTATAGAGATAGGAGAGTAGTACACAATCTATACAAAGAGCAAACTGATGTTATAGAAGTAGAAGGGGAAAAAAGGGAAGTAGGTATTAGGAAAGGAGTAAGACAAGGATGTACGCTATTACCGCTAATTTTTAATCTGTACATCGAAGAGGCGATTAATGCGGTAAAAGATAGAGTGGATTTCGGGATTAAAGTACAAGGACAGAAACTAAAAATGCTGAGATTCGCGGATGATATAGCAGTATTAGCATCTAGTAAGGAGGAATTAGAATCAACATTGAACGAAATGGAGGCAGTGTTGACAGAGGAATACGGAATGAGGGTGAATAAAAACAAAACTAAAGTGTTAGTGTGCAGAGGGCGCGAGAGCAGAGCAAAAACGAAAGTACAAATTAATAATGAAAGATTGGAGGAAGTTAAAGACTTCACTTATTTAGGAAGTAAAATAAATTGGGATGGAAGAAGCGATAAAGACATAAAACAAAGAATAGCGCAGGGTCAAGTAGCTTTTAACAAAAAGAAAGCACTTTTATGCTCGGGGGTAATAAACTTTGAAACAAGGAAGAAATTTTTGAAAACATATGTATGGAGCACGGCACTATACGGTTGCGAAACCTGGACGGTAGAGGAAGCAAGTAGGAAGAAATTAGAAGCTTTTGAGAGGTGGTGCTACCGAAGAATGATGAAAATACCATGGACTGATAGGGTTAGAAACGAAGAAGTATTGGAGAAAGTCGGCGAGAAAAGAAGTATGTGGAAAAACTTAAAGAAGAGAAGAGATAGAATGGTAGGCCACTTGCTGAGACATGGGGGAATAGTCCGCGATATTTTGGAGGCAGAAATAGAAGTGAAGAAAGGCAGAGGTAGGCCTAGATTAGACTACTGCTCGCAAATAGTAAGGGATGTAGGTTGTAGCACAATTAGCTAAATGCGTAGGTTAGCACAAGATAGGAGAAGCTGGAGGTTAGCGTCCAACCAGTCTTAGGACTGATGACCTAATGATGATGATGAATGATTTCGATAGTTGTCAGATTTTCTTTCAGACGATATTTCATTTCATCTACACTTTTGTTTATCTATACTTTATATAATCTAATGTTTTCGGTTATGTTCAGAAAGTTAAATAAATCATTACCATTATTTCACAACTTTAATATAATGAGTTTAATATACATGGTGAATGTTTTAGTTGTGCTGTTTAATGCCTGTCTATACCTAAAAAATAATTGATGAAATTATTTTTCAATATGGTTATTATTAACGGAGTTTTTGAATTTAAAAAATTTTAAAATATTCGCTCCACTTTTTGAGAACATTTGATCCACTGTATCGAGTATATATGTAATTGACTCAAAAATGTCAAATAACCTAAAATCAATACTGCAATTTAACAGGTGGTTTCCCATTAACAGATAATACGAGTAAATAATATATGTAAAGAAACTTTCAGACATTCATAGAGATTATGCAAAGTTAACTTACACTCAACTTTTCAATGAGGCATTAACTGTCCAAAGACGTCTGAAAATGGCCATCATAAAACTTTATAAAGCTGTGTATATAAAACTTATGATGGCAAAATGGCCATCAAATCAAAGTGCTGCATATATAGAGTTATTATTATTACATTGGATTCCAATTTTACTTCATAACATAAAGAATTATATTTATTTTGTGTTAAAAATACATTGGCTATTTCAGCCAATATTACTTATCATTTCTGTTGGTAATTTCGTTTCGTAATTTTTATAATCATTAAATTATAGTTTATTTCATCGCTATTTGCCAAACAAAATATCTCAAAACATACCGTGGCTTGTTTTTATGGCGAGGCTCAGGTAGGCTGTACCGTTTATCGGCAACATAAGAGAGTTTTTTATTTGGCAAATGGCGATGAAATGAATAGTATATATGTCATGTTTCGTTTTTGCGTAAACTGGGCAAAAGGTTTATCGATCACAAGGCCGAATTTAGAAGGATATATATTTTAATTTATATATTTACATAATTTATAAGATGTCTTATAAATTCTTATCATGAGGAACCTCAAATGTATATAGTGTGTGCAAATGGTCGAACATTTTCCTAAGTAGTAGATTTTGGTATCTACTTACCTACATATTATTATACTTTTATATTTTTCCCAGATTTGTATAGTCTACTTTTTCTATTTCTGCATTATAAAAAATTTATTAAACTATAGTAAATAAATATGTATAAATATAAGTATTAACTGTAAATATCTAAGGCAATAAGTTTCATAAAGTCAAGCTGCCAAAAAATTATTTCTTCAAGCAAGAAGAAACAAATGATTCCATTTTGACCTGAGAATCTATATATCTATAGGTAATCGATGACAGAAAGTCAATAATCTATGTAAACATTATATTGGTACGCGTAGCAGTCATTACGGGCTGAGTAGGACTAATACCCAAAAAAAAAAAAAATTAAGAATTGACGGAAATTGTTAAAATCAATTAAATGGGTTTATATTTTCTTTAGGTATATTTGTTGCTGTTATAGTGTCCTGCTTCCTAACCACTGGTTATCTCGGCCACGTATAATTGTTATGCGTGAAAGTTATACATTTTAAATGAGTAAAGAATATAAAATAATATATAAATAAACTCAAAATATCAATTTTATATCATTTTTTCTTTATATAACTTTTTAAAAACGTTATATAAATTGTTCAAAATCGTAAATTTTTAATTTCCGATTTTTAACACTTATGTCGAAAAAGGAATAACCGACTTTTATAATTTAACTTAGACTTGTTCGACGTTTACTTGACGACTAATTGAAGATTACTGATACGGGAAATTAGTTAGCCCCTGATAAGGGACTACTTGTGGACTGATTACTATATTGTCGATTACTGAAACTACTAGTGGTTGTTTCTCTATTTAAAACATTTCTGTTGCTGATGCTGCAGCAATGTTCTAAGAAGTGTTTTTCTCGGAGACTTTTAGCAAGTTGCAATAATTGCGATAAAATATAATGTAAGTTTATGATAAGCACAAAAAGGTTTTTAGTTACGCGATAACCGCAATGAGTTTGGTATACTCTTTTCTGGACATAATATCCTGTATGCTAATGGCCTGTTACAATGTATATTACAGTATTATAAAATACAGTACTATTCTAAGTCTTAATCTAATAGAAGAGAGGATTCTATATAACATCAATATACATTGAAGTAACGCCGGCGCCTCCGCCAAATATTAAAATTTGTTTGCCAGGGCTGCTCGCCCGATGGTTGATTAAAATGTATTGGGAACGTTAACATTCATAGATTGATATAATCAAAAGCAGAATTATGGTGCTATATGTTCTTATGTAAACATGAAAAGTGTTTAGAATTTATAGATTTAGTTTTAGTAATTTTTACGTAACTTTTTCAGTTCTTACTTTATAATAGTCAAGTATAAAAATGCTTTCGAATAGAATAAAAAACATTCTAATTTTAAAAGTCATTTAATGTCGGATACACGATTACGATAGTTGTCACATATACTTTACAAATCGGTGTTTTCGCAGCATGCTATTTCGGAATATATTTCATACCTTGTACTTTTTTGTTTGTTTATACTTCATAATAACGTAATGTTTTTGGTTATGTATAAGAATTATATGTAGACTGAGTTTAATATACAATGCGAATTTTTTAGTTGTGCTACTTAATGTCTATCGACACTGAAAAAAGTATTAATGAAACCATTTTTCATTATCGCTATTATGAATAGAATCTGTGAATTTTAAAAATTTAGAAATATTCGCTTCACTTTTTCACAAAAGTGGATTACGTAAAATGTTAAATAACCTGAAATTAAAAGAGCAATTTGACAGGTATTTCCCTATTCCTAATAGTTAATATATAATCCCTGTAAAATAAACTTTCAGATATTCATTGAGTTTAAGTAAAGTTTTACCTAACTTATACTCAACTTTCCAATGGGGTATTAACTGCCTAGAGGCGTCTGAAAATGGCCGTTATAAAACCATATAACGCCGTCTGTGTAGAACTCTACAAAATGGCCATCAAATGAAGACTACATATATAGTTATTATTACATCATATCTAATTTTTCTTCATAACATAAAGAATTTTATTTATTCTGTGGTAAAAATACAACGTTATTTATTTCAGCCAACATTACATATCTACGTAAGTTCAATGAGTATGATCACTATAAGGTTACTATTCATTTCATAGCTATTTGCCAAATAAGAAACTCTCTTATCTTTCTGATAAACGATTCTAAAAGAGAGAAAAGTCTACCTGAGCCTAGCCAGAAAAATAAGCCATGGTATATTTTATATTTTTTATTTGGCAGATAGTGATGAACTAAATTATACATTAATCAATATCAAAATTTATTTTCAGCTCTATTCAGTTCAAGATACCTAAAATATACAGTTATTCTATAAAGGTATACAGAAATAAATAGACATGTGTATATTTTTAAATTATTAGAAATTAAACAATATACTCAGGACTTAGGTCTTCATGTTGATGTGAGCGCTACAACTTTGGGCCACTTAAAATTAATATAGCATGAATCATCGGAACAACTGTGGCAATAATGCTCACTTGATTGTCATAAAATGTATAAGACTTGTGACATGGGTCTGCAAATGCGATTTATTTCAAGGTGTAGATGAAAATATAACATAAAATGTATACATTATTAATGCTTTCAATTTATTCTTAGCTCAATGATAGTAAGCAAACGCCATATATCGATATAATTTAATAAAAGGAGCACTTAAAATTACACTTCTTTATTTATTTTACGGAAATTGAGAAAAATCAAGTAGCTACCACATTGAGCAGTATACAACATAAAATCGCTAAAGCTTATTAAGTATTGTTGATATCGTTAAGCTAAGAGGACTTTAATTAGCGTTCATCAAACATGCCGTCGAATTTCAAAAAGCTTGTAATTAACTTACAAAAGCATTAATTGCATCACTTTTAAACTCAATTCTCCCACAATAAATTACTAGCTACTCCCTCGTATAACTCGTGTCCCCTTTAGTACATGAGAAGATCAACAATGTATTCATTAAAGTTGTCTGAAATTGTCGCCTGAAAATGGCCATAATAAAACGATATAAAATTATCAATATAGAACTCCCTACAAAAGGGCCATCAAGTCAAGATTCTACATGTATACTTATTATTACATTGTATCCTAATTTTTCTTCATAAAATAAAGAATTATATTTGTTTTATAATAACGATACAACGTTATGTATTTCAGCCAATATTGTATATACAAGTAACTTCTATGAGTATTTACGACGGTAATGCCATTACATATCAATCATCATCTGGTGTATATAGTATATAACTCGTCATAAATATTGCAGTCATATAAATTTACTATTATTAAAGTTGATCTATCAGCTTCTAAAGCACCTCCACATATTTAACCAAGTGTCCTATAATAAGTGAGTATAGAGGGATATAATGGACCATCTACCCGTTTTAGTGTAAAGTGTTTGTTTAATTGGATATCGACTGTAAATTCGTAGTTATAACCGTTCATAATATTTAGTACAAAGAAATGAATCTGCTGTTGTGACGCATTATACAAAAATATAAATGTACATCGGTTAATTTAAAAAGTTAGGGCCACATTTCATTATAAAACCGGTCGGCTCATAACTAACCACTAATTTTTGAATTTTATATGTAAGAAGTATTAAAATAATTTAGGTAATGAAATTTGTGATAATAAATCTGCAGAATTGCTAGAAAAAAGAGAATAGTAAGTGTATGAAGTAAGTACAGTGAAGAAGTGTAATACTTAAATTTACCACTAATTACTAATAAGTAATTAAAGAAATCCTTGAATTTTATGTTACAGCTCTAGTAATTCACGAATATTTCTAGTAATTCACGAATAAGTTTATATCATCGCTATTTGCCAAATAAAAAATCCCAAACTGCTCTTATCTCATGCTCTTATATCCCGTGGCTTGTTTTTATAGCTAGGCTCAGGTAGGCTGTTCCGTTTATCGGTCAGATAAGAAAGTTTTTTATTTGGCAAATAGCGATGAAATGAATAGTATATATTTACAATAATATTTTGAAGTTATACATTATGTAATTTTTCAATAGTTTATAAAAGGAACTTTCGCATGTAATGGATTGATTTTACACCATTAATAAGAAAAGAGGTTACTAATGCAACTTTTAAACAAAAACCGTCACCTTATAGTTAGTATTCTGACTACAATTTCTTGCGATAGTCCTAAAATAAAATTAAAATAGATTATATTTAATCAATCCTTATTTTTAATCAATCATCCTGTGAGTCAAAAGATTGTCAATAAAAATTATACACAGAATTACATCGGCAAAATCTAGCTGAACGAAATTATTGGAAGGAAGTCTTGCGGCGCATAATAAGTGTAACGAAGTTTTTGGGAACACGTACACTTGTAGAAATAAAAAATAGGTTCTTCAAACAATAACAATTTTTTGGGCTTATTGGAAGTTTTATCTGAATATGATTATTTCTTAATAAATCACATGGAAGAATGTGTCAGTGTACTATTCATTTCATCGCTATTTGTCAAATAAAAAACTGTCTTATCTTGCCAATGAACGGAACAGTCTACCTGAGCCTAGCCATAAAAACAAGCCGCGGTATGTTTTTTATTTGGCAAATAGCGATGAAATCAATTATAGGTACAGATGGTTTTTCCTATTTATCAAAACTGATAAATAGAATATAATGAATTAATTTATTTAATGGTAAATTTAGTAATAAATGAAATTGTCAAAGAATTTCGTCGAAACAAATACTATGCCATAAGTGTCGATTCTACGCCAGATATTACCCAAATTTTCAACTGACTTTCATTGCCTGTTATGTGAATGAAAACGGTATTTCAAATGAGCGATTTGTAAAATTTATTAGTAATTGCGGGTATAAAAGTGCTGATATGGAAAAATGCATATTCGACATGCTTAGCGAACTAAAAGTAGATATTAAGACTTGCAAAGGTCAGTCATATGACAACGCTTCTAATATGGCAGGTTCATTCTCGCATATAAAAAACTAGCGATCTTGCACTATTTTTTCCGTGTGTTGCACACTCCTTAAATTTAGCTGAAGCTGCAGCAGGAGAATCCCATGGCAACTGAATATTTTATCCAACAAATATTCAACTTTTTTTCTGCCTCTAACAACAGATGGAATATTTAGAAAACTAATGTAAATGAAAATGTGATAGTGACACAGGATGAAATCACAACTTTAAATCAGTTAATACCTAATATTTGTCTACTACACACTTCTCAGCTCGTGCTGATGCTTGTAAAACCTTTTACAATGTAACAGGTATACCTTTATACAAGTCGTCCTCTTTATAGTTTGTTGGGAACTTTTATATGAAAATTACAGTCATTGCCTGTTTTTTGTTATCACCAAAAGTGAAACAAACCAATAATATACACAAGATATTTTAAATTTATCTGTTCACAGATAACTGTATCTAACTTAATATATTTTTTGATATTCAGACGTGTTAATAAATCGCGCTACCATTAAAATATCATAAAGCCGTGCCGAAAAGGGAAATGAAATCCTGTGGGTGCGTTGAAAATCTGTTCTAATTTGCAAAGGTTTCACTGTAGATAAAGCCTATATAATACCGCTTCATGTTTACTTTATTTATATTTATGATTAATTCAGGTTTTTATTAGCTGGGTGTGGGTCGAAGTCTTGATTCGAAATATTTATCAGAGAATACATCGACAGCCTAACCATAAATAATCGTCACATCACATTCTCTAGAAAATATCGTATCATAAGCTAGTTATTTTAAACAATATCTTAGTTTCAATCTTTGATTCTCCAACTTCTAATTATGCAATTTTGTAAAAATGTTTCACATGGCCATGTATGACCTTTTTTACTTGGTATTTAATTTCAAGATAAGTCTACAAATTATTGATTTTAATTGTTCGGAATATGGTTTTGACAATAGACAGAATAATACTGTAATTTCGTAGATACCACTGCGATTTTTTATTTTCTTTAACATTTGTTTATTTACGAAGTGTTACATTTATTTATTTACGTAATTGCAATCGTATTCCTACATTCCAATAATAACTATTTTATATTGTAGCATATTATTTGATACAGTTTTTATAGGAAAACTGTTATTGAACAGCTTGTAACTTTTTACCAATATACTGAGAGCACTGCTCCAGATCCAATTATTCAAAATCGCTACCAGGGGAGTAAAAAAATAATATTTGAATACGTCGATTTTGTTCTTTAAATGAACATTCTCTGGTACATGTATATTTTTTTAACTTTATTACTGTCCGACATCGAGAATTCTTTTAAGTGGCAACACTTTAATGTAATGATGACAGAAAAAAGAGCATATTTTATATATAATAGGTCAAATTTTGTGATAGATTATACAATAATTGTTTTGAGAAACAATACATTAAACAATTAATCACAACAATGAAAAATAATAATTAATACAATACCATTAAATTAATTATTGGAATCCTCTGTCATTTATCTATTAGCAACTTCTATATCGAAGCTGAAATTTATTTTATACTTTATATATTTTTAATACGTAGTATTTTACAAATAATTACTTCGTTTATAATTAGATTTTTTAATGTCTTAATAGTATTTGTTCTGGTCCAAGATATCCTTTAGGTTTAAGGAAACCTAACAAAAAATAGCCAAACACACTTAAATCTGGAGATTCAGCTGGCCACTCAATAGCTTCTTATTTACCAATTCACATATTGCAAAAAAGGTTTTTAGGTAATCACAGACAATTTTGGTTTTGGTATTTATTGATTTTCATTAGTTGGATATTGCACCAAAAGTAAGGGAACTATGTGTTATTGTACGAACTCCGAGTACTTTTCAGCTGTTAATGTATCAGTTAGTATCATTGTAGTATTAATAATTCTCACACCTCATCTTTCTTTGTTTGTACCAAAAAATATTTCAGGGGCCCAATACCTGCTGTTTTGACTATTTAGCGAATCATTTGAATAAACAGTGGTTTCGTCAGAGAAAATAACCTGGTTTGGGAACTAGGAATTATTACTACATTCCGGAATTATTTTATCGTTAACTTCATTTCTATTCTACTGCCGAAATAATCTTCCCGAATCTCGAAAACTCATTGCGATTTGTGTGGGTACCACTTATCCTTTTTCAGGAGTTTCAAACAGATTACTCACATATTTCAAATTGCGGGTTTCGCGAGTTAGTTATTTTTTTCGTTAGACAAAATTTAAATAAACAGCTTTAAAACCTTAAAACGGACTTTTCCGCACGTAGAATATCCCTGTCTCGAAATTGAGTGGCCGAGAAAAAATAAACCAACATATAAATGCAGAATAGGTGTTTTATGTGACAGTTTTACTTTTTTCAAATAATCCACCATCGTGCTTTCTCATGATGAATGGACAGGGTGGGGTGTCTCCACCTCAAAATCATAAAGATGTCGTCTGGTGGACGTCCCTAATCAGAATCAGTCGAAACCCTTTCGATCCGATACGATTTAATTAAGTGATCGTGCTAACAAGAAAAATTCTCAAATAGGCCACTATTGTACTTTCTCATGACCCATGTACATGGTAGACTATGTTCTATCTACCTCAAAATCAATAGGTGTTGTCTGGGAGATGTCCCCAATCAGCATAAGTCAAAACCCGATCGATCCGACATGATTGAGTTGAGTTATCAGGCTAGCAAGAATAAATGCCGACGACAATGACAACGACACACGCACAGCAAAAAATTTTTAAAAACCATTTTTTTTTGTTTTTAGGCCGAAATACGAAAAATAGACCCAAAAAAATTTTGTTTATTCAATTTTATTTACACAATTACATTACTTTTCCGCGTATAGTGGAGTGCGGAAAAGTAAAACAGAAAAATGAAATATGCTGAAGAAAAGTATGTACAACTAGTGTTGGAACGAAAAAATTGAAATATTATGTCACCTACCATACAACTTAAGGCACTATAAGTAAAAAAATATGTTTTCCTATATGATCTTATCAGTAATGGGTGTTGTTATTTAGAAAAACTTTACAGTCATAATGTCATCGATGACACTATGACTCGAAAAGTGATGACGTTAAAAAATATACCCATACTAAGAAATGTACATCAAACAAACGATATAGACTTTTTCGAGTAATTTTTGTGTTTTCCGGTAACAACGTCATCAAGTTTGTAACCCTTGTATACTAATTGTATGACCATAATATTTAGGTTATTAATTTCTCGTTGACTGACATATACCCATCTAAACATTAACCTCGACTTCAGATATATCCTGAAATGCTCTTTATTATCTTTTCATATTATTATATACATAATGTCTAAATGTCCAGGAATAATTACTCTGAAATAAATGAGGCATCATATCATTTATTAACGGAGATGACAGTGTATAATTTTATATATGCCACATATTACGGCTTTTGATTTATTACAATCACCAATTTTTTTTACACGTTGCGATCCATTATTTGAAAAACGGAAGTTAACAAGTTTAAACCATTAAGTAATGTCAGAAGAAATCAACTTTGCTATAAATAAGTTTAAAGAGCAATCACCGTCAGGCAAATGGCACTAAACAGAAAGAACTGTGAATTCGCGTGCTCTTACATTTAATTAAAGTTAAGAAAATTGCAGAGACCTAATAGCGTTTTAAGGCAATAAGACATCTTTCGTTTCATTTGCAGGATCGAGCAAGCATTTTCCTCTAAATGGAACCGTATCGTCGGCTAATAAACTGTCCACTAATAGAAGTCGTTTGCATTGTCACAAAATCATGTTATATATTTCCAGTTCTTCTCAATAAACGTTGAGATTTCTTTTACTTTTCCGCAATCAACTATACGCGGAAAAGTAATGTGATCCTGTAAAAAAAAATTTTAGCGTTCATTTTTCGTTTTTCGGCCTAAAAACAAAAAAATGGTTTGAAATCAGTTTGTGTGTGTCTGTGTCATTGTCGTTATCGTGGGCATTAACGAAATTTCTTGTTAGCACGATAACTAAACTCAATCGTGTCGGATATTCATTAATTCTGATCGGGGACATCTCCCAGATGACATGTATTGATTTTGAGGTGGATAGAACACACTCCACCATGTTCATCGGTTATGGGAAAGAACAATGGTGGACTATTTAAGAAATTTTGCTTTTTAGCACGATCACTCAACTGAACTGGATGATACACACCCCACCCTGTCCACGGGTCATGAGAAAGCACAATGGTGGACTATTTGAAAAAGTAAAACTGTTGCATAAAACACATATTCTGCATTTATGTGTTGGTTTATTTTTTCTCGGCCACTCAATTTTGAGATAGATAAAGATGTTCTACGTGCGGAAAAGTCCATTTTAAGGTTTTAAAACTTTTTATTATTGCTAGTTTTACTTCTAACGAAGTAGAAAATGTAGAGTTTATCGCATTAGGTTAGAGGTTTTCGTTGTCACATAACTCGTATATAACGGGGTAAGCTTAACATAATAATCATAATTTTATTAAGTAACTCATAAGAAAAACTGAAAAACATCACCATTAAACTCATTTTTAAAAAAGATATTGGCTGATGTACAAAATTATTTTTTTCAGATTTTGTGTATAAGCAGTGAACTATTCAGTTTTTTTTTTAATTACAAACCTCTCTCTTTTAATATGATAAAAGTTTTATTATAACAATGCAATAAAACTAGTACAACGGAACACCTTTTAGAGGTATCCTATTTATCGTTTATAAAAGAGAAGGTGTTTTTGAGATAACTATAATCAAATAAAGCAAGGAGGACTGTACTTTTGACATAAATTTTCTCAATTTAGGGGATCGACCTTTAGAGGAGTTAAAAAAAGCTTTTTTTTAATTTATTTCCTAAATTAGGTTTATTTTAAATTTTTTGGTATAAAATCGATTGGATATCCAGAAGTGACTAAAAAGAATTATTGAAGTTAGCAATCGAGCTGGTTCTTCACGATCGACACTACTTACAGCTCCACTCATCTCATTTCATAGCGCTATATGGTTATTTATTATTTTTAGGGAGATAATCAAAAGAATATAATATTAGGAGTATTATTTTATTGAGAAATGTTTTACAAACTTTAAAATAAAAAAAAATCAAAATTGTCCCGCTCCCCATAAGCAGTCCTCCTTCATTCTGAGCAAATTTATCTTCAAGTTTTTTTCCTAGCTGTCGCCCTCTATTGGCGGATTTTTCTTCAGCATCTTGGAAAATCTTTTCAGCCTTGGTGACTCACAATTTGTGGGCAGGTTTTTGGCCCTCGACATAGAATTGCCCTAGATTAATAGCAAAATGCTTCAAAATTTTACATATAATACAAAATATTACTATAGTACAAATGTAACAATAATGCTTATCTACTTAGCGAAATATGTTACCATTGTTGAATGACCTTACAGCATCGAACACGCAAAAGACTAGAATATTCTCCATTATAAACACATTTTTCGCACGAGATCAAATAACGTTGTTGAAACTCTTATTTGGGTTGTGTGTGCCCAGAAATGCATTTCGTCAGCAATTCAGGTTTTGCCAAGGATGGACGGGGATTTCAACTTTTTGTAAACAACAAACAGATTGTATGGCATCTTCTGGTAAGTATCGATATCCACAGCTTTCTATATAACTAGAAAATCGATTTATTACGAAAGAATAAAAAACATCCGTCCATTTTCAAAATAAATAAAAAAATCCTTATTCCCCAAAAGTACGAAGAATTTCCTTTTAGTATACTTTTCTCCGGATACGTTGAACCTATCTACTTACTTTTTTCTTTGAATGACTAGTAGAAAAATGTTAAAGTTGTCTCCAGTCCCTTTTTTTTTGGATATTCGTGACAGAACCTAAGAGAAATAGTTTTACCATCAAAAAAATTATGCGAAAATTTTAACATTTCTTCAGCTTTAGGTAACATAGCCACGAATTAATTATTTAACAAAATCTGTCGAGACAAACTTAATTTTACCTTTACGTTCAATTTAAGATAAGAAACGTTTTATTCCGATAAACAGTTTATTAGAAATATATACCAAACGAAGGCCGTCTTTTGAGCGTGAGTATTTTTGCAGTTTCTTGAATATAATGGTTGTTTAATCAAACGTAATCAAAATAACTAGTATCAAAATATTCAGAAGGCAATTTGGAATAAAATGATGTCAAAATCGTGAACATTCAATAGTTTTGAAGATATTGAAGGTAAGTTATGCATAATGAAACCAGCTGGGCGTAAAGGTCGACCACCCTTAATTCAATATTAGTAACTCAATATGTTCTCAGTTGTACCATTGACCAGTATGTGTGTAGATACTGTGCACTGAACGTTCAATAACTTCTCGGCTGATGTTTAATTTGAATTCGTTACCTTTGATCCTCAAAATTATTTGTCTCATGTGGGGAATAACCTCAGATGAAAAAATCCAATGACGTTAAATCAGGTAAATGTGGTGGTCATTTAATTGGTTCTAGGCGCTCTATCTATTTAGGGGAAATATTGTCTATACATGGCCGGATATCAACACCAAAATAAGA
Source organism: Rosalia funebris (assembly GCA_037954035.1). Lineage (NCBI taxonomy): Eukaryota > Metazoa > Arthropoda > Insecta > Coleoptera > Cerambycidae > Rosalia > Rosalia funebris. The sequence continues at coordinate 13,484,845 of JAZFAV010000010.1, read as the reverse complement.
AGGAGCTCTATCTTATTTAAACCAAATTCTTTGGTGGGGAACATTATCAACAATTCAATTTAATATTAGTTCTTATAGTGTTTTGTATTTAAAATATTGTTTTATTGATATGTTGCTAATGTAAATATTTATTTCCTCTATTTGTGATTTATTTCTTTGTTCTTTAATGGAACATTAAAGTTTTCTAAACAAGTCATTTAATTTCAATTAGATTTGACAGAAAGACAAACAAATATCACAGTTGTTTAGCAGAATTTTTTTATTCCTATTTTATATAACTCCTTGCATTTGAATTTGTGCCTTTATAATATATATATATATATATATATATATATATATATATATATATATATATATATATACATATATATATATATATATATATATATATATATATATATATATATATATACATACATAAAGTTTATTTCATCTCTATTTGCCAAATAAAAAATCCCAAATGGCTATCTCATACCGTGACTTATTTTAATGGCTAGGTTCAGGTAGGCTGTTCCGTTTATCGGCAAGATAAGAGAGTCTTTTATTTGGCAAATACCGATGAAATGAATAGTAAGTAGGATGAACTAATTTCTAATTCATGTAATGGAAAGACAACTCATGTAATTCTAAATTTAGACACAATGTGACATGGGTGTAAATGTTTATTTTTAGTAAGACGTACAGAATTTAATGGCGAATTTAAAATCAGCTTTGTTATTACCCCTTTCCCAGTACATCAATAAAGGGAGATAATGAACCTCCCTTTATATAAAAAAATCAATAAAAATAAACGGGAAGAAAAATGTTTGTAAAGGTTTTTGTTCAGACAACAAAATACCTTGCTAAAAATAAACATCAAAGACATTACATCTTCATCAGCATGATTTATGGCCGGCATTATAAAAACGCAGGGCTGAATTTGATTTGTTTTATTAATGAGGAAGTAGTGGTAGCCGTACAATGAGGAAAGACAACAGGAAATCCTTATCGCCATCGGGGAAGGTTGCGTAAAAATTTTCCGACCGAATTTTGTGAGACGTTAAATTAAGTATTTTTGTTTCAATGAACTACTCAGCGGAGGCATAAATTTAAAAACAGTAATTTAATTAAAAACCTGTCACTGAAAGCGCTTCACCCCAAGTCGTCCCTAATTTTAGAACGAGTGACATGAAGTAAAGTGAAATTGAAGTTCACTCGCCGCAAGAAGAAATATTCAAGGAAATTGTAAGGCACAATGAGCATCATTAACGATGGCAAGAAGAATCACATCTATTTCATTTGCTAATACTTGCACGTATACGTTGTTGTTTTGAATACATTTCATACCTTTATCTTCACAATTCTAAAAATAAATAAAAATGCAGGTTAAAATCAGTAGTACAATATTCAATAAGACTATATAATCAATATAAGACTAATAAATAAATATGGTTCAATATCATAATTTATATAAATGAAAAATACTCAGCAAGCGAGAGAATCGTTGGTCTAGAAGAAGACTATGGTATCGCAATAGAGTACAATTTTGAGGAAAGTGATGTGAAGTTTTCAAAAAATTGAGATTTGATTTTTATTTTTAAATGGCAATATGCAGGATCCCGAAATTTTTACCTTATAGCCTTAGTACCTCTAGTAACAATCCACTATTATTTTACTCTATTTAATCCTTGGGGATACCTACACTTCTACGAGTTTGCTCCTCCCATTTTGAGTTATAATTGAGGATGAGGCAGCGTACTCCGTTCATTGTCGGACCTGCGCTGTTCGAAGTCAAGCAACGGATTGTACGGTGTGACTTGGATGGGTGACGCACGGTCTTATTCTCATGGTGCCGCGGTGGTGCTGACTTGATATTTGGTGACAGGGTGGCAACTGGGCCAAATACTGGGCACATTGTCTGCGATTGTCTTCGATTCTCACCAGAGGGAACTTGACACTTCCCTCAGAGCTGGGTGTTTGTCCGTGTTTCTATGTGTAACCTTCCCCTACACAAAACCTGCCTGTAGGCTTTCTGGGGAAGGATGTTCTAATTTCTGTGTGTCCAAACTTTAAAAAATAAAATTATTTTCTACAAATGTATTCACCAATTTTTGGATTTAGGATTTTGTAAAGGTAAACAAGTACTTTCATTGTGATTTAAAAAGGTTCATTAAAATCTCTTAGCAGTGTCAATAAAATAATAAAATAAAATAGAACATTTGAAATATTGTAAATAATATAGTACTTACTTTTAAAATAGCTCAGTTCACAGCTCACAATTTCTTCCACGCAGTCAAAATACTTATTCTTAAAATTGCATACGAAAAACGTTTTATTTTTTCAGCTAGGGAGTATTTATATTATTAACTGTTTTTAAGGCACTTAAAGAACATGAAGAATGATGAAAAGCTAGAAGCTGATGAAAAGTTAGGGTTCACTTAAGTGAAAGTAAAAGACAAAACAAAAATATCATCATAAATAGGAGAAACTCGTATAAAAGCTAATTTTGAAATAATAACATGATATACAAATAACATAGGTTAAAATAATGTTGTATAATATTGTATGATTTCTCGCTGCGGCGTAAAGCATACAGTTCTTTATACTCAATATTATAAGGAACTGTAAGACTACCACACCATTTTTTTTCGCCTTAAACAGTATACTTAAGATTTCTTTTCTTCTTTTCGGTAATACTTACTTTCTTTTTGTAAATGATTTTCAATATGATAGCATGAACCATTTCAATCAATAGACTGTAAACAACTGAGATAACATTATCTTCGCCAAAAAACGCAAAAAAAATGATGTAATAGTGTCGTCGAGAGCTCTCTAGCGGCAGCCAGTTGAAATACGCGTGTGAGGGTCTTTTCCACAAATCATGGACCAATTTTGAGTTATTTTATTTAAAAAATTGAAATACGGGTTTTCTTGAGACACCATAGTTTTCTTCAAAACCGACTTGTCTAAACAGTTTTATGTCTGATATAAAAGAATAATTGCTTGATTTATCACGCCAGCCCGCCCTCGGGGCTTTTAATACAGCACACTTCTTTATAAATCAATAGCTAATGCGTTTTATCTTGAAATCTTTCGGCGCGCCCTTCTAAATATATAAAGTTAATGACGTCAAAAGGGTATTGTGTACTAGCTGACTTTGAGAACGTCAAAGATGACGGACACGTCTGCGATATATTGGGGTTTGGCGACATCGCACCTGACGCTAAAAACACGGCTGTGAGTCTTAAAAGAATGCGTTTTATTAAGGTTCCTTATAGCATGTATGCATTTTTATGCATATCCGAGTACAAACGTTTATGTGTTCTACAATCGATACAAGCTTTATTTCAATTTTAATACTATGGCGTAACTGGTTGTGTTTAAGTAACAGACTATCATTTACTTTTCATTTTATTTTTGGAAGAATATTCAATAAAATGGAAATATTATACAGTATGTCCCCAGCCTTTATAATATAATTAATTTCATCAAATGAAAATGCTTTTTTTTTAAAACTACTCGAATATGTCGATTTATGTTTTTAAAATATTACCAGGATTTGTTCTTAACTTTTTACCATCATTCAGCTAAACTCAAACAACTTTAACTTAATTTTATAAATCCAAACATGAGGATACTTCATGTAATATCCCGCTTCATGCTTTCTATTTTTAATAAAATTTAATAAAAACAAGGAAATTGAATTAAGGAATTGAAGGTTAATTGATAAGGGAAATATGCAACGAAAAGTTATGAGAACATGCAGATCTCTAATTAAATGAAAACCAAATACAGTGTGTCCTAAATGTTTGAAATAAAAGTCTTCAAATGTAAATTTTGTTTCTATTTTCAAAAACCTGGATACCTTGAATTTTATTTTTAAAACACAACTTATATGGTTTGAGTTTCAACTTCTCACCATGAGTCCCTTCAAACAAGCCTTAACAACTTAAATTTTAAAATTCTAAATATGAAGATATTTCATATACCTTAGTTTTAACTACGAAAATTTTTTTTCCCAGATTAAATGAAGAAAAATTGAAATATGACTAATAAATAATGGAAATATTTCAAGTAGGTCAAAAGACGGATGATGGAGAAAGACGTATGAGGATTTATGAAGATTTAGTAATAAGGAATAAAAAGTACTTGCTAGTCATTAGTATTTAATAAGAAAATCACAATTATCAGTCACTGCTACTTTTTATACACAAGATAATTTATCAAATTGTAGCTATTTTCAATATGCTGATTTATCAAAAAAGGATCGAAATGAAATCCTAATTATAATTATTGTATGCATGGATAAAATGATAAATAAGCCCAAAATTTGGGATATGTTCAATAATGTTTATCTTCAGGACCTGCATATCGCAATTTCATCCTTATTAGAAATAATCAATGCAAGTATACTTGACCATATCTGGAATTTTGAGAATGTTAGACGATGCTTGTACCAAGCTGGCATATGTAATACATATAGAAATTTAGCAACCGCTATTTGGCTGATTGAACTGATGATTCCTAATAAGAATGAAATCACGATATGGAGTTCCAGGACAGCCTCATGCAACTGAGAATAATTAAATGGCAATATTTCTTTAGTTACCCCTTCACGTGGTGCCACGTGCAAGCCTGAATTAAATGAAGTAGTCTGCGTTAGAAATGAGAAGTAGCATTATTTAACTGAAACTTTGTAGGTGCTCTTTAGCAGACAGATGGCGCTTGCCTTTCTACATGTATTGTTCATGTTGGTTTGGTATAAGACTCGTCCAATATTCTCAGAGCCTATACTTATGGAAACAGATACTTAGATTTTGTCTTTAAGCTATGACTCCTACTATTACTATGACTACATTCCTGATGCAAAAATATTCCTTATAGTTTTCCAAGTACACTATATTAACTATTTTGTGTATTAACTATGTTCTGAATATCTTCTATTGGCTGTCCAAATTTTCTCTACGTTGGCGATGATTACTAAAAAACATTTAAATCAAACGTTCAATAATACCCGGGTTTATATATTCCAGTTGGATTCAAATTAGTTGCTCAATAAAATATCTATAGTAGTCTTCTGGTCTTGATCTTCTTGGTCCTATGTCTCCTAAGCAAAGAATCGTCAAGAACTGACCGGATATCAATACCAACGTGAGAACGAGCTGAGTCTTCTTGACAAAATCATTTAATGAAGAACATCATTTGTTTGGATAACGATCTGCTAAAATGGAATAGTAAACTTAATAGGTAGAACTGATAAAATATACTTCTGTAGTTGCAAAACATTTTTATTCTTTAATGTTATCGTATTTTATCATTCTACGTTTACCTAATACTGGAGTAGGTCAAAACCTTTAGTGTGAAGATGATACTGACTTAATTCTCCACATAAAACCAAAATACTGTACACTACACTCAACGCGCGTTTCGCCAACAAAATTGGCATCATCTGGAGATGATTAAAACTAAATCATCATCTCCAAATGATGCCAAATTTATTGTCGAAACGCGCGTCGAATGTAGTGTATAGTGATTTGGTGTTTTGTGGAATACTAAGTCAGTGTTACCCCTTATCCTATAAAAAGTAAATGAAAACCCCAAATATGGGATGCCTATTACTCAAAAATGCAAAAACCGTTGACGTGTTTGAATTTTTTAAAATACATTTAGTACGAAAATTAGGAATGACGTGCAAAATGTTTTCATTATACTGTACATGCAGACATCGTTTTAAGTTTAATATCTGGATTATTCGACATTGTTCGCGAAATTATCATAAAGTAATAAAAATCGTTTTTAAAACGTATTCGGAATATAAATAAGAGTTCTGTTTGCAAAGGTTCCTACAGAAAGTAATAGAATTATGAAAAGAAAAGAATTAATGAATTTCAACGCTTCCCTCAAGAGTATTCAGATTAGGCGGATTAAAATAATAATTTAAAAAGTTTCGATGAAACCAGTTGGAATTTACACGATATCTTCATGATAAAATCAAATAACGGAATTCGCTTTTCTCTCTTCTGAAAGGAGACTTACTCGAAATATATTTCTATATAGAGTGTGACAAGCTTTATATATGTAGTGCTTTTATGTACTATGTATGTACGCTTTCATGTATATCCTGCGCTTTGTAGACAACTGATCCTAAGAAAGAACATACTTCGGGAATGGCATAATGGGATTTAAAATGAACGGAATATAAATAGCTATTAGCCTTACATATGCCTCAGAGCAAACACTTTAAATTATAGTATTCGCCCTGTAGCATCTCTCGTTCAAAAATCCCTTAAGGATTCTGTAACGACTTGTCCTCTTCTGAGATTTATCCGTCGTAAATAAAATTTCGTCTTTTGAATTTATTTCCTTTATTCCATTCGTCCATTAATGTTTTGCATTTCATAGAATGTACTTGACACTGTTTACAAGGATAACGCATGTAGGATATATTACTAAATGTATACCCTTAAAGGCTATATATCCAATGATATTAAAAAGAGTTGATACACATGTAACACGAACGCAATTTAATAAACAGTTTTAAAACCTTAAAACGGACTTTTCCGCACGTTTTCCGATCTCTATCTCAAAATTGAGTGGCCGAGAAAAATGCACCAACACATAAATGCAGAATATATGTTTTATGCGACAGTTTTACTTTTTTCAAATAGTCCATCCTCGTGCTTTCTCATGACCCATGAACAGGGTGGGGTATGTCCTATCCACCTCAAAATCAATACATGTCGTCTGGTAGATGTCCCTAATCAGAATTAGTCTAACAAAAAAAAAATTCTCAGATAGTCCACCGTCGTGCTTTCTCATGATCCATGGACAGGGTAGGGTGTGTCCTATCCACTTCAAAATCAATAGGTATTATCTGGGAGACGCTTCCGACCAGAATTAGTCAAAACCCGATCGATCCGACACGATCTAGTGGAGTTATCGTATTAGCAATACAAATTTCTCAAACAGTCCTCCATCGTACTTTCTCAAGATACATGGACAGGGTGGGGTGTGTTCTATCTACCTCAAAATCAATAGATGTCGTCTAGGAGACGTCCCTGATCAGAATTAGTCAAAACCCGATCGATCAATCTGACACGCTTTAGTTAAGTTATCGTGCTAACAAAAAAAATTCTCAAATAGGCCCAACGGAGGGGGTGGTGAGTGCTATCCACCTCAAAGTCAATAGGTGTCGTCTTGGAGACGTCCCCAATCAGAATCAGTCAAAACTCGATCGATCTGACACGATTTAGTTGAGTTATTGTGCTCAACAATAACTCAAAGACAAAAGACAACGACGACATACAAAGCAACAATTTTTTAAAAACAATTTTTTTTTGTTTTCGAAAAACGAGAAATAAGGTCAAAAAAATTTTTTTTTCCACTTCTTTACACGATTACATCACTTTACCGCGTATAGTGGAGTGCGGAAAAGTAATAAAAAGTGTCATCGTTGTATTTTTAAAACGTTGAAATAAAAAAAACAACTTCGATACAAAAGATCGATATTTTCAATAGAGTCTTGGGGTTATGTTATTGTACAAAATACAAAAAGAATGGTTGGACGCTAACCTCCAGCTTCTCCTATCTTGTGCTAACCTACGCAATTCGCTAATTATGCTACAACCTACATCCTTTACTATTTGCGAGCAGTAGTCTAATCTAGGCCTATCTCTGCCTTTCTTCACTCCTACTTCTGCCTCCAAAATATCGCGGACTATTCCCCCATGTCTCAGCAAGTGGCCTACCATTCTATCTCTTCTCTTCTTTATGTTTTTCCACATACTTCTCTTCTCGCCGACTTTCTCTAAAGGCCTTTGTTACATTTATAAAATAATTATGTGATCTTGTACTTGAAGATCACTTATTTTAGTCTATAATGCACATTAAATATGTTCATAAAATATAAGATTAACTTCCAGTCAACACAAAGTTAAAAATACAATCAAAGTCATAAAGTAATCCAAAATGGATAAAGTGAGGCTAACGGTTGGGAATAAACCAACACCATTCGAGAGAAAACATAAATATGAGGAAGCACTACTAAGTCTTATACAACGATATTTACACAAACAAACAAATATTCAAGAGACAATAACACATAGAGGTATTTATCTGCTTAAGTATATGCAGAAACTTGTTGTGGCTGCATATTTTCTTAGCTATTAATCATTTATATTTATAGGTTTTCGCGGTAATTCTATTTTCTTTCCGAAAACACAAATATTATTTTTCTCCATATTTTCATAAGAATGTTGTGTGCTTATACAATAGTGCATCACCAACTGATACAAACAAATTTACATATACTAGAATTAGAGGAAAAAAACTATACGATTGATCTGGAAAGCCGAAAGAGTAATTTTGATTTAAGTGTAAATATGCTTAGCTATGAGTAAATTAAATTTTAAAACTGACATCTTCATGGCCCTTCTCTCGGTTAATAAGCATAGTGTGCAGATACTTCAAATGACTTTAATACAGATTATTTACAGTTGTTTATATTTAATGGTCCAAATAACATATGGCATTCTTGAGACAGTAATATTTCTTAGGTAATGTGAGTCACTTCAAGAGTAGATTGGATGAAGTTACAGCCGTCTTGCATAGGACCACAAGTTAAGAAAAGAGAGTAATTGAAATATGTAGAAATATACAGAATATTATTACCTACTACAAGAAAAATTATTACCTACTACAAGTTTAGAAAAATAGAAATCGGCTTATTTCCTCTAATCCTTACGCTTTGGAGGAGAAAATTAATTACATGTATAGGCGAATACACTCAGATGGAGACGCCAAATTCCCCTCAACGTAGAATAATCCCCAATACTAGAAACCTGGTCCATAATATGAATGATATTTGTTTCAGACACCCTCTTAACGAGAATAAGATAGATTACTCAGCCATGTTATGGATTTGAAGCAAGTGCTTGACTTTTATTAGTTTCACGTCGGGCACTGAATCGAATGCTCATCATATATTCTCTTTATTTATTTCTCTTTAGTAAGTTACTTGGATTTTCAAACTATATCACGCGGATTTATTTTTTTTCTATTTTCGTATAATTTTCTGGCGCTTCTCGAGAGGATGAAATCCCCACACACACTCACACACTGTTAAGACTTCTATTAGTTTATGATAGTGGATTTATTAGGGTCACAATAAATAGTTTCGTTCCCTTAAAAATGTACTTATTATGGGAACGGTCGGCTGTATTTATTTAGGACTCCTTTCTTACTGTGCGGAACTATGTTGAACACTTCCCTTAATTTTGTATTTTTTAATGGTAGCCTGTTCCAGAATATTTGATGGTCAAAAAGTGACACAAAACCACCCCCATCGCGTGTCAACAGTTGTTAGGGACAGGCTATAAAACAGTAAACCGAAAGCCGAAAGCCATGCATTGCTTCATCCACTGCCTAACACGTAACTTAGGCATTAATCAGATTTATAATCATTATACAGAACGTTTCTTTAAAGTGTTCACCGTTGTTACTTAGTTTTAATAAATCTATGTATTGAAGTAAACATCACTGTTTATTTCACAACCCTTAAGGCAACAACAACAGATGTGGTACAACAGTACGCCCTAGTGATACGAAACAAGATCACAATCAAAAACACACACACTCACAAATTTATTTATCAACAGTATATAGTAGACGAATTAGTGTATAATGAACATTATATTTATGAATATTTTATCATTATGAATATTTTTCAGAGGACAAATTTACAATTTATGAAGTTGATGAAAAAGTGATGTACAAAATTAATAATTACCACAAAAGCATGATAATACAACATAAATCGATCTCATTCGCTGACCGATATCTGCGGAAGCGAACTTAAAATGTATTGAAAACTAAATTTTAGAAGGCAGCGGAATAGCGGGATGCATCATGTAATACAATCATGTAACAAAATTAGTGGTCCTAATCAATATTAGCAGACATGCATTATCAAGAATGCCCGGTAGTGCTACAGGAATAGTTTACCGTGCACAAAATATATAACATAAAGGGTTAAATAAACATTATGTTTATTTAACAAAGTTAAATAAACATAACACTTGTTCTACTTTGTGAGAAGTGGAAAATAGTATGAAGGTGGATACAGTTCTAGATTAAAACTTGATTGAAAGAATTGTATATGTAATATATATCTGGCTGAATAGAAACTGGATAAGTTTAATAGTAAAATTTGTATCTTGTGTGTTTTAGAGTTTACGAAAAAAATGTAGAAGAATGTATTTCACAAAAATATTTAATCAATATTATTTTAGTTATATCATTTCATTGGTCCATAATTGGGGTAATTAAGAAACTTGCTTAATTGATAATAAATTTTCTTCGCTGTCTTTGACTTGAAATAGAGTGGTAATTTTTTAATTAATTAATTTATAGAATGCAGCACGAAACGTCATGATTAAAATGATTGTAAAACAGACCAAAACCAAATTGTCAACCATCTTGTTTGTGGAAAAACACAACTATAATATAAAAGCCAATGAAAACTTTTTAAAAAAAGCCTTCCAAATATGTCTTAACTGTTCTAGGTTATTTGAATTTAAATTATATTGTAGTAAATCTTGCAGTTTTCACGAAGTACCCTGTATATTGCTTCAGACAATTGCAATGTAAATTTAAGAATAAAATTTCACAGTTTAGGTCAACAAAGGTATAAGTTCTTAAAATAGTTTTCACCCGTAGGTAGTTATTAAATCTATATTAATCATTAAGAAGTATTTAAAATACAATATATATATATATATATATATATATATATATATATATATATATATATATATATATATATATATATATATATATATATATATATATATAACTTCTAGGTTCAGTTTATTATTGTATTGTTTTAAATAAATAAAAGACAACCTATATAAAACAAGAAGTCGTCATCGCATAATTTACCTGTTTTTCTTAGTGAAGAGAATTGTGGAATGATAACCCTATTAGTTTATTTAATGAACTTTTCATTTTCTAAGGGAATATTTCCTGTGTTTAACAATTGAGAAGATTATTCCCGTTTACAGACAAAATAGCGTCACTGATATGAAAAGCTATAGACCAGTAACCATACTGTTAGGTTTTGTAAAAATAGAAGAATATTCATATCTAGACCGGTTGCCCCATTTTCTACACAAACGTAACGTATTTTCTATAAATTCTGTATGGCATGATTTAGGTGCAAATAGATCTATTCAAACGGCTGCTTATTCCTTTTATAACGTGCCCCATTGGATTTATTTTGATATTTTTGTAGAGCATTTCATTGTATCAATCATAAAAAACTATTAAATAAAGTTAAAATATTGGAAGAAAGGTTATACTTCTTAACTGAATGGAAAGCTTTTTATTCTATAGACAACAATACATGTCAAATAAGGATTGTCATAATGCTAATTATGTTAATTCGAAAATTATAAAATTAAATGTGAAATACCATAAGGATCAGTATTGGCTTCTTTACTGTCTTTGTTATATATCAACGATTTAAGCTTCTTGAGTAATTTAGCAAAGTTTACTTTATGCAGACGATATATCCATAGAATTTCTAATAAAAATATAGCTACTGGAGACCATTTGCCACATTTTACTCAAAGATACTTTTTTAATTATTTTTACTAGTCGTACAACAACTAACCTAAAATTTGTATTTAAATTATTAAAACTATGTACTTAAGTAAGTTGTTTTCATGGGTGTGTTTTAGTTTCTTAAATAGAAGACTCAGCGAAATGAACAACTGTTTCTCTCAAAATTCATTATAATTTAATGTTGAAAAAACTCAATTATTTACTTTCCACAATAGACAAAAAAGTGTCAATACCCTAACCTTACTTTAGGCAACAGAATATATACATAAATATTTAGATGTATCAGATATGGATGTCATTGAGTATTTTTACCAATTGTTATATATAGCCGCAAATTCTCAGATAAAAAGTCACAAGTTTAGTAATATATCGAGTTCTGCAATGCGGTTTTAAAATCTTATTTTCGTTGGATACTGATTAGATGATTAAGTCAATTAAGTACGCACTCTACAGTAGTACTAGTACAAAAACTGTAATACAAGTAGTAATGGATCAACAGCAGTAGTAAATTAGTTGTATTTTGTATTAAATACCGCATTAGTTAATCAATATGATTTAAAATTAATGCTCTAAAGATACGTAACTGCTGATATAATCCACAGACGTCTAAGCATAATAATCCACTATAAAGACATTTTTCTCTATTGAAACTTTAAAAGTAAGGATTTCCTTCATATTTCCATCAAAGCTTTAGCTCAACAACATTAATATACACGTAAAATTAAATTTATGCTCTTATTAACTTATTTCTGAGTAATTCTTCCTGATTCATAAAAATCATCTACACATATGACCATTTATTTTTATCTCCGTAATTTACATGTATCGGAAAAATAGGTTTTTTTAGATGCTTCCTATAATTATCAAATAAATGTCACGCAATATTTCGAAATTAATGTTTTCTATTAGTCCAATTACTATTTGTTGTATATAATTTGAATTACTGGCATATGTATGTGTAAATAAAATACGAAGCATTTTTACACTTGGCATAACATATTATGTATGTGGGTTCATATTTTAAGACTGTTACTATCCAAATAATATGATTACAAGGAGGAAATGAATGTGGAAAGTAATAACATGATAACTTTTGTAGTCTGTAGACAAAAAAGTGTATCTGTATAAAAACTTTAAGCAGGAAAACTGATGTTCATCAATAGTATAATACAACAAAAATGAAGAAGATTTTGTAATATATCTTTAATTTCTATAACATAATCAAAATAGTTGTTTCATATAAGTATCATAAAACATGAGTTAATACAAGATGTTGAGAAAATCTACAGGGTATCTTGACTCTACTGCTCATAACCTAGACTTTGCAAACATGAAAGATAATTTTCGATAAACTTAACTTCATGCCAGATCTCATGTATGGTACCTTGAATATATGACCTATTCATACAATTTTAACCATTCTCTTGTCTATTTAAATACAATGAAAGCATATGTTTCTTTATATATATTATTTATTTAAATACATCACCAACCTGTCATGTGCAGATCAGCAAATTGTAAATTTCCACGGCAGCGTACCTTTTCTCATCTTGCCTTGTCAAAATGCTTTTAAGGGAGTTTGTGCAGTATAAAGCATTAGCATTTTGTTGTGAATATGTGGGATATGTTATGCAACTAGACGTTTAACGTAAATTTGGCGAATTCATGCAAACATTCTCGCTCGCTTTACAAGACTATGAGCAAACACCACGTCGCCTGATTTTCGTCATACAATATGTAACTGCAGAATGCCGCAATCTGTCAAACGAAAATGTAATTTTCTCGACAGTACTGCTCTAAGTTGTGTATTATACCAATTTTTTAAAGGGATATTGAGCTGCTTTATATGCAGCCTACAGTTACAACGAAATGGAATTTATTTGCATGAAGAATTTCAACTATTAAATTAATTTTCAGTTAAGTTTTATCTATCAATTGGAAAAGTTTATACGATAATGTCAGGATGATTAAAATTAGTTCTGGAATTAAAGTAGTTGAATTGGTTTATTAAATTTAGTTGCCGCTGAATAAAATTGATGTGAAATAACGCAGATGTCAGATTAAGTAATTAAGATGTCACAGTATAGACCCTAATAAAATAGCAAGCAATTCTGGATTGTGTTTTAAGAAGATAAAACTTCATATATACAACGACTTCCAAAATAATATATATGCAATGGAAAAATAATTAATTTCATGTTATTTTTTAATTATATTTGCACTAATAACCTCCAAACATAATGCATGCATAATAATGCAATAAATTTATATTGAATATATTGAGCGATGTTTGCAAACCATTTCTGAAATTTCTTTATTAGAACATTGAAAGTTGCCTAAAAGAAGTTTATTGGATAATTTCGGTGGCAAGATGGCAATATATATTTAATTGCTGGTTGTGTTGTTCTGTTAATTGCTGATCAGTGTTGATTTTATTAAACACATTGTACACAAATGTTTCTTACAAAAATATTAAACAGTTGATATTTAAATTATTACCAGCATTGATCTAGTATAACTGCTTTCAAATACTAGATGTTGCAGAGTACTATTATTCATTATAGTAGTATTCAATATAGTAGTAGTACTACAACAGATTACTATAGAATATTATATAGTACGAGTAGTATTATTATAGCCGAATCCTACAGTTCAAATACTACGACTCTTTAAAATATGTAAAAATTAAAAATTACTTTAAGCTGTTAACTAACAAATCATGTACATTTAAAATAGCGTAACCATTCTAGTACCAATTATAATAGTATCGAGTCTTATAAGGAACCTATTTTCACCACAATAGCTTCTTCAAATGGTTGGGCTAAAGATATTCATATAACATGTAAGTTCAATATTAAATATTCCTTGATGTAACTGTTAGAAAAATTGATATATGACAAAATTTTCACCAATTTGATATATATTATTATACCCAATTTAACAAAAAAAAAACTATTTTTCTTGATAAAGATACGCCACCCAAGATTTCGTGTTATATTAGGCATTGCCTTGGGTACTTAATATAATCACTGGTTAATTAACTGTTACCATTAAACATCGTGACCAATGTATTTATCATAAAATCTGCTGTAGTACCGGTATGAAACCTAGTCGAAAGAAAAATCAGCCGAATACTAGCTTTCTTCCTTATAATAACCTTAAAGCTTTCAAGTATTACCTTATGGATCAAACTTGGAACCTTTGTTATTCAGTATATTTACAAATTCATTATGACATTATATATTTTTTTGTCAACATCGTAGAAGGGATGATTCCAAATTCAGTTATGTTTATATATAATAAGAATAAAAGTGACCCCGAATTCGACCCTTGGAATACACCTTAAGCTGCCACGAATAAATCTGATGGGACTTCTGATGGCAATATCTGATAGGATTTCTGATGATATCTGATGGCAATAACAACATAGGTCTAATAGAATAAAGTGTCAGAATATTTCAGAATTTTTATACTGAACAAAATACCACTCAAAGTCTTTGTAAAATGATCTTTAATTAATTACAATTTTAATGATTCACATTCGAGATTACTTTAGCAATGTTTATTTACTAAATAACTTTGATTTACTACCCATTACATCATAATTATAAGTATATTTTTTTCAAATTGAATGCTAATGAATAATGAAATAATTTGAATTTGAAGTAATTACGAAGTATTGATTAAGTTTCATCTTGTCAAACAGTTT
Organism: Rosalia funebris; assembly: GCA_037954035.1. NCBI lineage: Eukaryota > Metazoa > Arthropoda > Insecta > Coleoptera > Cerambycidae > Rosalia > Rosalia funebris. The sequence continues at coordinate 13,469,535 of JAZFAV010000010.1, read as the reverse complement.
TTAGACTTAAATGCCGCGTTTGATGAGACACGTGCCCTTGTCAGTAAGATATTGGCTTTCAGATTACCGCCCTCTTCGGTTGAAATGCACTTCTGCGACCCCGCTTGTTTTGTTCCGCAGACGTATCAAAGGCTCCGAATAAAGGAGTTTTATCTCTAAGTTGAAGAGAAAATCAAATTTACGCCGCGAGAGGTGATTCCATTAATATTTTACTTTGCCGCAGCCATAAGATTCTATGGCACAATTATTAGCTGAATCCTGTAGGATGGAGAGGCGTGATCAGAAAACTAATTAAGGAATTATCAGGTTTGTATCGTAAAATAAATAAACTGCCGCCGTGTTGATGATTTATCATAAAAGAAAATAACGATGCCATCCAAAAACAGTTCTGTATTGTGAATTGGAAGGATAATTTATTGCGCGGAATGGTCTTACAGGTACCTGCTTTGTTGTTTCGTGCTTCCAGAAAATTTTGGTAATTTAAAGGGATATGCTTTTACTATGAGGATCGCTCCTACAGAAGTTGCACTGCCCTATTAAAATTATACGAGGAACTAGTCTTTGGTCGTTTATATGGCTGGAGGTTCTATCTTAATCAGTAACGTTGTGTTTATTCACAGACAAAGCAGGTTTAGTGAAACATAATTGATTTAAATTATTGAATAATAGTTATTTCTCTAAACGTGAAAAATATTAAAATGAATTAATTTAAAAACTGAAATATACACTCCTGGACAAATTTGATGCATCAGCAAGAGTTTTCATTATTTCTTGTAAATTTTAAATCCTTAAACATTTTATGTAGGTAGCATAAGATATCCTCTGTTACTATTGATAAACAATTGCAATTGTTTGACACACGTAAAATGACATTTTGTAATTGTTAATAATACATTTAAGGCTATTTACTATTTAACCCGAGAAGATCGCGTTAAAAAAATTACCTTAAAGGTCGCGTGTTAGACTTCATCTAACATTTATTGTTCTTAAATAAAAGTAAAGTGACTTATAAATCTTTTATTTTTACTTTAAACAATTAAACTGGCCAATATAGTAATATGGTGCTCCATGAGCGGCGCAAGGGGTGCATGTCGATATGGATGTTATGGTATGCTCTTTGTAAATAGGAAATTTACATGTTCCACAGCGTTTTATACTAAAGCAGTTTTTTTCTGATGGGATAATATCTGTATCGTATTTTAGGCTGTTCAGTTTGTGGAGCTGCTTCAATCATGTTTATATTAACATCAGTGACGGCGGCTATTTTTCTTCGAAGCGGTAGGGTACTCTATGTTGTATAATTACAGGTACGGACGCATCCAAGTCAGCAACAGTCACAGTCACTCCACATCACCAAACCCCCCCCTTCCAAGTCCGTTTGTTCTTTCTGTATATGTATTATGTTCACTTGTTCACTGTGCTCAGAACGAATGTTACTGTTTTCATGTTCATTATGAGTAGTCTCTACCTCATTGTCGGATTTTAACTCTTCATATCATTTTAATAGTTGTTGTTTATGTTTGGTATCTATTTTGGATTGTACACGAGAAAAGCGTACACGAAAAAAGGACATACGCAAATGGTCGCGTAGTTAGATTCAGACTAACAAGTGTCCGTCCGTAACACAAAGAAACGTGAACTTCCTCGTCCACCTACACTAGTACTTGGCTGTGGTAGCTGCCTAAGGCATTCCTAGGCTGCACGATTTTGGGTGCAGCCTAGGAATGCCTTAGGCAGCTACCTAGAACGGCTAATTAATATTTTATAGGCAAAAAACAAAAGATGTTAGGTAAAATCTAACAACATGACCTTACCCCGGTTAAAGTGAGAAGATTTTATCCTTCTTTTATTAAACATGTTTAAAGTGAGAAGAACTAGAAAGAAGAGAGAAGAACAGTAAGAAGAATTATTTATTGTAATTAAATAGAAGCTATTTAAAGTGGGAAGGCAATGACTTCAGTTACGCTAGTGATTTATTTTATATTTAATGTCATCTTGTAAGTGAATGAAACATTTTGTCTAGTACACTTAGAGTAGAAGACGAATGAATTGTCTACATAACTTAAGAGAACAAGAAGCAGTTAAAGTGGTAACTCTAACTTTAACCATGTTTTTGTTCGTGATCTTGTTTCGTATCACTAGGGCGTACTGTTGTACCACATCTTTGTTGTTGCCTTAAGGGTTGTGAAATAAACAGCGGTGTTTACTTCAATACATAGATTTATTAAAACTAAGCAACAACGGTATGAACACTTTAAAGAAAACGTTCTGTATAATTATAGAGCTGACTAATACCTAAGTTACATAGGCAGTGGATTTTGTAGCAATGCATGCTATTCGGCTTTCGGTTTTCTGTTTTATAGCCTGTCCCTACCATCTGCTGTGACGCGATGGGGTGGCTTTTGTGTCACTTTTTAACCATCGAATATGCTGGAACAGGTTACTATTAAAAAATACAAAATTACGGGAAGTTAAAGTTCAACATAGTTCCGCATAGTAAGAAAGGATTCCGAAATAAATACAGCCGACCGTTCCCATAATAAGTACATTTTTAAGGGAACGAAACTATTTACTGTGACCCTAATAAATCCACTGCCATAAACTAAATAGAAATCTTAATATACCGCACGCCTTGAAAGACTGTGCTTTCAACAACAAATATTTTACACTGAATTAAGTCTAATAATTTTACTATACATAAATGTTAAATGTTCTACCAGATATATGTCCTTAAGGTAATAATGTCAATCATAAATGGGCAAAACACACACTTTCGATACAGATTATTTTATTATAGCACCACTAGCAGTATTTAAGGACACAACTCTAACAATATCATCGGTTCCTTTATGAATATTTGTTACGCGACCCAGGCGCCACTTAAATGGTGGTAGATTTTCTTCTTGAATAATAACTAACGTTTCTAATTATAACAAACTGTCACTGTTTTTCTTCCACTTTACCCTTGTCTGCAATTCGCTAAGGTATTCCTTTCTCCAGCGTTGCCAAAAATGCTGGGTGATTTTTTGAATGTATTGATATTTGCTTAATCTGTTGTCAGAAATTTCCAATAAATTTGCCATAGGCGTAGAAGTAATACGTCTACCAGTTAGAAAGTGTGCAGGAGTGAGAGGTTCGAGATCGTTACCATCGGACGAAAGGGGACTGAGAGGATGGGAATTTAAAACTGCCTCAATTTGTGTTAATAATGTATAATACTGCTCAAATGTTAAATGAGTATTGCCAGTTATACGTTTTAGGTGGTATTTGACAGATTTTATGCCTGCTTCCCACAAACCGCCGAAATGGGGGGATCTTGGAGGTATGGAATGCCAAGTGGTGTTGATTTTGCTCATAGAGCTAATTATATGCTCTTGAATATTGTCCTCGAGCAAAAACCTATTTAATTCAGACATTTCCGAGTTTGCTCCCACGAATGTAGTTCCGTAATCGGAGTATATATTAGAGGGCTGTCATAAATTGGCGCAAAGTGGATAAAAATGTGTCGCACTTAATGCAGTGACTAAATCAAAACCTAACTAGTGACGTAGCCAGAAATATGGATATTTGGCTAATTTGTTAGGACTTAGAGAATGAACAATTAATCGACCAGTTAAACGTTTCAATGAACTTGAAAGTTACTGTGGAACCCCAGGACAAGATCGCAAGAAATTTATAGATGCAGGAGGTGAGCAATATCTTATTCAAATCGCCTTAAGAAATAAAAATTCTACCAGTTTAGAGCTAAGCAGAGTCCTAGCAGCAGATCGAAATCTAACAAATTTCTGGACAAACGGTAAGGAGAAGGCTTAGTGAAAGAGGAATGCTATAGTAGAATAGAAGACCAGCTACACCACTGCTCAGCTACACCAGAAAACATAGAGTTACTGGACTAAATTTTGTAAAATAGCACATAAATTGGACAATTGATGATTGGAAGCGAGTTTTGTTTTCAGATGATACAAGAGTAAGTCTTGATTCACCCAATGGACGTCAACGAGTGTGGCGGAGGCTAGGAAAGTGGTTTTCTGGCTGCAATATCTCTCCAAGGATTCCATGTTGTGGTGGATCAATAATGTTCTGGGGAGGAATTTGTCTCGATGCTCCCACGGATTTCATTCCTATACGGGCGAGATCCCCAAATGCACATTTATACATAGGCAACATTATAAAATAAGAAGATGTGATATCATTTGCTCCATTTGTTGGAGACAATTTAATTTTTATGCAGAATCACGCTCGGTCCCACGTTGCTAGAGAGGTATTGTACCTTCAATTTGTGAATGTTCCAACCATGGATTAGCTACCAAGAAGCCCAGATATAAACCCCATAGGGCATCCATGGGATGCACTAAAACAATTAGTTAGGCGTCACATATCCGCCCCTGTAAGTTTTAGGGATCTCGAGCAAGCAATTCTTGTCGAATGAAGGAATATTCCTAAAGAAACCATTCACTACTTGATAAATAGCATGCCCAGACGAATGGAAGCAGTAATAGGAGCTAGTAGAGGATTTATACGCTACGGAATAAAATTTCTTATACTTTATTTTCTAAAGTTTTTCCTTCACACCGTTTTCATTGAATTTGACATTATTGCTCCTTTCTGTTATTTATTAATCTTTTTATCCTTATAATACCATCTAATTTGTTAAATATTAGATGAAATAATTTAATTATAATATCACGTAGGTACTGTGATTTAAATCTTCGAAAAAATAAAAGTAACAATGTGAAGTTTCACTGATGCGTTTATTTGGTCGATAATACCAAAAATAGCACAATTAGAAAAATACTTAATATTGCTGGAGCTAAATATAAAAGTGATCCATAAAGGAACATTAGTAGAAGTCAGAATAAGAAATACCCCTTTGTGTTTCAGAAGGCATGGTTGATCTAAGAGGTCCGTAGTTTAATAAAAGTATAGGGTTAATTTATTGCTTCCCGAGATCTTAACAGGTGTGTTCATTTTCCAGTTCCTTCAGTTCCACCTCTCATGTTTAAAATATAACTCTACTTCCGAAGCGCTAGCCATAATTGATTTTTCTACTGAACCAGAGAAACCAATATTTGGAACAGTGATTCTGAAAGCAAAATCTAGTTCTGCTCAACATTACTACCACTATCATATATAATAGGTATGTAGTATTACACTGTTTTTTATATTATAACACAAATACAGTGATGCAACATTTACTATCTGATAATTATAATATGTATATTTAGTATCGAAAGCAGTATAATTTAATATCCTTCTATCTTTTCTTATTTTTCTTTTTCCGTTAATATAATTTTTATATAGATACGTGGATAAATTACGTAATTTTCCAGGTAAAGGTATTATTATTATTTATGTTTAGATCTCTTTGCGATTTAACTAGCTTGGAAACTTCAAGAAAGTGTAAAAATCTAAAAAAATGGAATGAATTTTAGCATATCTTTGTGCAGTTTATTATACAAATAATCAAAATAGATTTTTATAAAGGGCCTGCTTTCTTTATTTCAGATAAATGTAGTGAATATGCCAAAAAGGTGTTTAGAACTAAAACTAAATAGACTTAGTTTAGACAGTAGGTTTAAAAGTCAAAACATTTTGATTAAATATATTAATGTTTGATAACCTGTAATATGACCACCCTGTAAGGTCGTATCATATTTTTTGCAAACTCTTTTCTTTTATTATTATAACAATAATGTAATAGCTCTGATAATGTAACTCATCCAAAGTCGCAACTTTTTACGATAAGCACTTTTATATAAAAATAATTGTACTCCTGGCTCGTAGAGTCATAGATATACTTGAGTTTGGGCCATTACTTTATAACTTAGTGTCAATAAAATAGTTCTGCATGTGTCGAAAGGTCTCAGCTTATTTCTGACTATTAGAGTTATTAGTAAACGAATTGTTCACAACAGAAATGAGTAAAACAACTATTATGTTTTTGTACCACTATATTTTCACATAAACGTGACTGCAGTTTCGACAACTATGTCATTTTCAAACGATGATGCAACTAAGAATAAAATACAAACATTCTGTTCCTATAATATATACTATCCAAATATAGAGACTAAGTGTTATGACAATACACAGGTAGTTAAGGTTTATAAGAAACGTGTTTTCCAAATGGTGTAATCCCGACCATTAAATTGTGGGAATATCCATGAATATTATTAAGAACTATTGTACAGGGGGTTTATTAATTTGGGTAACAGTAAAAAGAGGAGAATATAGTATATCTACTTCATCATTTAACAAGCTAAAATTATCACTGTAATTGTATTTATAGATTTCTATTGCTTCCAACTTGGAAAGTGGACATAATTTCCCAGATATTAATAGTATGAAAATCCTACACTATGCCTGCAAAGGTTTAAAACTTAATTGGTTAGAAGCAATAGAAATCTATAAATACAACATTAGTGATAATTTTAGCTTGTTAAATGATTAAGTAGATATACTATATTCTCCTCTTTTTTCTGTTACCCAAATTAATAAACCCCCTGTTTAATAGTTCTTAATAGTATTCATGGAAATTCCCACTATTTGATTGTCGGGATTCCACCATTTGGAAAATACGTTTCTTATAAACCTTAATTACCTGTGTATTGTCATAATACTTAGTCTCTGTATTTGGATAGTATATATAATAGGACCAGAATGTTTGTATTTTATTCTTAGTTGAATCATCGTTTGAAAATAACATAATTGTCGAAACTGCTGTCATGTTTCTGTGAAAATATAGTGGTATAAAAACATAGTAGTTGTTATACTCATTTCCGTTGTGAATTATGAACTACCAGAGAGTAACGGCTTCTTCGATTAATTTCTTGAAACGAATTGTTAGTAAATAATAAACTGTTTCTAAATAAATAACTAAAGTAAATAATTTTGAAAAAGTGCTCAGAGTTATTTAAATTTACTTGTTAAATTACATCACAATTACAGTTATATCGAAAGTTAACTGTTTCAATTTATATTGTAAAATGTATCATATTGTAATATTTCAGTTTTCATATCGTATTTCTTGATGGCATAAAATTTGAGACAAAAAGCGATAAATGATGACAGCAATGGATTGTGAATGATTGCTCTCAATAAAAGTATTTGCATATTATATAATTGATTTACTATCCAGGATTATTTAAATTTTGACGAAAAAGTCATAAATGATAAAACTCAACTCATCAGAATTGAGTTATTATTCATCGAATTCCCTATTTCCATTTATAAATTATGTATTATTGTCTTCCATCGTCTTTCTTGAAACAATACCTTCAGTAGATATATACAAGAGTCCAAGGGACTTTTTTCAAATTAGAATTCGTTTAATTAAAACTCAATATTCAGCGATTGTGATTCTCCGATAAGGAATGTAAATGTAAAACTTCAAGGATAAATAATTCAATAAATACTTCTAATTTAAAAAGATAATGAGGACCAACTCTGAAAATCATATACTCGAATTTCCATATAATAGGAGTTATGAAATATCTTATCTGAAAACTTTTATTTCTATTACTTCTTAAATTTTTGTTCAAATCTTTTATATAGTGAATATAACACATACAGAGTTGTTTATATAGAGTAAAAACCTTAACTGGAGTATGTGACATTGTGTAACTTGGGTATGCAGAATTTCAATAAAAAGTCCCGAAATAGATCAAATTCTAATTATGGCTACCTCCACTTAGGCACCTAGGTGGTCTTCACTTATTTTCGCCCCGGGGGAGATAGTCGCCCCCAACTTTTTTTCGAATGTAATGATTAATAATATCACATGATTTAAAAGATTATATATCTAATGCATTTAGGATTGTAGAATGTATAGATAGGATTATAGATGTGGAAAAATGACATCGTGCGATTTTTCTTTGGAGGTATAAAATATAACATTATATGTAACAAATCCTATTTATTTTTGATATTCCTTTATCTCCCTCTCTATATAAGAGTGTTAGAATAAGAACACAAAATTTAAATTGCGTGCCATTTTCGCTGTCATGATTCGATAGGTCAACAATTGCAACAGGTTGATAGAAGACAGACATGGTGAAAGATTGGTTCCTACAATTCGTAAAGTGCGTCCAATTTTCGATAGAAATAATGTTCCAGATGTATTCACTGTGAAAAGAATAATCGATAATAGTGGTTCAGTTATTGATGTGAAATACATGACACGAGTTCATAGAGGTCGTTCAAAACAAAACATCACGGCAGTTCGTGAGAGTGGAGCCGAGAGTCCAAGGACCTCAATTCGTCATTGTGTACAGGAATTGGACATTTCAACAGCGACTCTTCACAGTATTCTCGCTAAAGATTTGCGTGGCCATACTTACAAAGTCTAATTGACTTCAATGTTGCCTACAAATCATACATATCGAAGAGAGTTCAGCAATTGGATCATTAAGCAACAAGAAGTAAATGCCGACTTTGTGGAGAAAATCATTTTCAGCGACGAGGCCCATTTTTACCTTGAAGGTTCCATGAATAGGCATAATGGCCATATTTAGGGCTCAGAAAATCCACAAATGATACATGAGAAACAAATAAATCCCCAATATATCACTGTTTGGTGTGCATTGAGGTCTGAAGGAATCACTGGACCAATTTCCTTTAAAAACGAGGCAGGTTATGAATTAACCGTAAATGGCGAACATTGTCATGATAACCCAGTTTTTTATGCTTCACTGAAAGTTATTGCTCTTGAAGACATGAAATTTCACAAGAACGGTATCACTTACCATACCACCCGTTAAACATTGACAGTCTTCTACAAGTCTTTTCCCTGTCGTATCATCTCCCAATTTGGTGATCAGAATTGGCTGCCATTATATTGCGATTTAACACCAATGTACTATTTTCTGTGGAGTTTTCTGAAGTCTCAAGTTTACGTCAACAAGTTCATGACCACCCCAAGCATTGAGGGCCAAAATTGAACGCTGTATCAATCTAATGTTACCGCCACATTAACTCAAAACTGTTATTGAAATTTTCACCATAAGAATATTCGTGTGTCACCAAAATTGTGGCGGCCATTTACCGGATATGCGGTTCCATACATAATTCCTAGACATCTACATTATACATCAACAAATATTTCAATACTTTGCTATGGAAAACCATATTTTATTTAAATTTCACATCTTTCGCTTTTATTATAACGCATTTTATTAGAACAATTTCATGTAATGGTATAAGATACTTGTATTCCATTACACCGAGTGTCCAATTGAAATACACTATGATATGCGTTATACACATTACATTGACACAGGGCAGATGGAAATCTGCGTAGACACGATAGTGGGAAACTATACAATTATATTAAATGAAGCATCTGACATTCTGTATCATATGTACAGGGTGAGCGAAACTCGACGTCTCAGCTCTATTATAAGAAAAGGAAAAACGATAGAAAAAATCTGAAATTAAGTTCTTAAATAGGAATGAGTAAGGTGCATTTTAAGCTAAATTTGTATATATTTTCCATATTTGGAAACTGAAGTAATGACGTCACCGATTTTTTTTCCCAGAAACATACCTATATTCTGGCACATTTAAAAATAGTTAATTTTTATGAATAAATTTTGTAAAGAGAATAATGTGCTATCTTTTTCCGTTAAAAAATTATAAGCAAATTAAAAAAAAAATATTATCAAAAATTCGCCATTGGTCACCATTTAAACAAGTAGCCTTTGAAAACACATAGCAAAGTCGCATCTGTCAATAATTAATCTAATGGTTGACAAATATTGTTTTGTTGTCATTTGACTTTGAAAAATGTTCACAACGAAAAAGTCGATATGTTATTATTTTATGGGCAATCTCAAAAGAACCCTAGAAAAGCAGAGCAGTAATACGCCCAGAGATCCTGAACGTATTATTCCAAGCTTAAAAATAGTTGTAAGATTGGAACGCAATTTACGTGCAAAAACGAGGCATTTTCTTCTCGAAAAAGAAGATAATTGTTAAAGGGGAGAATACTGTTGTCACTGTTTTGCAGTATTTAAGACCATCCAAGGAACTCGATTCGCCAGGCGTGTCGTGAGTTGAATTTAAAATATTGTTCGGTACGAAAAATTTTAAAAGAAAATAGTTATCCCGATTATAAAATTCATAATTTAGAACACTTGTCAGATCAACATCAACAATGAAGAACTAGTTATGTTACCAAGTAATAGTAAACTTCAATGACAATCGGTTTTTTCAGCATGTGTTGTAGACGAACGAAAGCTGTTTTGTTAGTAATGGTAAGCCCAATAAAGCAAATGAACACTTTTGGACTACTGAAAATCCACATTTTGTCAATCCGATTGAAAACCAAGGACACTTCAGAATTAACGTATGGTGTGGTATTTATTAATGGGCATTTGATTGATCCATATTTTTACGAAAGAATTTTAAATAGTGAGCGATATTTGCAATTTCTTCAAGCTGTGCTTCTCGAAAATGTGCCATTAGAGCTGCGAGCAAACATGTGTTTCCAGTATGGCGGAGATCCACCGCATAAAGCAAGAATTGTCCAACAATATTTAAAAGAAACTTACGGAGAAAATTGAATAGGTATAAATGGACCGATACAGTGGACGCCTAAATCACCGGACTTGACCCCACTAGACTTATTCTTATGAGGAATTGAAAAATAAAGTTTACAGAACACCATCTGTTAAGTTGGAACATTTAAAAGAAAAAATCAGAAATACTTGCGATGAACTATCTAGAGAAATATTTCGTAAGGCTTCAGTGAGAGAAGTAAGGCGGAGATTGGATAAGCGTTTAGAAGTAGGAGATGGTCAAATTGAAAATTTGTTGTAGTGATTGCCCACATACTTTGTTTCTTTCTGTGGTAATAGTTGTTTTGTAATATTAAATTAATAAACAATACTAATTAATAATGTTTAATTATTGACAGATGCGACTTTGCTATTTGTCTCCAAAGGCTGCTTGTTTAAATCGTGACGATTATGAATTTTTGATAATACTTTTTTTTACAAATTTGCTTATAATTTTTTTACGGAAAAAGATAGTAAATTTTTTTCTTTACAAAATCTGTTTAGAAAAATTAGCTCTTTTCAAACATGCCAAATATTGGTATGTTTCTGGGAAAAAAATTCGATGACGTCATTACTTCAGTTTCCACATACGGAAAAATATGTAAATTCAGCTTAAAGTGGACCTTACTCAATTACTCAGAACTCAATTACTCAGACCATTTAAGAACCTCTTTTCAAATTTTTTCTATTGTCTTTCCTTTTCTTATAATAGAGCTGAGACGTCGAGTTTCGCTCACCCTGTACAATATATTACCTGATTTTCATGATGGTTCATGTTTGGGGGAATATGGTTTACTTACTTTATAGTAGATAAGTATTAGCTGTTACAGGTATTTCTGTGTAACATTTTTTTATACAATTACTAAAGATGCTAATGTAAAATCACCCATTACGTTCTGTGGTGACGTGACATACAATTTAAGAAAATAAAATATAGTAAAATATATTCCATTAAAAGTTTTCCTGTTATTTTTCGTCCTTTCTGATCAGACAGAAGAGTAGGTAAAATGAACATATCGTATTGTTTTGCAACATGGTAACTTTTGATTTATGTAGCATTAATCTAAATATTTTTACTAAAAGATAGCAATTGTTTCACATAAACAAATTTGTTTAAACGTCCCTATTGAATACGCTAAATAATAACGAATAGTTTTATTTTATAGCTAACAATTATTTCACAATCCTAGGAGGAAACTAGAAGCTTTGATGCAGCAACAAAAGCAGAAGACCAGTTTTCCACGAACATCGAAAGATTACCCAATTATCAATGCGCGTTTCGCAAACCCGGTTAAGATCCTCTGCCGATGATGCCAACTTTATTGACGAAAGACGCGTCGAGAAATGTACAATCTCTCAATGTTAGTGGGAAACATGTATTTTGTTTTTTTTTACCTATGTATTTTACATGCCAAATGTGTTTCTTACTTCATAAATGAGAATATTAAATCTTATCTAATATGTTTATATTGAGCAGGGATTTCCTAATCTATTCGAAGTTATTGCCATAAAGAAATAAATCGTTATTTTGAATATCGATTAGGGAAATATGATTTTTTTCGTTTCGCCTATTATATATTTTTTTTATTTTGTCTTGTTCTGCACCTTAATACACTGCACTTAATTTTTTATGTTATAGTTAGTTTATAAAACTGTCATCAAAATAATTTCATTAACTTATTATTCTATATCTATTCAATTTTGTAACAATTCTATTACTACATGAAAAATTAAGCCAACAATTTTAAAAGTTATATAAAATAAATTATAATATGCACTCAGAATTTCTGAATATTTAATGGTAAAATGTCGAGATAAAGATAAATAAAATACGGTTTACCTGTACTCTTCCTATCGGTGGAGAAACGACTAGAAAAATTCTCATCGTCGCCTTCAAGAAATCGTCCTGTTTCAGCCCTTCCTTAATCTTGCTTGCACTACTTCTACTTCTAGAAAGACTAATACTAGATTTAGGAGTCTTATCACTATCTCTCTTATCACTCTTTCGAACACCTTTTTGTGAAAAATCACCCGATTTGGGTGCAACTAAAGTATTTACATGTTTCACAGAAACACTTTTTGATTTATCCTTAAAACTTAAAGCCTTAAATAGTTCAGATTTCGTGGTAATCTCTAGACCAATAGATTTTTGTTTCATTAGGGGTTGTTTATCACTTTTTTTGTCTTTTTTTTCGTCTCCGCCCTTTTCCCTTTTGAACATGTCGAATTTGGAGTGCGTTAGGGAATTCTTTCGAGAGAGGGATTCGCCCTTGGATTGAGTGGACGTGCAGATGTCCGACGACCCAGATGCATGTCTCTGGACCTTCCTGCGGATGGACCCGACGAATTTCTTCCACTCCTGGTTGCCTTCCGGCGTCGGACTTTGGTCCTTTTCGATGTTTAGGCTTTCTCGAGCTATTTTAGCTGACTTAGATGAAAATATTTTCACTATGTTGAACAGGGTCTTTGATTTTCGACGATCAAGACCGTTCACATGCTCTGCACATTTTTATTGTACACGAGTTTGATTGTTAGTTTAGTTGAGTCTTTATTATATTCTACTATTTACAATAATAAGCGCATTATGCTTCTCCCTGAATGTAAACTGTGAAAAATTCGAATTTGTATAATATTTGTCAAAAAATTGTATAATAAGTGTTTAGATAACATTTTTAAATGAATCTAAAAATTGTGGTCGTGTAGTCAATTGCAAATTTATATCTTTTGAGTAAACCCTTCATAATAGATACATATTTTATTGCACAACGCAATTCTATATAGTATGTCCAAGATTTGACCTTTACTGTTGCTATCATATCTATGATAAACATTACAAATTATAAGTAAAATTTCAATAAATACTTGCATAATATATAATCGTATTCCTTTATAAAATTATTGTTAGGGATATACATAACTGAATTTAAAATAGAAAGTTTAATCTGTAAATGGATTTAATATAGTGTCCATGAGATTCAAAATTGTATTTTAATCCTAAAAAAAAAAAAAAATTTTGTAATCCTGTCCTATGTCAATTTTATCAAAATGTTCTAATAAAATCTGTGATGAATTAAACAATAACAATTATAAGAAATTTCTTATTATGTATGAGTGAAAAAATAGATAGTATTAGCAACGTTAACATGATTTATGTAGTTAATGCATTATTTCTGAGACTTCTACAGTTAATATTGTGCAACTGTTTTTAAAGTGCATCGCCGTGAGTATTTCGTCATACGTTGCTGATGGCATCTTCAGTGATGACACAGCCGAGACTGAATCGAGCTGAAACAGCTCAGAAATGTATTAAATTTCTATTAGTAAACGATAACATCAGTAACTATTTCACTAATTGTAAACGATGAATTAATTACAAGTCACTACTGAAGATGCCATTAGTGTTGACTGGTGAAACGTTTGAATAGGCACAGTTGTTGGACCATAGCAGAACAGCTCGGAAAATATTGGTCTACAATGTTTCAATAATACCTAGTTAATATCTTTAATAGTAGTCAAATTATCAGTAGTGGTGACGGTCAAATCTTGAACACATATAGAATAAGAGGTTTAAATGAATTATAGGTTACTTATTTTTACAATTTTTTCTTAATTTTGGGCATATATACTCGGGCATCTTTTAGTAGGAACAAGATAATTGGCAAAATGTAGTTAGTAATGTAAAATTTATATAACTCATATGTACATACATGAGGATTTTGAAACCGATTTTTACGTAACATATTTTAGAAAATTGATGATTATTTTAATGAAATAATTCAGAACATAGATCATAACAAATCATTTATGCATATTGCAAATATGAAATATTTCTTCGAATAATACTTTAATAGATTTTAGAACATATTATAATAGATTTTAGAAACATCATGTATTGATGAGCTTAAGTTTTTTAATACAAATAATTCCTTATTTCAAAAATATTTTGCATTGCCGTGATAACTGTTTGATTTTTGTTAATAACATCATTTGTATTAATAACATAATATATACTTCTACATTATATTCTGTGGTTCTATAAATAATGCGGTATATTCTGTACATGATCACATAAAGTTTTAAAAAACTTAAGTAAAATTAGGCTCTTCATACTGATCATTGACATACTCGTATTCTATATCAATAAAATCTATAGGAAATACTGGAATTCTGCAGAAGAAATTAAGTAACAAATATATTAAATGATCAAAATACTGTACATGCTTTTTCATGAACAGCTGCCATTTTTTTCTAACAATACATCTTGATATTTCTGAAATAAAGCTTTTATGTTGCATTTGATTTACAATGAATCGTGTTTTAATATCATTTGAAGTTTGTAATTAATTTTTTAAGTGAAACCTATATATATATATATATATATATATATATATATATATATATATATATATATATATATATATATATATATATATATATATATATATATTAATTTATACCGTGTTATGTTTGTCTAGCATAATTTTAAAAATTTCTATTCGCCTCTCCAAATTGTTCTACAAGAAAGATAGATTACTATTAAACTGACTGGATTACTGTTGAACTAGTTTAATTTAATAGATACAACATTCTTTTATATGTATTGTAATTCCACTATAGGTCGTAAAGGGCTGTAAATATCATTAATAATTTTCAAAAATTTTAGCAAATATCAAATTTCACGTCACGTATTCGTAGCATTTAGTTTCTAAAACTCATAGAATATATAAAGTTATGGCCTTAGAATTATTTTCATATAACGTTGCTAAAAGTTTATACTTTCATGTAAAACTTAGTCACTCTATTGATAGAATCAGAGAAAATGATGTGATCTTATTAATTATTTTATATTAGTATGATATTACTCGTAATATTATCAATTAATAAAGTAATTGCTTTAAGTACATAATGACTTTATTATCAACTTACTTTATTGATGTTTGAAATTGTTTTGAACATATTTAGTTTCATATAAAACAACGAATTCCTGATCCAAGCTAAATTTTAACCGCGATATGAATAAAAAATACACACCATTACAAAGATGTAATACTCGTCTACATATGTACTAATGTTGTCAGTTAATTTATATATCTATGCAAGGTATTTATACGATTACACTCTGTCAATTTGTGGTAAAAGATAATATAGGTATACACTTCAATTGAGGTTATTTAGCAAGAGAATTAATATCGGGTTACTTTATAAATAAAATAATACATAAGAACATTGAAAAATGTTTATCTGCTACGAAATTTAATGATATATCATGGAAATGAACATTCTTTCGACATTATTAAAAAAAATTTCCTTTAAACTATAACCAATAGAATTCTCATTACTTAAGTAAAATCACATTGGAGTTTGATAAAATAAAATTGCATGGAATGGAAAAATTGTTGTTATTAAATGTGGTTAGTAAGTTATTTTCACGAAACATAAAATTACAAAATATAAACTTTTTTGAAATTATTTGATTAAAGTGGAATTACGTTGATTAGCGTAAAATACTCATACAGTTCATGTTTAAAAGAACACATAAAATATATAGTGGAATTTTACGGAATCCCCAGATGCATGTTTACCCTTATGCATTTATTCTAGTAGCGTTAAAATCAATGGTCTAAGGTTTGTGGTGAAGAGAGTTATAAATAAAGAGATATGTTAAGTTACTGCCTTCGACAACTTAGGAAGTAGACGGCAAAGTAGACAAACAATTTAACAACCGTTATGACAAAGGAAAGTGCATCTCAGGTAAATTGTAAAGCATGATTTGCAGCTTCTGGTAGTGTCATTAAAATACGTATTACGTATATACTTCATACGCTGACCACACTAAGATATGGCTATGTTTGTATTTTACTGTTGTATTTCTCATCAGATTTGGCTGTCTTTAACATCAGTCTAACTCTGCAAATAAGAGTTCATAATAGCCAATATATTGAGACAAAACTATTTTATTTGAGTACCAAAATATATGTGAAGTACATCAGTAATGTATTTAATATATTTTTAAATGATCTTCTGCGTTGATTATAAAACCAATGAATGATAATATGGGAGTTAATTTTTACCTCTAGATATAGGCAACTGACATATTAATATGCATTTTTTCTGTACCAGAAGTACTGTAGCCTTCTTCTTATGAATACTAATCTCTAATATAAATAATATATATACAGGATTAATAACAAACGATAATAAACGCTATTAATTATTTTTAATGAACGTATTCGAACTATTTCAGACACACGCAATAGATACTAAATAGAATGTCCTTTGGATAAAATAATCTCAATTGGTCATAAATAAGTATTTTGAAAACGATGTATGAAATTAGAAAATAACTGCAAATTTTCTTTTGAAGATTGTGTTCTAAAGTATTTAACATCGAATTTTTCATTGTTAATTAACTTTATTGTAAATACCGTCATGCTTATATTAAGTTATTATTTAAAGCAATTTTATTCTTTATTCTATAAAAGTTTTTCTCGTCACCTTTTTCATTGTATCTTTTATATTTCTTAAAAACATTAGCTTATGAATGTTAGTGGACTGGGTATATAAAAATATTTTGAAAACTAATTTGGATATACTGTACCTCGCACATATATAAACTCACATAATACGCACATTGTCATAACTCATTTTTACACTAAGCTAAAACAGTCTTCATACAAAATTTTATGTCAGACCTAACAGTGAACAATATATGACAGTGATTAAATGTAGGCTTTGAAATTTGTAAGAAATCGAAGCTTTTTTCCCGTAAATTATATGTGAACAAAGAAATGTTAAATATAATTTTACGGCATGTTAGATCTAAAGAATTCCTTTTTTTTAGTGTGGAATGAAATAGAAATAAAAATGGAGGAAGGATATAAAATCTGAATATAATAAAGTGATTTAATATTTATTATGTACTCTGAAGATTTATTTGAGTAGGTACATTGGAAGAAATCCAAAGTTACGACGGTATGAATTGGAACTTTGTTTATATTCTAAAAGCAGTTGACTTTAGTCAATTTATTTTAGAAAAGAAGCATTTTCTTTAATAGCGCCATCGATATTATTTAACAGCGATAATTGATGATCGTATATTGATAATGAGGCTAGGAATTTCCTGTATTTATTGTCGAAATTGAATGTTTTAAGAAGAAATTCAATAAAAATTCAAAGGAATTTACAGAACCTATCTATTATGGTCCCCAAATACTAGTTATTTATAAGAATTACCATGCCTCTTATATTTTTTTTAACGTCGCAATATATTCTCGGGACAGGGGAAAAGAAAGAAATTGTGGGAGTTCTCAAACGAGCCTACACTATATGCAGTAATCGTTTCTCGCCTTTCTTGTACGAGGCAATATATATAATGCTGAAGCAGACCTGCCAACCGTTAAACTGAGATATTATATTTAACAGTTGCCTATACAGGCCGACGACAATAGCCAGGAAACGACGGCAAGTTAATTATAATATTTTGATGTCAACATTGGAATATTAAATTATATTGAGCCTACAGTAAATCAATACGAAGAGGTGACATATATTTGTGTTCTCTTCTATTTTTAAGGGGACTAGTAGAGTAGTTAAAACACAAAGTGATGTATAGAGTATTCAAAAATTTGGCTTATATATTCCTGGAGGTGATTCTACAACTAGAAGTAAGACAACTAGAAATGAGTCTTATCAACACAGATCCAAAAATACTTCCAAAGAGAAGTATTAAAGTATTGTAAAATTGAACATCTAGCCTATTTTCTACTATTTTTACTGATTATTTTCATACTATTAGGAATAGAAAATAAAGATTTAATACCTCATAGTTTGGTGGAAACCTATTTAACATGGACGTGGATAATTAAAAATAGTAATAATAATAACAATAATAAAAATCATAGTAAATACATTTACGCAAGAAACATGATTATATATACTTGGGTTGTTCCAGTTCTCACGTACTTATTCGGAATATTAAAATTCAGTAATTCGAATTGTAACGAACTGGATTCGACTACTCAACAAATTTAGGAATAACCATCAAGGTTCAGCCGTCGAGAGACTATACATAAAGAGACTACCCGGAGGTCAAAGACCAATTAACATTGCGGAGCTCTGCAGTCCATAAGAGAAAAATATAAAGAAATATTTTATAGAATCCGGAGAAACTTTAAACCAGAAAGTTGTGCAAATTAATTAGGGCTATATCGCATTGAAACACAGTAAAAAGAACGTCCGTATTATGCCTGTAGACCCAATTTATGTTACGCATATTATGACACCATATGGGGCTAGAAAGTAATAGCGGAGGGTAGAGATGCTTCAAAACCTTATGAGCTTTGACCTTCATATGCACAGAAACATAATTATTATGGCCGGTGCCTGTTTTTACACTAGACTTACATAGTAGAATAATGGAGATAGCCCCGCCTTTCGCCCATTTCCGTTCAACTCGCTATAGACAGGAGACTTATACGCTGAATCTGAAAATTTCATGATAGCAATTCAAGATGATGTGATACCCACTCACAACTACGAGAAGTGTATACTAAAACATATAATTGGGGGATGCAAACCCCCATTGTAAAACTTTTTAAGTTATTATTGTAAGCCTTCTTAATGACTCAAAATTTATGAAATTATATACAGGGCTCTTTGTTTTAAATATATGTAGTAGAAGAGAATAAAAAACCTAGTTGTATTTGTTTTTCAAATTTGAAAGAGCTATGGGAGCAGGGTGATATATCGTACAAAATATAGTGTTCTCATCAATTGCTTATATGAATCACACTTAGTTACAAATTACCAACATACGTTAATGAATAATGGAGAGCAAGTTAATGGAATATACTGTTTGTTCTCATATTCTGTTTTTACTTTGTTAATTAATTTTCGTTGATTTGTTTTTTTGTTTGAACTTCTTCTGTCTTCTCGACAATCAATTCTATTTACAAATTTGTTTTTGTTCTTTAATTGAGGCCAGATAACATTATGTGAGTATGCATTATTAATTCTTTAATAAAGAAAATGTATGATGTATGCAAACAAAATTTATAAATATGTTTCGAGTGAAATGAATTGTTAACGTATTGGCATTGGTATAAAATATTTATCATGAAATATTACTTTCTTTATGGAGTAAGTACAAACATATTCATTATCGCAAATCGATAACACATTTTTTTAATATCCCAACAATTAGTATCTATTAGTGCATTAAATTACTATCTAAATTGTTTGAAATCTAATTTTCTTAATATATTTCCTCCGAAACCGTTATAGGGGACTTGCTTATAATATAAATGTAATGTGTACTATTCAGGAAAAATCGTTTAAGTAGCAAAAATATAAGATATACTCTAACATGGGAGATGTATAATGAGAAAGTCGGCGAGAAAATAAGTATGTGGGAAGACATAAAGAAGAGAAGATATAGAATGGTAGGTCACTTGCTGAGACATGGGGGAATACCGCGATATTTTGGAGGCAGAAATAGGAGTGAAGAAAGGCAGAGGTAGGCCTAGATTAGACTATTGTTCGCAAATAGTAAAGGATGTAGGTTGCAGCACAATTAGCGAAATGCGTAGGTTAGCACAAGATAGGAGAAACTGGAAGTTAGCGTCCAACCAGTCTTAGGACTGATGACCTCATGATGATGACTCTAACATGACTAAATAAAGTAGCGCACATATAAAATAGAACGGTAGGCTTAAAATAAATGTATTTTGAAAAAGTTTCCTTTATACTTTATTTACACTAAGATTTACGTAATATACTGTATAGAAATACATTTTTTTGCATACTCGTATCTTCATTTAAGGATGTATTAAATTATTACTTGATGATATACTGGAAAACAAAGAGCTAAATATTTCATGTATAGATATACACTTTCTCATTTGTTTATAACTAACTTGGTAGACGAATTAATCTCTTAGTTTTATCAAAATAATTCATTTGTCTGGTTCCTTTTAACGTCTCTATTGCGTTATTTCTTAATTTAACGTTCTATAGTTTTGACAAAACATACTATAGAGAGTTATATATTATGAAAAATTTAATAGTACATCTCTAAATAAATTCTAAATAAATTTCTCACATCCAGTTAATATCAAGAGATATTTTCTTGATGAATCACCACAACATAGTCTAAACAGCTCATGCAGAAAATTATTATGAGAATTTCATCAATTAGAAAGATATACAAAACAACAAGCGGCCATTTTCATCTAAGTTAACAATTTCAGACGACACTTAGTAGTATCCTGAATTTCTTCTTTTAAAGGAATACAATAACACACAAGAACTAAATTCATCTCATCATATCCATATTCATAGTTAACATAAACTACTTACTCATCTTTCTGCTTGGTATTATTTATTGTAATTACATTAGGTGACTGAACCTGGCGAATAAAGTGGTGGTAAGAAAGATGATAATGATAAGAGAACTTGTACCTCTTCATACATAACACAGATATCGAGAGATTACATCGCCACTATTGTATCTTTATAGTGTATGTATGTGTTTGAGATTAAAAAATCTCAAATATAGTAAATTATTCTTAATATACTATAGAATATATAAATGTTACATGTTCAGATTACATAATATTATAGAAAGTCGACCGAGAGCTTGAGTGTTTTTTCTTGGAGATCCCTTAGAAATATTTACATTACGTTAAATTGATAATACCTTTTTATTTTACTTAAGAATATTATATTTATCGAAAATATTGTGTTGCTGCTCCATCAGTATTCTGATTGCAACAAAGATAAATAATTTTCCAGAAGAGGTAAACAGAATGGTACCATCGAGGCTTCAACTATAATGAAACAAATTGAAAATGAAAAAGTATTTAAACTTATTCCTGAAGACTATATGAAAGACTATGAGAAAATGTGAAAATAATATATAGAGAATCCGGTCAGTCCTTACCAACATACAATAATGAAATGTAATATTTCCTTGACGCCACACATGATTTCGATGTATTATTTACATGAGGTATTTTTTACATGTGTTACAGTTTAAATGGGGTACATTTCATGTTTATGTCCTGGTTACACAAATACGAATATTATGAATATGAATATTTTTCTAAACCAAATATAAGAATTGTTATTTATTCATCATTCTATCAAAAAATAGAATCTGATTCGTCCGTAACGTATATATTTATATAACATTGAAACGTCTCCATATTTAATATTAAGCAATAGGCTACTTCTTCAAAATATTATTGTATGAAAAACCCGTCTTCAAGTTATATATAATTTTTCTGTAATTTCAAGAAATACAGTTAATCATATTTTGTTAAGTACTTTTTTAATAAAATAAGCAACCAGAAATATTTTCAGTACAAGAGAACTAAAGTGGCGATTATCATAGGACATACAGCATTAATTTCTAATATGGCTAATAATTTTGAATATGATTTATTTTTACGCATATCACATGAGGCTTTCCTATAGAAGAAAATTTAACAATGGCAGGGTATTTGTTTCTATTAAGAAATAATATTATGTCTTCTACAAAAGCTCTGTATCCTGACAACAGTGATTGGTTTCAACCAGATGGGGTCACCTGCCCACTTTGGCAATTGTTGTGAGAAATTATTTAAATACAATTTTTCCCAATATGTGGACACAACATGGATGAGAAGTAGAATGCCCGACTCAGTCACCTAATTTGACCTCCATGACATTTTTATGGGATTATATAAAAGACTACGTGCACAAAGGGTGATCAAGCGATTTGAACGACCTAAGAGATTTGGAATTATTGGTGAAATAAGGGCGGAAATTGGTGTTTACAAATGTAACGTTAACGAAACATTATGAAAATTTGATGAAGTAATGTACAGAATAATGTGCTTATTCAGAATGTAAAAAAATATATCAGTTACCACTTGAAAATTAACAATCACGTGGGGTAACAGAAAACTCACAATAAAAAAATGTTTCAAGGTCACAAACATATATAATGCCTTATTATATATGTTTATAATAAGGCATATATAAATATATACTAGGTTTATAATAAGGCATATATAAATATCTACTAAGGGTTTATATAAACTAATGCCTTAAATTATTAATAATTTGTTTTACGCAAAAATATTTCCTATAAAGGTATTTTACTATTTATTTTACATTTATGCCAGAAGTTATATGATAAATTGATACCCAAAACTGGAATCCAGCTCATGATGGTGAATCTTTTTTATTTATTTTAACATATTGCTCGTATTTAAGTATTATATATGTTATATTTTTATTTTTACACGCTCTTCACTCCTACTTCTTCACATATCTGACCACTATAGCAAAAAATTAAATATTTGAATTACAATTTGATATCATTTAGAAATAGTTGGATAAGAAAAAAACAATAATCGTTAATAGATCAGGTGAAACAACAAGATAGGTTAACGGTTTCCTTCTCTTAAGAAATTTCAATTCTTCCTGAATAATTGCTCACAAATTAATTCATTTTAAGCCATCACAGTATTCTAAGTTTTACTGGAGGAAACTTTTCATTAATGTTTTCTGCGTTATGTGTTCTAATGAAATAAGTTATACTATTTATTTGAAAATTATCTTTTCTTACTAATATCAGAATACTAAAGAAATATTTCTAAAACATTTCTTGCCAGATGCGAAACTGTGTTACAAGAATTCAAGTTATTACAACATGGTATATATCTATATAGGTTTCTGCTTCCAAAGCACTTATATCATGATTGATTAATATGACGTCTTATTTATATCATATCAGCTACTCTAGTGCGTATAATAGCGTGTACAGTGTGTTTACTTCTGCCTATTTACTCTCTAGAATTACGTAATATATTATTTGACCCACAAAACGGCATTCAAATATATTATGATGGTGATATAGATAATAATAATAATCCTGGGCTATAATAATAATTCTAGGCTGCCTTTTGACCCAAACGAGAGTGAAGGTAAGGTATATTAGATTAACCAGTTAAGTTAGTCCCTGGGTTAATTAGAAATTTATATAAATGTTGAGATCTGTTAATCTAAGGTTAATTATAATTGTAATGAATGCGAAAAACTCTATATACAATCAATATTTACTGCTACCAACAGTTTTTAAAGGTCAAAAGGATTAGATACACTTCAGAAAGGTGTATTGATTGGGGTAAATAATACGAAACTAGGAAATCTTAAGCACACGAATCGTGTAAAGAATAAGTCAAAAGCGATCTGAGAAATTTTGTATTATTAATTCAGGATTAGAGGTAAGTTAATACAAATTTTACGTCATGGGGCGACACTTTCATCCTTAAACCTAAACTAGCTTATTTCCTGATCAAACAGCACAACTCCGTTGGAATAGTTATTTATTTAGCAAATAAGTTCAAAGGAAACTTTATTTAGGATTTCAGAGTCCAGGTCGACAACTATTTACCTCGAGATAAAATGGAGGATGGAATATATATTTAATCACATTTCAATCTTCAGATACCAGCAATGCCAATATTTTTGAGACATTTCACGTATTAAAGAAACGTCTCTACAGATGACGTTGGTGGATGATCAATCTACTATGTGGATAAATAGTTGAAGTTGATTTTTAATTTACCTAAACTTATTATATACCACATCCTATATATTTTCACAGTTTCCACGATAAAAATAATTTTGAGAAATTGTGATGTATTGATTTAACAACAGTAAGAGTACAGGGTAATTGAAAATCTAAAGTTTAATAGTCTACAAACCCGAATACACTAAGAATACTAAACAGAAATAAAGTTAGATGTATTGTAAAATAGTATCATAAAATTTGAGTGATAGAGTACGCAGTAAAGTGCGTCAGAGAATCTATTTAATATAGTTTGAACTGAAGATTTGTATGTATAAGAGATATTATGTTTGTCTCCATATTATAACGAATTCACTTTTTATTGAGCTAGCTGGGAAGTAACAAGGAAGTGTTGATAAACATATTGGATTCAAAGCCCAAATAGAACTGGACATTGTATGAATTATTGCATTGATCCCACGTGACCTGAATGGCTTTAAGATGTAGCTGAAGAAATGTGGCGAAATTATACTAGTTACATGACATGTAACGTTATGGTTAGAATAAAGATATTTATCATTCTATTTATTCCAGACGTGACAGTATATCCAGCAAAATATCATAAAATGATGTTCCAAAACAAGTAAGGTAAGAATAGTTAAATCCCTAGTTGCCAATAACCTTCATTTAACTTTGTCTTTAATAGATGATGCTTATTTGAAGTATAAAATAACTATATTGGAAGCAGATTAGAGTACATGTAAATATTTTAGTATAATAATTACATTAGAAATGCGAGGTAACTTTGAATATAAACTTACTTGAATTCAAACTTAAATTGATTGTAAAAATGTTCGTAAAATATAAAATTTCTTAACATATATATATTCATATATTTCACTTAATTATTCTTTGTCGGTTGCTAATATTCACGATTTTAAAGATATATTGATTAATATATTGTCGTTAGCTAATTTCTATAAAAAATAATTATATAATAAAACTTGTTGAAGTTGCTTTCTATATTTTATTAAGTTAGACTTGCTTTTCATAAGTTTTTATGATAATTTATTATTTTATACACAAAATTGATAGACTTGGTTTTGATACTGTATCTTTTATCCCTATTACTTATCAGATAGTAGTGGGATATTTACCTGATAAATACTTGCGAAATTTAATGGGAGAGAAGCGTTTTCATCATTTGTTGATGTAAAACTGGATGTGCCACAGGGCACCAAATTAGGCCCTTTCCTATTTTGAATAGTGTATAAATAGCTGGTTTGTGGTTATATTTAAAATATGTATGCCGTCATCGATATGCAGGTCATTTACAATTTACAGACTTCCAGTAACAGAATTGGTCAATCTGGTTATGTCTGGACGAAGATTTACTCAGATTTAAAACATATTTCTCAACCATGGTATGAACGTAATTTGCAATTGATTTGACAAATAAATTAAGCTTTTGGTTGTTAATAAATAAAAATATAAGATAATTAATTAGTCATAATTTAGAATAAAGTTAACGGTATAAATTTCTAATAAATATCAATTGACACAACTAAGGAGCTGAATGTGATAAAAGACTCAGACTTTTATGGACGTCTTTAATCTTATTCAAAAATACCTGTAAATATTAACATAAACCCCATGATTATATTCGCAGTGTGGTATCAGTAGGTGTTAAATTTTCAAGTAATATTAAAATTATAGGAAGAAACTATATCAAAATTTATGTAGCAAAAATTCGCAAGTGTCAAGTTATTTTTCTTCTCTTATATTTATATAAAATTTTGGCTATCGCTGCATAATTCTGTTGCTTTTCATATAGTTCAAAGTTGGACCCACCATCTCATCAAATTCAAGGATGTCCCTACAACTGTACTGCGAACACTTTCAAACTTTTATGAAAAGATTGCTATATGACCAAATTGAAAATAATGTACATACAAACTATGTACTGCACTGTTGGAGATAACGGGTGATATTTTGAAGACTACAGATAATGGTCAACTGATAATTAGCATTTGCTAGTGCCAATGCCAATGGTACATTTAGTGACAATGATAGTGGAACAAGTAAATATAAGTACATTTATGCGACATGTATATGATATATTGTAATAAAAATAGTAATATTTGAACTTCAATATAAAAATATTTATTTACTTGTTCAGTCTATTTGAAAAATAATAAATGTTATATTAGCGATACAATTTACCAAATATTATCGTTATATAAAGTTAATTATATCACATAAATAAAATTATATAAAGAACAGGCTCTTCAGTTAAATCATCTCTATTGGTAAAATATATATTCTCTTTATGACAGAATGAGGTAAAGTCAAGGGTAACATTCCGTTGGAAACTTTGCTTAACTATTTGATGCCGACAAGTTTGTGGATTATACAAGAGTTTGGATTGCTGGAGTTTACTAGATATCTGAAGTTTTTATACACTTAATCTTTTGTAGTTATTCTAGACATCCAGTTGAACATACCTGTTTGCTGAACGTATTGAAGTTCAGGACTTTTTAAGCAAGTACATTTTCATAATAGCATATATTCGCTTTGTAATATTCAAGAATAAATTAAATGAAACCGTAAAAGGGAAAATCGTGCGTCATTTGTAGTCAGATGTCCTCTCGTCTAGCGTCAATGTTACGTAATGCATACTTGAAAAGCTTCTCGATTACAAATTACTTAATTGTTATTGACATCAGTAAATTATCATGCAAATAAAATTAACTGTGATTCCACTTTAGATAATACATAGTGTTTATATCATTTGGTATAGTTTTAAACTCTGATTATTACATTTGTGTAAAAAATCACGTAAATTTAGATATCGAAGGGAAAGTTTAAAAGCAGTGTCCGTTACAGTTTAGGTTTCACCCTAGTTTGCTCCACCGAAAGCGATTTGAAACACTGTATAAATATAGATAAAGGTAATGTATAAAAGTTATATCATTTAGTTGGAGCTTTTATAATTTATTGTTAATTTTTATTCAAATTATGATTCATTACTGTCTTGTATCGGTTGAGGAATTTGGTAGCGAAATAAAATACATCACCGCTAGTTACATTCACTAGTAGTAGTAAATATTACTAAAACATTATTGAACACAACCAAGTATTAAAATTAAATAAATATATACCTTTTTAAAAATCCTGCACTAATGCGTTAGGTTTTTAATTACATTTAGTAATAGAAACAAATATATGATATATTAATAGTAAAACATGATGCTGATAAATGGGTGCATGAAAAGTCTTATCACTTGTATAATTATAATTAATAGTAAGTGTAGTAGTTCTAGAGTTTCCAAAAACTGGTATTTTAAAAAAATTATTCTACTGACAAGGCTGACTTAAAAAATTTTGGTATTTCATACCTAGTAATTCATATATAATACTATATTGTATTAGTATTGTTTGATAATATTCTTATACTTGACTCAATCAAGTTGACCAATCCATAGAAAAATTATTAAAAAAGGGAAAATCACGCCATTATAAATTACATTTAGTACAAGAGTTGAGAATGATCTAAATTATTACAAACAATTCCCCACAAGTATCATATTATGCCATAACGAAAAACGCAACATATTAAAATTTGTTGTTTTTTGTCGCAAAGTGAATGTTCATTTCTTTTTATTTGAATATAATAGTACATCAAAATAACTGCAAATACTGGACTCAAGACTAGTCTAAAAGTCGATTGAAATGATAAAAAGTATTTTAGCGTCTTATGTTCTGGAAGAAAAGTTGACAACTGTTGTATATATATATATATATATATATATATATATATATATATATATATATATATATATATATATATATATATATATATATATATACAGCAGTTGTCAACTTTTCTTCCAGAACATAAGACGCTAAAATACTTTTTATCATTTCAATCGACTTTTAGACTAGTCTTGAGTCCAGTATTTGCAGTTATTTTGATGTACTATTATATTATATAGTATATATATATATATATATATATATATATATATATATATATATATATATATATATATATATATATATATATATATATATATACATATATATATATAGTTTGTATGGTTCCACGTACTTCCAGTTTTACATTTCTTTCAAAATGAAAATGCTGATATTTCTCTCCAATGAATGCTTAAGTTACTTACAATGCTGATAGATTAGGCATAAGAGAAAATGCGATACTACAAAAACAATTTTGTTTGATTAATTATAAATACTATATGTTTCCAAACTGCAGAAATAAGGAGATTATACTCCAACCCATCTGAAAATGCCTTATATAATAAGGACTAAACAAATTAGGTCAAAACAGCTATTCTCCTGGCTATATGCCAAACGTCGAGCGCTGAATTACATGACAAAATTTTTTGTATTTTGTCTAACAGAGTTAACACTAAAATACAGTGATTGCAGTGCAACCTAAAAAAATTAGATAATTATTCCTAGAGTTATTGCAGTAAACGAAAATTAGTACGTAATTTAAAACTTTCAAAAAATATTCTTTGGTGTATATGCTGGCCGTATCTATCTATCAGTAATATATGTTACTATTGGTTAAAAATAATACTTAGTTCCTTATACAGAAAAACATCTTTAAGTATATTTCTCAGACATTACATTTTTGGCAATCGAATAATACCTAGAGATCATATCCGGTTAAATGAAATACCACGTCTACTCAACATTTGACGAATGAAGATTGTGTTTTAATATATTTAATGTCGTAGAAGGATGTTCTAATGGAGGAGAACTGAATCACTATCGATATTCAATTTTCTCCAGTTACCTTTTTATCTTTACAATTAGATCACTTGAATGGATAAAATCAATTATAGAATCCCTATTCCAGCTTCTAATGCGATAAAACGAGAGGGAGGTACACTCCATTAGTCTTGAATAGATTATAATCACTTTGTTTTCTCACAATTACGGTGTGTTTGCCAAGAAAAATGTGCTTATTATTACGCCACCCCTTTGCACTGTTAGGGGCGTAGTAAGGAAAGCGAATGGTATATGAGTACAATAAAGCTCACAATTGTCGAACAAATGCGAAGATCAATTTGGAATTTCTACTGGAAAAGTTTTTGCTTTATCTGAAGTGATTTACGAGTACTTTGTAAAAAATCTAGACCTCTTCCTATTCAATATTTTAAAAGAGATCATTGTCTGTAATGTACTTGTGTTGTACGAAAATGTATACAGTAACAATACATATTATATAATTACTTTATTATCTTTTCTTTTAATATTCTTGTTTGTTGAAGAGCAGGGCAGGGCGGGACAGGATAGGGCAGAACAGGCAAAGGCAGTTCATAGCAGAGCAGAGCAGAGTAGAGCAGAGTAGAACAGAGTAGAGCAGAGTAGAGCAGAGTAGAGCAGAGCTGAGCAGAGTAGAGCAGAGCTGAGCAGAGCGGAGCAGAGCGGAGCAGAGCGGAGCAGAGCGGAGCAGAGCGGAGCAGAGCGGAGCAGAGCGGAGCAGAGCGGAGCAGAGCACAGCAGAGGAAAAAGAGGAGACAACAAGTATTTACACATATAACCATTCAGCAGAGTCAATACTTGTATAATGCATAAGACTTCTCAAATTCATCAACAAAGTTTCAGCAAAACTATATAAGCAGGTACATTCTATACACTCCCCTAAAATATAGGTAATAATAAATTAATTATATACTTATTTACAGCGATACTGTGAAATAACGAACTTTAACATTTTGGATTAATATCCGAAGAAGCAGTTCTTAATTTCGAATTATGTCGAAAAATAAAGAAATGGAAATGAAATGCGAAATAAAAGCCAGTAGACCAATTCATCAATTGCCTCTAAGCCAAAGATGAGGTCCGAATAATATTTAATAATTAATTAATGTGCACAATATTTAATAATTATGAGTATAAGATTTGAGGATTTAGGGTGTAGTACCTTTCAGAATAATAGAAAAATGGCGTAGAAGACATGCTCTTTCCTTCAGCCTCCGGAAGATAGAGATGGTCCTAGTCACAAGTAAAACTGAATAAAGGAATATAAAGGCCCCTGTTTCTCTAAATACATCACTAATATTTGGGCCAAATGTGAAATATCGTGATGTAATTTTTGACATCAAACTAAATTGAAATATTTTTCGTCCTTGACTGTATACAATAAATATGCAGAGCGAATAAATATGAGAGCAACAATGAAATAACAGTAAATGTTTTCATGCATATCTTAAGAAAAAATGGGCAAGAATGCGCAACGTAAGTTATCTTTAATTATGCAAGTATGGTACAAATGGAGTTGGCAGGTATTATCATAGTCGCTGAAGAGATAGTCTGAAGATAATTAAAACGCAAAACAATCCGAATCTACACTGAGAGAAAAAAATTATTTTGACCCTGTAAAATAAGAACAGGACCAATATGATAATACCACCATGTATTGACAAATATTATCCATACAAACCGCATCTCTATTAGGCTAAGAAACAACTAAACTGGGGAGGCAATAATGCTACTTGCATATTAGCTAAGTCACCTGCTGGCCCAGATATTTATGAATCTGTCCTGAAATAAAACACATAATTGAAGATCAAGCACGTACAGGGAATAATCGGATAAAGTGTCAGTTGGAAAAGTTGTCAGTTTAAGGAGTTTACAAATATCCTTGTAAATTAACCAAAGAATGTCAAATAGTTTTTATAATACAAAGCAAAACACTGAGAGAAATAATGATTCTGGGGAGTAAAAGCTTTCATGTGAGGAATACAATAGCTGTTGTATTGGTCAAATGGGAGAGACATTTGTTATCAGATAGAACAAACACAAGAAATTGTTTGTAAATGAAGAAAGTAATACAAAAACTATCATCTTCCCTCAATACACAAATTATAAGTTATTCATTATTCAACAAAATCAAAAAATTAGATATATTAGCATCAATTTAAATATACAAACATTTGAAAAACCCAAATACAGTTCTTCTCAATGACCAGGTAGATATAGGGAATTCCACCTTATTTTCTGCCCTTCATTTAAATACTATAACGATAGCCTTTAATATAACTTTAATTTGTATATTAACTGTACTTAAAAATATAGTCTTGTAGCTACGAAATTGCAGTTGTAATGAACAAATAAAGTGATATATAACAAAACTATTCCATGCTCGTTATTTAGTCTAGTAAGTACTTATGTGTTGTGACGTAAATTCTAACTTGACACTGTCAATTAAGGAAATTTCTTCATAATATAAAATTGATTGATGCACTCCTCTGCAGAGGCTGTGAACAGAAAGATCTTATAGGATGTACTCTGTGGCACTATGCTCTTTCATGTATTAGAGAATCTAATCTGGGAGAACGTTGGCTAACTATGGATGAGATTAGAGATCTTTCCTTGGTAACCTATTATAGTCATCTTTAGATCATCTATTTCACAAGAATAGCAAGATTGACAGTCTATGTGAGATGATTTTTCTAAGGGGAATATGTCTTTGAGCGTATTGCGCTCCCACCAATTATAAGACATCCGTTTTAGAACGTTACATCTGAGAGTGTTCTACGTACCGAAGTATTAGACGTAACGAAAATCCTCTTACACGGAAACGAGAAACCGGATTTGGAGACATGTCGCCAATCATTTAAGAACGCAAAATGACTGACGTAAATCGCGACATATATAGTAATGCCATAATTAATGGCAGCCAAGTTTAAATTAATGCGAAGCGATAAGAATTTTTGAGAAGATTAATAGACCAAACTAGGAGACAAATGGGTCGAAATACTGAAGTTATAAATTCTGTGATGTAATTAAGAAATTTTACGACTCGAATTACATTCGGTTAAACGTCTACCGTAATAATTAATGGAACAGTATAACTGAATTTAATTAAAGCGTAAAGAAGAAACTGCATTTAAGGGTACCTGTGGAAATTACTTCCGTTGCAGGGTATTACTCGGCGGTCCATTTCTGTCTATTGTTTTAGAGTAATTGTGTATACTAAAGTGTACTTTTAGAAAGTTGCTGACAATAGCCTCTTATGCCACTAAAACATTTTATTCAAAACAATGAACATATTTCTCGTTTTGTGGCGAAATACTGATTTGAAGTAGCC
This sequence comes from Rosalia funebris, assembly GCA_037954035.1. Classification (NCBI taxonomy): domain Eukaryota; kingdom Metazoa; phylum Arthropoda; class Insecta; order Coleoptera; family Cerambycidae; genus Rosalia; species Rosalia funebris. The sequence goes on along the minus strand of JAZFAV010000010.1, from coordinate 13,437,296 downwards.
GCCGTTGCAAATAGTGTCACGTCCAAGATAATCTGTCTTGATCAATTTAAATAGACAATTTAATTAAAGCAATAGTGCTTAAATAAAGCAATATTTATTCTTTTTTCTGTAAGAGCAGAAATTATTGAAGTTTGTATGGAGAGAAATAGATTGTTCATTAGAAAAATATATTCGAAACAAAAATGGAGATTTTTATTAGATATTACATTAAAATACATAAAAGAAGGTAGAATACAAGATATAAAATAATAGAAGCTATTTCTATAATACATTTCCATCTCTTCCCGCCATCATGAATGAATTTTATGAAAGTCAGGACCAAAATTAATAACGTGTAATATAACGAATGTTATTTAATATAAAGGGTGTTACAATAATTCACACCCTTTAATTAATATAAAGGGTGTTAATTTCGCGCCATTTTGGCTGTTATGACTCAATAGGTTTATAATTGTGACTGGTCGATAAGAAACAGATAGGAGTTAGTAAGCATGAAGCGCTACATGATATAAAAATGAGTCCTTATTATTAAACATTACTATGAATATGGTGAAAGTTTGGATACTAAAGTGCGTCCAATCTCCGGTAGAAATAATATTTTAAACTTATCAACTGTGAAAAAAATAATCGAAAGTTTCGAAAGTACTGATTCAGTTACTGATGTAAAACATACGACATGAGTTCGTAGTGGTCGTTCAGAACAAAAAATCACGGCAGTTCGCGAGAATGTGGCCGAGTGTCTAAGTACCTCGATTCATCAACGTGCTCAAGAATTGGACATTTCAACAGGAACTTTTCACCGTATTCTCACTGAAGATTTGCATCTCCATGTCTACAAAGTCTAGTTAACTCAAGAACTTCAATCAACAGACCAGATTTTGTGGACAAAATCGTCTTCAGCGACAAGGTTTATTTTCACTTTGATGGTTTCATTAATTGGCAAAACTTGGGGCTCTGAAAAGCCTAATTTCCGAACTTCATTCAGGACTGATTCATGAGAAATGAATACATCCCCAGCATGTCACTGTTTGGTGTGCATTGTGGAATCATTGAAACATTTTTATTTGAAAATGATGCAGATGATGCATTAGTGGTAAATGACAAATGTTATCGTAACATGATAGTCCAGTTAATTGTGCCTCATTTGCAAGATATTGCTCTTGAAGACATGTGGTTTCAGTAAGACGGTGTCATTTGTCATACCACTCGTAAAACATTAGCCGCCACAATCTTGTGATTTAACACATATAGACTTATTTTATTGGAGTTTTGTGAAGTCTCAGGTTTACATCAACAAGCCCATGACTACCCAAGCATTGAAGGTCGAAATTGAATGCTGTATCAATATTTATGCCACATTTATGTAAAGCCGTTATTGAAAATTTAGACAGAAAGGTTCTCATGTGCCATCAAAGCCATAGCGACCATTTACCATAATGTGTTGCTCTATACATTATTCCAAATATTAGCCAATTCAAATGACAAAAAATTGTGAAATTAATATATTTGTATTAAATAATTCAATTTTCCCTACCATCCCATCATCATTAGGTCATCAGTCCTAAGACTGGTTGGACGCTAACCTCCAGCTTCTCCTATCTTGTGCTAACCTACGCAATTCGCTAATTGTGTTACAACCTACATCCCTTACTATTTGCGAGCAGTAGTCTAATCTAGGCCTACCTCTGCCTTTCTTCACTCCTATTTCTGCCTCCAAAATATCGCGGACTATTCCCCCATGTCTCAGCAAGTGGCCTACCATTCTATCTCTTCTCTTCTTTAAGTTTTTCCACATACTTCTTTTTTCGCCGACTTTCTCCAATACTTCTTCGTTTCTAACCCTATCAGTCCATGGTACTTTCATCATTCTTCGGTAACACCACATCTCAAAAGCTTCTAATTTCTTCCTACTTGCTTCCCCTACCGTCCAGGTTTCGCAGCCGTATAGTGCCGTGCTCCATACATATGTTTTCAAAAATCTCTTCCTTGTTTCTAAGTTTATTACCCCCGAGCATAAAAGTGCTTTCTTTTTGTTAAAAGCTACTCGACCCTGCGCTATTCTTTGTTTTATGTCTTTATCGCTTCTTCCATCCCAATTTATTTTACTTCCTAAATAAGTGAAGTCTTTAACTTCCTCCAATCTTTCATTATTAATTTGTACTTTCATTTTTGCTCTGCTCTCGCGCCCCCTGCACACTACCATCCCGAAAGAGCTAAATTATTCTACTCGATTAAGTCAATGCGGGAAATTAGATATTTCTGTGACAAAACGTAATAAAAAGTAAGTGTTCTAAAAATAATAATAAAAGACGATAACTATCTAGTACATCTATTTATTTACAGTATGAATTGAATGAATACTTGATTTAATTAACTTACTATAAAATATTACAAAAAATTTTTGAATTACTTTGATATTGAGCATACCTTTGCAAGTATCTACGGAATTTGAGAGAATGTTCATAACTGTATTCAAACTAAAAACAAACCTTGTATTATATGAGAAAAACATTTATGGAGTATTGATTTTACAAGTTTATTATTCATAAATTACAACGTGCATTATTATGTATCATTTATGATAAAATATATATACTTAGAATATTACTGTTATCAATGTTATTGTATGTACTGATAAGCCTATTCCGTAAACAAAAATTTTCCTATTATAATATTCAATATATTTAATGAAGAGCTTCAGCGTGAATTTCATCTGTGGATCACTTTCATTTATATTTAATATAAACTATAAATGCATAATAAAGCCCACTGTTGAGAATTGTTCTTAATCCATGTCAGTTTGTGTTGACTGACAGTCCATTTTTATTCTAGCTTCCGCCTCCTCATGCCACAACTAACTGACCTTTTAACTTTCACCATTTTATTCGCGATATATAAAAATGAATTAGATCGTAGTGCATTTGTGCAAAATAATAATCAATAATTAAATAAAATTAATGAATGGTATATTTTATATCGAAAATATTTTAAAGCTATTTCGATATTCTTTCAAATAAGTACTGAGCTTTGGGCACCATAGGTGAATCAGATTAATTTATCCACACAATTATTTTTAAATAATGTGCATTTTTAAAGTCTGCCATGTTAAATAATTCTAATATCAAGAAATTAAGTCGACTAACTAGAATTTGATTGACGGGCGGTGACCTTGCAAGAAAATGTTTTGTTGCTACTAATTACTTTTGCGAAAAACAAAAATCCTTTTAATTTGACAGGTTTTACGATAATTGATAAAAAAGTCGGGTATCACCCAAACGTGAAATTCTAAATGTAGCGGAAAACATAACAGAATGAATTTATAAATAAACACATCCAAAAGTTTGGGGAAAATAGAAAAATGGTGAAACCTCGGATGAAATACTTAATGAACATATTATTTATTTTTCTTTCCAATGAGAATAGTATAAATAATATTCTGGAATTGAATAATTTTAAACTCCAGAAACACAGAAGGCTTTGTATTAATGTAGTAGATTAGCATACAAATTTTTGGGGCGCTTTAAAACAGTATGACCTGAAAAAATATTTCAGGAATTTCAATATTTTTTTCTACGGCGCTCCATAGGAAGCTGCCGCCCTACGTACCCCCTACAGCTCTAATCACCGTGTGCACAGATTTTTTTGACTTACTCCTATCGCGGCCGACCCATACTTTATGGCCACGAGCCGTCACTGTATACTTTTCGCGTAAAATGGAATAGACCATTCTGTCCGCTGCGTAGAACTATAGCAACTATTTGGTAATTAGGTAAGTCAGCAGATTTCCTGTTAAATCTGCTTGCAGGGAGCCATGGAATAACAAATTTTTTTTACAGCTCTAGCAACACATTTAAAGAACTGGCGGAGGCGCCACTGTCACTTTAAATTGTTTAATATACATTGCAGTAGACGTTACATGCTATTGCTACCAAAACCTTAATAACATTTCATTGCCACGGGTAGATAACCACTGTACAACCATTGTATTTTATGAGTAGCTAAAGTACCCCTAACACATTTAAATAAACTTCAATATAGCTAAATATGCATAAATACAAATTAAAATGGCAGTGACACCTCCGCGTAATACTTAAATAAAAAATTGTTTCATGGACTATATGCACGGCTTTCTGCACATCATGGAAGTTTCCATGGATTGTGACAACTTAATGGTCTTCCGCAAGAGTTTATTCATTCCATAATTATCAAGCAGCTGATGACACGTTGAATTAAAAGGATTTACTGAAAGTAATATTAGAAAGGTGAAGTCATTTATTATTTAAATAAAATATTGATACTATATTGTTTCTGTCACATGAATATTATTAAGTTTAGTTATCTATATATGTATTGCTTGTTACACTGGACTAACTTATTTAAGAACGTGTACGTACAACTATAGTAATGATAGTAATGAAAAGGTTTAAATTGTGTTATCAGTACTTAATAAGCAACACTGTGTGATAAATGATAATAATAAGTTTACCTGTCACCATTTGAGTTGCTAAATTAAGCTCCAACACGCAATTTACATAAGCGCCCTTTTGGCTAGATAAATATTAAAGTTAAAATATTACATTCTAAGCCACTTATTATTTCGTGCATTTAAAAGAATAATTTCACACATACATTATATAAACGTTAGCTCTTTGTGGGTAAATTATTTTATGCATTTCAAAGGATAATTATACTGTCGTTACCATTAACTAATTTCACAGAAGTCTGTGTTTAATGTCACATCAGTCTGTGACAGCACGTTTAATGACATCGTTTCTCATCCACCGACATCTGAAAATTAAAAAAGAGGCGTAATCATGTTTTGCACATGTTTCGTTTGTGAAATGTGTTTTCACATATTTATATATAAAAAATGTCCAAACGTAAAAATCTACAAAAACTATTTAATATAATGATCATCAGACTTCTCCATTATCCCCTATTAAATTTTAACAGATATGTAACAGAAATTTAGAACTTTAATAGTAATGTATATATACATATGTTGCCCATCATTACTTATTATTTTAAACTACACTAATGTGTCTACGTATGTAAGTTGTGGATAACTACTGTCTAAGTTCTTCCATCAACTTTCTGTGAATTTTTGTAAATTGTATTCTTTATATGTATACCTTGGTTGCAGGTTGTAGATTTGTTATTACCAACTCCTCTACCCCTTAATGTATCAATAAAGTATCGATAGAACCAGAGAGTCATGTTTATTGAAACAACCAATTTCTTTTAAACGATTTTTTGGATACCGATAAAATCCAGGAAAATCTTTGATTACTCTAAACTTGGTACGTGGAGTGAAAAACATGAAGAAGTATATGCACATATAGGAATATAAAAGGGATACATTTTTGTTCCTGAAGTTTCTTATTAAATGTAAATAGTTTAATTCGAGTTACAATTGTCAATATTATATGTCAGGTAATTTAAAGATAATAAATATTACTGATGTTTCAGGGGAGTATACAGCTTAAACCTATATATTTGTTTAAGAATAAAGTAAGTAAAGATGCAGGTTAATTGTTGGCCAAGTTACTTCTTCCTACTGATTAATCCGATCAGGGTTTATTTACGATTTCTCTTGTATTGTATGCAAGGATTACCAATGTAGATTATGTCTTTTCAATTCAATCATACATTTTTAATCATACGTGATAACATATTTTTAGTTTAACGTTCCATCCAATTCTAGATCCAGTTCATTGTCCCGAAAAGAAATATTTTATATTAAAGAAACGTTTATTAATAATTTTATGACTCAGAATCATTGCAGCGAGATTGCATTTCTTTGAAATTAATGTCTCTACCCAATCATAACATCCTATTATCCTTAAATATATCCAATCATAACATCCTATTATACTAATTAGTTAACTAAAACTTAAATCACCATTTTATAAAGAAATCAGGAACAGCCGTTCAATTCATCTTGAAACTATCTTCCTCCAAGTAATTGCCATCAATATTTGTACAGCTTATCAGAAATATGAAACTTTCGTTGAAAGTACCATCTTTGTTAATTCAATGAATTGCAAATTTCATATAACCTTAAATATCTGAAATTTTAGTTACGCAAGGGATCAAGAAACAAGGTATTTAAAGAAAATTATATCTATTTGAGAATACACAGAGTGATAGAAAAATAAAGTAAATAAGAAAGCTCGCTAGCATTCAAAGAAAAATGAATATAAGGGTCTGTTGTGCATACAGAACAACCTCTACAGAAGCGGCAGGAGTAATTGTAGGAATCCCTCCAACAGAGCTACTAATAAAAGAGAGATGGGAAAAGTATTTGGGAATAGGCAGAGGAGTAGCAAGACAAAACCTCATGAGTAAATGGGAGGAACAATGAGGTCAAGCAACAAATGGGCGGTGGTCATACCAACTGATTCCAAATATACAGATATGGATCAAAAGACCATATGGAGAGGTAGACTATTACCTTACCCAGGCACTGTCAGGACATGGTTGATTTCGACAATACCTGTACGAAAGAGCGTGAGCGCAGAGACAGGCCTATGCATATATTGTGGAGAGGTAGTTAATTTCGAATACACTATATTCAAATGCAAGCAATGGGAGGGCATTAGACAAGACTATAGTGACGAAACGGGAAGAACTTTTAGCATCGCAAATATAAGCACTGCCCTGGTGTTAATCGAAGAACAATGGACCGCTGCCTATAAAGTAGTTAGGAAGATAATAGAGACCAAGGAAAGAGACGAAATAAGATACTAGATACCAGACACCCTTCTCGCCGAAATAATGCTAACGTGGTTCCAGTGAGAAAGGGGAAGAAAAGGGGGAGGGGTTTTAGTCGGTAAGAATCCGATACTCCCGGCATGCTGGGGTTTCATGCAAGATTTTCCCTCCTCCTACCAAAAAAAAAAAAAATTATTTGAGAATAAAATAGAGAAATATTATAATCACACGGCAGATGAGGTAATATACATGCTGATTAGCAGTAATACACTCAATCATAACAATAAGAATTAGAGAGTGCTGAAAGTTATAAATGACTTATTAATAAAGCACCTGATCACTGAATGTGTTGGTGGCTTAATAAATGTGTAGCACCATGAATAATGAACGCATTTCGGTAATATTCCTTGAACAAAATAAAAAGAACGATACTTCCTACTTAAACAAATTCCTTACGAAATATATAACTGAGACATTCTTTCTCAAACAACTACTATATATTAATTTTATCCATTTTATAATTTCATTTCACATTCACATTCTCATATGCTTTTGAAACTAATCAATATTTGATTAGTAATACAGATATTAAATCGAGTGATGGATTTATCGCTATAGATCTAAAGCCTTCATGTGTTATAATTATAATTACTATCATAACACAATCAGTTTTGTTATATAATTTAATTGAAAATTTCATTTCAAACGTGAAAACCATATAGTACGTCTAAGAAGTGAAGGACGATATTTATATATTCTCTTGTGTTTTCAATGAAAAGGACAAACGTCACAAACTGCATACAAAATTGAAAATTACTGTAATGGAATCGAATAAATGATGTTGAGTGATCCACTTGCGTTCTTGATGAGCCATTTGGTTAAAAAATATAATAATTGATGACATAATATTGACACTTAAGAATGGATGGCTGATGATGGTATTATAGTCAGATATCGTTTACGTTATTATTGTCAAATTTGTTGGAAGAAATGTTTACCAGCTAAAGATTTGAAATAAAAAATCATATATTTTTATTGTATTTTCGTAATATAGGAAGGGAATAAGTCAATATAAAAATAACAGACATTAAGATATTGATGAATTTTAATGCCTGGTATAATTGAATGGTGCATTATATTTATTTTCATATAAAAATAGAAAGTGGAGCGGTGACATCATCCTATCATGGAAGGGATAGAACAGTAATTATTTAAGACTATCTTTAATTTTTAAACTGTTATTAGGTTGTAAAGTATTTTGTAAATTGAAGGCGGTAGACAATTAATGGTGATATAAAACTCTCGTTTCTAATAAGTTTCCATATATTTGGTAACAATTACTTTTACACAAAAAAGTAAAAGAAAAATTTTAGAATTAATAAGTAGAGAAATAAAACTTGAATACCGCAACTTGAAAAACAGGATTGATCATTTAAAATTAGAAAATTATTGCCTATTTTCCTCAGACTTGCATTTCAGGACTAACGTACTGTGTGATATATTAATTCTGAAAATAAGTTGAAAGTTTGAGTGAAAAACCGATTGAACAGAAAAATAGTTTTTGAATAATAATCATAAGAATATATAGCATTAGATATGCATTTCTCTCACTAAGTTCACATACCACAGAGATACCATATACCAATTCATTTAACGAAAATGTAAACAAAAATTAAGTCAAGCTCTTGCATTAGTGGTTATTATAAATTGAAATATATATATATATATATATATATATATATATATATATATATATATATATATATATATATATATATATATCACTTTTTGTTTTATATTATTTATAAGCAGATTTATTTCGTAACGAATATTTTCATCACTTGAATCGGCAAAACTATTACGACCTAAACAGTCGTCTATAAAATTATTAACACAGCACATCTACAAAATCTAAACATATAGGGTATATATCATGCTTGCATACTAAATGTTCGATCATATATGGGAAATATTTATTTACTTCATTTAATTTTTTGATTTACAATTATCATTTAATTTTAAGGTAACACGAAAGACGTATCTAACATTTATCAGCATGCCACATTTAAAAGTTACTCACATTATGCAGTCGTTTGTAAGTCAGGATGGTTGATGGTTACGATTAATCAATTTTATTTCATGCATTGATTATTTTAAAAATCTGGCGGATGCGCCAATATTAAATAATTATTTTGAAAGAATTTGACAGAACTGTCTATGAATCACGACCAATGCCTCATCATACAATAAAATCGCTTATTTTTCAATCATATAGAAGTCTGTAAACAGTTCCTAATTTGGCATGCGACGACCATAATATTCTGGAAGCAATTATCATGACCAATATTTTTTTACCATATTTTTAATCGATCAATAAATGAAAATATGAAATGCAGGATCCGTCAGGGAGGTATGGTGTTTTTGAAAAGAATGATAAGCTTATTTTTGAAGGAACTTTAAAATTTATTATTTTTATACATTAGTCGTGTATTGCCATTGAAGAATACATAACATAAGTCAGCTGCGAAAAATCACATTAGTTAGGTGACATCTATTTTCGTAGAGGCATACTTGTAGATGGATGGTAAAATCATCCACGCTACTTTCGAGCAGGGCACGAGGAATCCTTTTAATTTCGCGTGTTGTGGTTGCGGAAAGAGCTTCAAGAGTTCGCAGGTTATCTATGTAAACTTCAGCTATTAAGTAGGTACATAAAAAATAATCACAAAGTGACAGGTCTGGTGTCCGAGGAGGCCATTCCATATTCCCACGTAACATAATCAGGTGCTCAGGGAAACGTTCCCTTAAGGAGCCCATTATTCTCCTTGGTGTATGGCAAGTCACCCCATCTTGTTGGAACCAAACTGTTTTGAGGTTAATATGTCATCTTCTTAGTTTTGGGAGGAAATAATTGTGCAACATGGCGAGATAGCGATCTATGTTAACAGATGCTGTTCGTCCATTTTCGCGAAAGTAATACTGCCCAATATTGCAAATTCAAGATACACCACTCTCGGAGTGGTGTATCTTGAATACACAAGATACTCTCGGAGTGCAGAGGTTACTCAAGCAGTTTTGCGGGTTTTTGGATGCCCAGCATCGAAAATTCCATTTGTTTACCATCCTCCATAAATGAAAATGGGCTTCGTCACTCATGAACAAAACGATGTTGTAAGCCAACAATTTCAACATCCTTTCTGCGAACCTATGTTGTCTTACAATAGTCATTTTGCTGCAATTTTTGGACAACCATAGTTTCATGTAGATGAAAACGAAGGTCTAGGTGTAAAATTCTGCGAACTGAGCTGCCTGATATTGCAAGATCGCACGACGAGGGCTGTTTTGAACCGCTTGTCGTACCCTTTCAATGTTTTCCGGGGTTCATCAGTGCAATCACCTCACCGTGCTGTCCCAAATCTCAAGGATCCTGTTGTATGAAATTTGTTCACCCACTTTATAACGGTATCCCGTTTTGAAACGCCGCCATGCCGACCAATATTAAAATAGTTTCGATATCGTCGTTGTGTGAGCACCACAGAACAACCAGTTTCAATTAGTGTTGTAAATGAACACACGATGTGCCACAGATCGCGGCTCCATGGTTACTGGAATGGCATCCCACAGCGAGTAGATATCAACCATCCTAAAAACATTCGATCCACGCAGGCGCGCATAAAAGTCGTCTGAAAAACACCATACCTCCCTGACGGACCCTATATCTGAAAATTACTTTTAATTATTCATTTTCTCGAATTGTATTTACGACGAGATTAAAAACTTTTTTTAGAATAATTTTCTGCTATCGATTTCGTAGAAACTGTCATTGCCATGAAACGAGTTTGTAACAAAAAGTAGTGTGCGTCGTTTTGGTCTAACAAAGCGATATGTTTATTAGTGTGAGTACAAAAGGCGTCCACCGATATAAACGAATGACATTGTCGGACGATGATAGACGCAGTGGCGTGAAGTAATGACAACATAAATACTTTAAACTGATCTATAATTGACAATTACTGTACGTCGACTATCTGACACAATACGGAACTGAAACACGTATTCAATTGTTCAGCGTGATTGGCATATTAAATATTTCCTTCGCCGGGAGAAGCTATTAATAAAAGTGTCTACTGCAGACGCAAATAATAATAATCTCAAACGACTCGACAGTTGAATTGATTTCTCTAGTATCCAAAGTAGGCGAACTATTCAGAATTAAATATCAAAAGAGGTTTATCAGGAGTGAGTTTATATCTTCGGAATAGTTTACTGAAAACATTGGAGGAGCATGTTTGGCATTGCAAAAACTATTTTCATAATACACTGTCTGATTAAGCATTGGAAAATTTATAGTATTTTATGGTGATAATAAAGTTATAATTATAATTTAAATATACTATATTAATGAGAGGTTAACCATAAAATTCAGAATGTCTTCCTACTGACATCTTTATTGATGAATAAAATATTTATTTATTTATTAAACATAATCCCCCATTTTGGATTATACATTTCTGTAACGAAAAATTTAGGTTTGTGTAATATTCTCTTTCGTGACATTGTTAATTGTTCAGCGCCAATATAATATATTGATGTTCAAACGTTTGATGTTTTACAGTATGTGGGAGAAATTGCAAGAGGTGGTTGAGGACCTCAAAACACTAAACAATTTCCTATAAGCATGTGTATAAACCCTTTTATTTTCGTTATACTGAGTACTGAATACTTGAAAAATGTATATATATATATATATATATGTATACATATATATATATATATATATATATATATATATATATATATATATATATATATATATATATATATATATATATATATATATATATATATATGTAAACAATTCCATTTGTTTACCATCCTCGATAAATGAAAATGGGCTTCGTCACTCATGAACAAAACGATGTTGTAAGCCAACAATTTCAACATACTTTCTGCGAACCTATGTTGTCTTACAATAGTCATTTTGCTGCAATTTTTGGACAACCATAGTTTCATGTAGATGAAAACGAAGGTCTAGGTGTAAAATTCTGCGAACTGAGCTGCCTGATATTGCAAGAGCGCACGACGAGGGCTATTTTGAACCGCTTGTCGTACCCTTTCAATGTTTTCCGGTGTTCATACAGTGCAATCACCTCACCGTGCTGTCCCAAATCTCAAGGATCCTGTTGTATGAAATTTGTTCACCCACTTTATAACGGTATCCCGTTTTGAAACGCCGCCATGCCGACCAATATTAAAATAGTTTCGATATCGTCGTTGTGTGAGCACCACAGAACAACCAGTTTCAATTAGTGTTGTAAATGAACACACGATGTGCCACAGATCGCGGCTCCATGGTTACTGGAATGGCATCCCACAGCGAGTAGATATCAACCATCCTAAAAACATTCGATCCACGCAGGCGCGCATAAAAGTCGTCTGAAAAACACCATACCTCCCTGACAGACCCTATATTTGAAAATTACTTTTAATTATTCATTTTCTCGAATTGTATTTACGACGAGATTAAAAACTTTTTTTAGAATAATTTTCTGCTATCGATTTCGTAGAAACTGTCATTGCCATGAAACGAGTTTGTAACAAAAAGTAGTGTGCGTCGTTTTGGTCTAACAAAGCGATATGTTTATTAGTGTGAGTACAAAAGGCGTCCACCGATATAAACGAATGACATTGTCGGACGATGATAGACGCAGTGGCGTGAAGTAATGACAACATAAATACTTTAAACTGATCTATAATTGACAATTACTGTACGTCGACTATCTGACACAATACGGAACTGAAACACGTATTCAATTGTTCAGCGTGATTGGCATATTAAATATTTCCTTCGCCGGGAGAAGCTATTAATAAAAGTGTCTACTGCAGACGCAAATAATAATAATCTCAAACGACTCGACAGTTGAATTGATTTCTCTAGTATCCAAAGTAGGCGAACTATTCAGAATTAAATATCAAAAGAGGTTTATCAGGAGTGAGTTTATATCTTCGGAATAGTTTACTGAAAACATTGGAGAAGCATGTTTGGCATTGCAAAAACTATTTTCATAATACACTGTCTGATTAAGTATTGGAAAATTTATAGTATTTTATGGTGATAATAAAGTTATAATTATAATTTAAATATACTATATTAATGAGAGGTTAACCATAAAATTCAGAATGTCTTCCTACTGACATCTTTATTGATGAATAAAATATTTATTTATTTATTAAACATAATCCCCCATTTTGGATTATACATTTCTGTAACGAAAAATTTAGGTTTGTGTAATATTCTCTTTCGTGACATTGTTAATTGTTCAGCGCCAATATAATATATTGATGTTCAAACGTTTGATGTTTTACAGTATGTGGGAGAAATTGCAAGAGGTGGTTGAGGACCTCAAAACACTAAACAATTTCCTATAAGCATGTGTATAAACCCTTTTATTTTCGTTATACTGAGTACTGAATACTTGAAAAATGTGTATATATATATATATATATATATATATATATATATATATATATATATATATATATATGTATACATATATATATATATATATATATATATATATATATATATATATATATATATATATATATATATATATATGTAAACAATTCCATTTGTTTACCATCCTCGATAAATGAAAATGGGCTTCGTCACTCATGAACAAAACGATGTTGTAAGCCAACAATTTCAACATACTTTCTGCGAACCTATGTTGTCTTACAATAGTCATTTTGCTGCAATTTTTGGACAACCATAGTTTCATGTAGATGAAAACGAAGGTCTAGGTGTAAAATTCTGCGAACTGAGCTGCCTGATATTGCAAGAGCGCACGACGAGGGCTATTTTGAACCGCTTGTCGTACCCTTTCAATGTTTTCCGGGGTTCATACAGTGCAATCACCTCACCGTGCTGTCCCAAATCTCAAGGATCCTGTTGTATGAAATTTGTTCACCCACTTTATAACGGTATCCCGTTTTGAAACGCCGCCATGCCGACCAATATTAAAATAGTTTCGATATCGTCGTTGTGTGAGCACCACAGAACAACCAGTTTCAATTAGTGTTGTAAATGAACACACGATGTGCCACAGATCGCGGCTCCATGGTTACTGGAATGGCATCCCACAGCGAGTAGATATCAACCATCCTAAAAACATTCGATCCACGCAGGCGCGCATAAAAGTCGTCTGAAAAACACCATACCTCCCTGACGGACCCTATATCTGAAAATTACTTTTAATTATTCATTTTCTCGAATTGTATTTACGACGAGATTAAAAACTTTTTTTAGAATCATTTTCTGCTATCGATTTCGTAGAAACTGTCATTGCCATGAAACGAGTTTGTAACAAAAAGTAGTGTGCGTCGTTTTGGTCTAACAAAGCGATATGTTTATTAGTGTGAGTACAAAAGGCGTCCACCGATATAAACGAATGACATTGTCGGACGATGATAGACGCAGTGGCGTGAAGTAATGACAACATAAATACTTTAAACTGATCTATAATTGACAATTACTGTACGTCGACTATCTGACACAATACGGAACTGAAACACGTATTCAATTGTTCAGCGTGATTGGCATATTAAATATTTCCTTCGCCGGGAGAAGCTATTAATAAAAGTGTCTACTGCAGACGCAAATAATAATAATCTCAAACGACTCGACAGTTGAATTGATTTCTCTAGTATCCAAAGTAGGCGAACTATTCAGAATTAAATATCAAAATGGGTTTATCAGGAGTGAGTTTATATCTTCGGAATAGTTTACTGAAAACATTGGAGGAGCATGTTTGGCATTGCAAAAACTATTTTCATAATACACTGTCTGATTAAGTATTGGAAAATTTATAGTATTTTATGGTGATAATAAAGTTATAATTATAATTTAAATATACTATATTAATGAGAGGTTAACCATAAAATTCAGAATGTCTTCCTACTGACATCTTTATTGATGAATAAAATATTTATTTATTTATTAAACATAATCCCCCATTTTGGATTATACATTTCTGTAACGAAAAATTTAGGTTTGTGTAATATTCTCTTTCGTGACATTGTTAATTGTTCAGCGCCAATATAATATATTGATGTTCAAACGTTTGATGTTTTACAGTATGTGGGAGAAATTGCAAGAGGTGGTTGAGGACCTCAAAACACTAAACAATTTCCTATAAGCATGTGTATAAACCCTTTTATTTTCGTTATACTGAGTACTGAATACTTGAAAAATGTATATTTTTGATGAGTAAATGAAAGAATACACTTGGTAGGTTTCACAAACATTTGTGTGAAAACTACTAAATGTTTTCTTTCATCTCTTTCTACGCCAGTGATTGTTCATAACGCTCACAAGAGGATGCAACGTATAAGCAGGTATAATATATTGAATTTGATTTACTTAATTTAATCGTATGAATTATATATATATATATATATATATATATATATATATATATATATATATATATATATATACATATATATATATATATATATATATATATATATATATATATATATGTATACATATATATAGTAAGTAAGTAAATAAGTAAATCAAATTCAATATATTATACCTGCTTATACGTTGCATCCTCTTGTGAGCGTTATGAACAATCACTGGCGTAGAAAGAGATGAAAGAAAACATTTAGTAGTTTTCACACAAATGTTTGTGAAACCTACCAAGTGTATTCTTTCATTTACTCATCAAAAATTGCCCAGCGACTTCTCCATTTCGACAATTCTAGATAGAGATAGGTGGAGTTAAAAAATGTAAATTTTATTAAGTTGGTAATTGAACTCCCTCTTTAATTTTTTTGATACAAATGTAACTAAAATATGTTCTAATGGAGTCTAATATTCAAGTGGTTCATTAAAAAATACTTAGTGTATTCTTAAATAATACATGGTATATAATAAAGAAGTATGTATTAAATATTTGGCGACCAAATAATATATTTTCATAATATTTTGATAGAATAGTAATCGTTTATGTCCGTTTTATATTATAATAATAAATATTGGTATAGTTATTGGTGCATGTTCAATATTAATTCGGAAATATTACGGTTTATCACTTCATGGAGTTAATTCAGTATTTCTCTACATAAAGCAGTTATTCCAACGACTACTACACAATATGTAGATGAGGAGATGCATGTAGCATTCAGTTTAAATTCAGTGTGTTGCTTAATTGTGACCAATATCCAGTAGTAAATTGTTCATTTCAGGTTCGAGCCTATGTGTGTATGTGTATAAATGTAAATATGAAGTTAAATTATGAAACTTCATATTATCAATAAATAGATGAAATTTAATATAAATATGAATTTCATATTTCATGATAATAATCAAAACTATCTTCCACATGCGAGACCGAGAAAAGTCAGTAACCTACCGACTATCTGCGATTAAAGGAAAGGGTCTATATGTTAGTAGTAGTACACTTTCACTGTAAGATGTAACGAGGGCTAGTTGGTGTACAATTTACTGTAATTGAATTAGTATTTTTATGGCGGCATCGATAGCTTAGACCATCAACGAGATTTCTATGATTTATCAGGTATCATCGACTATGAGAAACATTGATTCTTATGTTGTTTGTTAAAATTGAATTTAGGTCTTGTTTCAGTTTAGTAGATTGACGGTATTGGTCATACGTGGAACAGGTTACTGGTAGATGTTCAATTGTCATCTTGATATTGCAGTTAGGACACCTGGCACGTTTAACTCCTCTTAACAAATGTAGGGATGTAAGGTGAGTGTGTGATATTCTTATTCTGGTGAGTACTGTCTGTCTTCTTCTTGTAAGTTTCAGAGAGATTTTCCATGTATTGAGTATCTGCCAGTGGAACTTAAAGGCGTCAGGATCAAAGGAGGTCGCGGGAAGCAAATCGCTGCTAGTCGCGGGAGTATTGTTTGCGGGCGGTACTTGCCCCTCGCGTAGAGATCCGCGATAGCGGAAGCAAAGCTCAACCTTCCTTCGTACGACGATCCCTGTCTACATGATGGGTGAGTAAAGCGCAGTAATCTCATTCAACTTGCCCAAAAAATCCATCAAGACCATTACGCCTGCCAATTAATATTGGCCCTGTGTTGATACTCGAGTGTATTCTTTTGTACGCCGTATCAATGGCATTTCATCTGGTTTGCCGTTTGTTTTGAAATACTTCTTCTATCACGTCTCTATCTCTTACTAGAATTCCCATATAAATGTTTTCATTATCTGCATATTGACGTGCTGCTGTGTCTGCTCTTTCGTTACCGGGGATTCCCACATTACTTGCTGTGAAGATGAATATTATTTGTTTTTTGTGAATTAGAATTATTATTAGATTCGAAAGTGATTTTCGTGAATTTCCTTTGCATGTTATGGTAGAAAGTGGGTGAGTGATTTCCGTTCTAATACTAGTTTTGTTGATTTTATCCAAGTTTGTTAATTTTTTATTCTTAGAACTACTTTGTAACACCGTTCAGACAAACTGATGTACAGAACTATTATAATGTAAATAATGTTTTATTTAACTGTGTCTGCTGAAATTATTTATTTACTAAATACAAATGATCTGGATTATATATAAATTGATTGAAATGGTAATTCAGAATAATTTTATTGTATAGAAAATTGGTATAATTTTAACTATAAAGGTCACTGTTATCGAATGGTAACCTTTAACAAAGTTCAGATTAAATTATAGCAGAGTTTACTCGATATAGTCAAAATGAAAGAGAAAGCAATCTACAAGGCAAACATTTTATATTATGTGAATCGCCAGGAGTTTGTATTGAGTTGCAACTATTATAGTACTAATAATTGTAATTATAACATTGGTATTTCCGATTATTGCTGTATTAGTTATAAGTAAAAAACATATTTATAATCGATTTTGTATTTGCAACAACAGTTTCTAATTTTTTTTCCATATAGATATATTCTCTGTGAATTGATTTACTTCACCTGATTTACGCAGCATCAACGAAAAATAAGTATACGCTTAAAAAGATGGTACTTTATAATGTTCCAATTAAGAGAATTCTTCGGGCAGAGAGGAATTTCTATAATACTGTTAGCAGCTATGAACCTACATACTAATATTTATGTCCTTCAAAACAATCGAGGAACCTATTAGAATGTTTTATTTCTAAATTTATCAAAATTCGTTAAAATATCTACATCAATCGAAATTTCAATTGATTATTCATAACGATTTTTGATAGCTGCTTTGTTTGAAAATTCTTGCTGTGGAATCATAAAGGCAACATTTGTAAGTAAATTGATTAGTGTCTTGTGATACTGAGTTTTGTACCTAATAAAATTTGAGAAGCAGTAGAAATGAGAAGCTTCCTCAGCAGATCGTTCCTTGTCCGTATAGGATATTATAAGTATTTTAAATATTATAAGTGTTTTAAATCCCCGTTGTATAAAAACTTTAGATATTTGTTTTGAGATACTGTACAATCTAAGGGAATAATAGACTCCTCATATTGTTTCATAAACATAAATAAATGCATATCTGTTTAAGGGCTTAGACTATTTTCTCGTTTGATAGGATGCTATTGGATTTATCAGTCATATCTAATACTAATGTTTAAAGTTTTATACATTACTTTTACCAATGTTGACAAAATGTGGAAATACGGATTTATATTGCAGTAAAAGGAATATCAGGTTTACCATATCTTATTATAATAGGCAATAAGTCTGCTATGGGATATGAAATATAATATAAAACACATTACAAGTTATACCTTAAAAATTAAAGCTAAATATATGTGGTATGGAATTACATTTTTCGGACAACATCCAAAATTTTGCTGTGGTTGAAGTTGGAATCTGGTTGTATCTCAGGATGCAAAATATAGTTGTATTTACTAATAAACAACTGAGTCACAGTGACAATAGGCGCACCTAGTTAGTTAGTAGTTTTGTTGGTATTTAAATAATAAATTCAGTTTATATTAACTACTCTCTTCTTTAGACCACCAAATAAACTTTTTCGATAATAAGCCTGTCGCTTGCAGTAAATATTTCAGTGAATTTGTAAAATTGTTTTTTAAGAAATAAAATAAATAATGTATGTAGATTTATTTCAAGAAGTAGATTGTTATTAGTTAGCCATACAAATTTGTTTTATTTCAACTTTCCTTAAAATTATTAAATAATAAAAAATATAGGATAAAATATTAAGTTTTTACATTTTATAGAACATCGATGACAATTACAATGACCAGTAACAAAAAATGAATACATCATTCAAGGTTTCATTCTCCGACTGAAATATAATCGTTATTAATATAACTTTCTCCACCAAAGATTATGCGAATATGAAGATAACTCCATTGCTAGATAAATTAATGGCCTTATTATTTTAAATCAAGAGAAAATTTTAGATTAAAATACGAATAGTAACTTAAAGCGCGTGTAAAATAATGAGATGAGAAAGATTTGTTACGAAATCTCGTTTTTCGTATTTAAAGCCTCCATTTTTCCAGACTTTCAAAAGTATCAGGAGTTTTACAAAGTATATAATGGAAATGCTAAAGCAAAGTTATATAGTTACACTGCCACCGGGACACGCAAGTAATAAAGTTACTTTAGAGCACCCCGTGTCAGGAAATGATGATATTATATAGTAATGCTGTTTATACTTCCTTTATCTTATTTTGTATTCACAGTTTTTAATAATATAATGGAATACTTCCTTGGGTTTTCTAATTTGGTTTTAAAACATCCTTCCCTTTTTTTACCTACATACTTATAATATATATATATATATATATATATATATATATATATATATATATATATATATATATATATATATATATATATATATTCTGGTTTTATAAAAAAATGATATGATCAAAGAAATATCTGAGGTTGGCCAAATGCATTGGAATACATAATTTCGAGTTAGATTATAATTTGCACTAAATATATCATTATTACTAAATATATTAAATGACACAATGAAATAAAGAGTATCAAATAATTACTAATTACTAAACATTATATTCATTGAAGCAAAATATTAGGGAAATTGGAATTTATAATATAAATTTAAACTGGAAACTTTCTTGACAATACACTAATCGATTGGCGTATGCTCTTGGAATTTTGAATAGCGTGAAGGGATACTTCTTGAATCGCTATCCTAATTCGACTTTCCAACAACTGAGGCTTGGTCTTGACAAAATCAAGTTTAAATAATCCCAAAGAAGATAACCTGGAAAGAATTTAAATTTGGAAATCGCGAAGGCAAGTCAACATGTCTGTTCTCTTCGATGTATTTGTCTGCGGCAATGTTTCATTTAGGTATTATCGCCTATTAACTTTAAAATGAGGCGGAGATTCATCTTTCTGATACCTACATAATACTAGATAGCAGATTGCATTTAATTGTTATCCCAGATTTATCTGCTGAAAATAAACAGTGTACTGACGGAACGATTTTCTCGAGCAAAAGTTAGAAATACCAATTTGAGATTAAATTTGAGATTATTAATTGAGGATAAATTGAGATTAAAAGAAGAAAGAATGGCTCGATGATTTTGCCCATGGTCTTACCTATACATTTAGATTTTGAGGTATTTGTATGTGATTCTTTTCTATCTACTATTGAGTGGAAAACGATGGGACAAAAACATGACATTTTTTTTTATCAGCTAACCGTATAGAGACAAAATGAGATATAAACAATTTACAAACATAATATTTAATGCAAAACTCATAATAGAATAAATTAACGTTAGGAATTTTATTATGTATTAAATTAAGAATAATTATTTAATACTATTTATTTTATTATCTTATTTAATACATATAAAATTATGACATTCCCAGCAAATTCAGCTATACTACATTATATTAATTACTATATCATATTAATTATTGAAAAAATATACATCTTAAAATACAAAAATATACAGGGTCGTTTATTAAAAAGAAAAATCAATGAAGTCATATCTCAAAAAATAGGCTAACTGTAGGAAATCAATGTACATCACTGAATAGATTAAAATGACTAGAAAAGTTTCTATGACGGTGTTAATTCAAGTTATAGTTTAGCCAGTCATCAGATGTTCCCATATATTTGTCCCACCCGGTATCAATAAAAAATATATACGGTTGGTTGAGACAATGTTGCTAGACTTTACTGTTAAATATTATTCAGGTTAAGTTAAAAGAAAATCAGGATAATATCCAATTGAAATATAGATCGAATATACAGAGTCCTTAATAAAATGAAACAAAATAAAGAGCATTTCAACTTGACCTATTCTTCCCAATACCTAAGAACGTATTTATATTAACTTATCATTGACCTTATAAATCAAATTCACATAAACTGTGTCATGCAGTTGGTTATGAAAATATGAGTGTCGATTATAATAGGTAATCAATTCATTAAAATGCGTACATATATCCTGGTAAATAACATAACCTTAAGTTCTATTTTTGCCCTACAAAACCGCTATAAATATCAATAAATTTCTAGGTACAATACCATAGTGAGAGAAGGAAAGATAGATGGTTTGCGGTAGCTATAATATACGCAGTTTATTGTGGAATAATAATAGCTTTATCGAATTAATCTACATATTTGACTATTTTGTTCAATATTGGATTACTCTTTATAATACGAGTATATTATTTATAAGTTGTTAAATTAAAATGCAAAATATTTGTGTACAAAAAATTTCACATTTATATACTGTGAAAAAAAAATTTATTCTATATATGTTACATCAAGTACTAAAACTTAAAAATACATTTCTTATACCCATGGAAGGTTAAGGTATAATTTATAAATGTTTGTAAATCATTTATAACGTAAACCATCTACAAGATGTGTATCTATAACATAATATCAAGAGGAAAACCAACCGATAAAATTCTGTAAACTAATTTCATGCAATATCACATGCATTCATATTTTTAGTTAAAGTGAGATTGGACTTAAAATTATATAGATTAGAAATATTATAGCTTTTAAGGTACTAAAACAGAAATGGGTCCAATAACGTAACTTCTCTTCTCATATAAGTAGGCAATGCTTTTAATAATATCGATAATGGCATGCATTATGATATACGAAAAGCAATGCTTTTAAATAATTAGATCGCATATATCAGGATCACCCAGGAAGATCGTTTAACAATTTCATAGGATAACGTTAAAACATATCAAATATATTTCTTCAGCTTGTTTTATTACAACTTTCTCAATAAATTTCAATCCTATCAATTGTCCATTCAGTTATGTAGTTGTAACTCAAGTTATCTCGATAATTCGAAATCAATTTGGATATGCAATTATCACCAAGCAAAGTTATACTTTGGTATTTTCTTTAATGCTACCAACTAATGACCCATCTCCTGTAATGAAAGATAAAATCTTCTGCTTCGCTGACAATGGCACTTATATATATATGACCTTTAATGATCTTTAGTATTTGATTAAAATGTACTATCTTCCATGTTGTTATCTTCTATGGTACCTCCCCTATGTTGTTGTTGTTGGCGGAACTTTTGTTTTACTTGTTTACACTTTTAAACAGTAAATGAAAAGTCACTTTCTGCTTAATAAGCCTTGGAATATTTAATAGAAACTTATTGATATGAAACTTTGATGATAGTCCGTTACGGGGATATGTATACATTTTAAATAGAAGTTGCTACTGTTTTAGTTAGAAATATCCTGATTTATTTATTCAAGGATTGGATATACAAATATTTATTTTTAGTCAGAGTTATTCTAATTTATATGCCCAATATTTCGCAAGGTACAGTGACTAAAATCTATGCACAGTTCAGGTGACGTGGTCGTATCAAATCTTTAGAGACAAAATTTATTCAATGTTCTAGATCAGATAATCCAACATCAAATTTACATAAAATTTCCCTACAAAATAACACCCGTAATCAGCCCTACATTAACACTTTTGCAGTATCTCCATAAATAAAAACTGTATCCTTGTAAAACTATCTGCAGGATAATTTTACAGAAAAATTTTCGCAGGAACTAAAAGAAGGTGATTTACGCCGTCAAATTTATTTTTACGAAAAAATAGTGAACAAGATGGACAAAAGTGAGATAGTTTTTAGTTCCATCCTCGTTTTAGACGAGTAAAATTTCTCCTTCAGTAGAAAAGTGAATCGAAAGAACTATATATGTACCAGAGAACAGAGATAGAACACCCTCATTGAAAATAAATAAATATATATATATATATATATATATATATATATATATATATATATATATATATATATATATATATATATATATATATATATATATATATATATATATATAACATCCTTAAAAAGAGTTATATAGGCAGAGACTATCGACAACTATAATATTAATACAATTTTTATTGAAAAGAATTTTTCAACTTAAATATATTTAAACTTCGTTAAAGATGAAGTTGTTTCTATTCTAGTATCCTTAAATAATAGATCACACTGAGTAAAACTGATTTGTTGCAATAATATCAGGTTACACCTTATTACGATGTAGTTCTAAGAGAGTACTTAAATGGAGCATTTTTTAATAAAGAGATTGCACGAAAAGGTAATACTGAGTGGCTACTAATATTCTATTCACTAGAACTTTAGTATTGGATGTTTTCTGTGAGATTATCTCAAGAATAACTTGTATCTAACAACATAATAATATTGACAATCTTTAAGATATAAAATAAATATAAATAAGAAATATTTCACTTTAAGTTTTAGAAAATGTTAAGCAGGGATTTTACTACAGACTAAGTTATTACCAACAAGTAAATTAAAAATAAATATTTGTCCAATATTTAAATAAATTCAATAAAATAATTCAAGTAATCAAGTAAAATATTTAAATAATCTTATAGTTTAATATCAGTGAGATCACATATGCTGTGTGTTATTAAAATTAGCTTATCGCCAAAAACTCAATAATGCAAAAACATATGCTGTTTTATTAAAATCTGCATTTACTCCACTTACATGAATCGCCTAAAATTGTGTTTAGAAGATGTTCCTTTTAAATAACAAATTTACCTGCCCGAGTTTTTCTCCGAAATCTAGAAAATACTTATTAAATCTAGAAATACTAATTTTCTTCCACACTGTATTAAATATAATAATTGTAAAACTAAAAAAATAACAATGTTCAAGGGCTATAAATACAGGGGCTATGAATTATGTTAAATTAAATTAGTATAAAACTCTGCAAGTGTCTAAACTAGATAAAATATTATAAATGTATACTTAATCTCTCAACGAATGCTTTTTATATATTGAACTTCATTTATTTCCCAAGTGTGGTTATGACTATTCTCCTTTTCTATTTATAATCCGTTTGTAGCCAATTCTATTGTGATTTAACGTTACTTTGTTTTATTTGTAAAGTTCCAATTACTGAGTATAAAACTTCAATTATACAGCTCCAACTGGAAATCAATATCGTTGATACATAGAGATAGTGTAGCATATTGCTCCATCAAAAATCGATACTGCAGAATGCGTGCTTTAAATCATCCAAAAAGGCTTTATCTTTCTTGCCATTTTATGCAGAGTTATAGCCTTCGGACTTGAAATTTAATAGGGAATTTTAGGAGGTGAATTTAATAAAGGTGCAGTAAGCCTTTTTAATTTAATATCTTCAGTTGAATATTGTGATGTATTTATTATCAATATATTCGTAGTTCTATGAATGCAAAATACGGTAATATGAATTCAATTTTCATCTATAAACTACAATTTTATTTTTGAGAAATAGGGTGACTGTTGAGAGTATATTATATGTTAGCATGCCAAATAGACAAAAGTTTATATAAATGTAATAAAATATGGAATCAGCCTGTCTCATCCAGAAGTCTCCATAGTTATGGAAATATTATTCATTGTGCATGCGTCATTTATGTTTTTCGTCTTGCTTTTATTATATCATTAGATTTTATTACTATTTTCCATTTCAAGTTAATAAATTTTTTGTTATTTTTAGCATATTTATACTCATATCGACAGGGTATGGTGTGATTGTGTCGAACATCACAGAACAGTTCCTTAGGAAATTCCTAAAATAGAAATAATTTCATAAATATGTAGTCAAAAGCGCCTTAAGCAAATATCCAAGAAAATTTTAACATCCTGTTTCTTGGATATTTACCTAAGTTAAAATTTCATTTTAATTTTTTAGATTTGTCTATCACATTTTTTTAGAAAATTGATTGATATTTAACATATAATAATTGTTGTAATATCCCTTATTAACGACTAATAAGATGTATAGAGCAATGGTGTTTCTGGAGTCATGACAAATTTTATTATCATGACAAGTATTATTCTGAATTTTCTTTTACAGCGGCACATACTTTCGCGTTCCTCATCTACATGTTTCAATATCTTGTATTTTTTCATATATACATGTATAAACCTTTCTCAAATTAGTTAGGGAAATATCCATCTGTTCATGCTACAACTTCGAGTCTTTTTTGACTTTTATACATATTTAAGTACTGTGTCTGAACGTTCTTATGATATTTAAAATGGAAGCAGTTTCACAAAAATCAATATTTGAATGGGTGTTTCGAAAGGAAGTTTTCAAATGTCCCCAAAGGAAATAATCCAAACTATTTAGATCTGGTAATCCAGGATCCACATTGGATATCCCGGTTATCCAATCAGTTTTGAAAGTTTGATATAAAAATTCTTGGATAATATTCAATATTGAAATATCCCATGCATGAAAACCGTATAAATCCTTAGTAAAATCGACATATTATCATGTACAATTGATAATTTTTCTTGGCAGAAACACGACGATAGCTTTTTTTGTTGAACTTTTCTGGAAGGAAGACTCAACGGACTTAAATCAATCACAAGCCAATCCCTCAGGATTCCAGCTCACAGATTCACAGAGAACTGTTTTTTTTTTAATTTTCTTTTAGATGTAAATAAATGATTGTTTTGAAAATTGTGTATAGCGTTGCGTGAAACATTTCATTAAAATTTGCTTCAAATTAACATATTTTTAACATGCTCAAAAATGAGGGAACTCCAAATTTCTTGAGAAAATTGTAAATAATTTTCTCAACGATGGGTTAACGGTTTGCTGTATGTAAATTATTTGCATTCCATTACATATAATTGTTATTTACCTCTAATCCAGTTTACTGCAATATAGTGTAGTTGTTTTAAACTCGAAGTCTTTCACCTTAATCCTTACATAAAATGTTATTATCTCATATTATATTGTATGAAATGAATGAGATCTCGGCTTTTGTATATCAGACATGACTAAAGAGTATAGAAGAATGTAGATAATAACAGGATATCCGATTCTTCTCAGAGAAAACTCAGGCATTTCTTATATTATGTAGCACGATCGAGTGACGTGAACAGGAACTTATATTTTCTTGTTTCAATTTCATATTCCATGAGGATATTTCTACAACCAACATAACGTTGACGGGAAGAAAGTAAGGGTTTATTTTCATAGAATATCCGGATTATCTTTTAAACGATTCGAAACCCAAAGATAATGCTAGTGTATTTAACGACATATTATTTACTGAACTTAACAAGTAATTTACTATTTATCTGTAAATTCCACGTATTTCTTTTTATAAGTAAATGCGGTATTCAATAAACATAATAAAGTTAGTTACAAAGACATTTTAAGAACTAGAATCGGTTAACGATTTGAGATTTGTGTCGATTTCAATATTTTTTTTTGTTTTTACAAAATTATTTTCTTATTTGCCTCTTTCTATTCATTGGGAAGGGGTGGAACTAACTAGAAACAAAAACACAGACCACTTTTGCGTAAATATGGAAATATTTTACGTCACTCGACGCGCATTTCGCCAACTAACTTGCTATAATCTGTTCAGCATTAATGATCTCGTGATAATTTCAACTTGATTTGTGATACGCGCCTCAAATGACACACGAGTATAGTTTTTCGGTATTGTTAAAAATTGTATTTTGTTTTTTCTTCTATCTCTTGTTCGTTCTCTTATTTCTATTTGTTATTCCTATCGATATGATAACTGATAACATCTCATATATAATATGAAATATGTTTGAAGTGCGAAATATTTTTATTTCTGTTTTAAATGTATTGTCAACTGATATTATTTTTTTGTACTTCAGTAAATGGTTGTATATATTAATAAATATAACTAGGCATATCTGTAATTAACCACTAGTTAACTGAAATTAACTATTAGCTTATTATAACTTAATCATTGTTGCACCCCTGTAATGTGGTTATACGTTTCTGTCTGCACTCATATTTATATGACGATCCATTTCTCAAGTTCAAATTAGTTTAAAGGAAATTCTTTACGTTAAGTGTAAACTGCTAAATTTAAATATGTACATCGGTCCCTTATACCACTGCAGAAACCATAACAGCTAATAAAATACTTGTAATTTATACTTTATAAGCATATAAGCTATACCTCAAAAGTATAGTAAAAATAATTTATTAGTGGATATAATCTTTAAGATATATTTAAACATTGCATCATTTGAAAGTTGTTGAATAATGAAACCAAAAATAAAATTTATTACAAAATCTTTAAAATAGAATACCGTTACTTTAATATTACTATTACTATTTGTAACGTATTGATTTATTTATTGATTTATATATTGGACTCTTGCATATCCCTTTACTTGCTTAATACTGTACCTGAAAATATGTGAATTACATCATTGTTATAATTTATATTTTCATAATCAAAGAGGGCTATAATAATGTACTGCTCTGTTATTCGAAGTGTTATACTGTATAAAATAAGCACGTAATTATGAATAACCTCAGATGCATTACATGATTCATCTAGTAAAATTACGTTTGAACTTTGCAGTTATAATAGCATAATACTATTCAGCATATAGAACAGAACGCTGGAACAAACTGTGTGCACCGCTTAATCATTAGACATAATTCTGGGCATTATATAATAGAAACATGCAATTCATATTCAGCGTAATTCGCCTATTAAATTATGTAATTATGTTGCAGGTCGCTCTAATGATGTATTCAGGACTAAAAACGGATTTCAGCACATTCGAGATTATCCTTGGCGTAATAAAAGGACAAATAGGTTATTAAAACTAGTGTGCCAAGAGAAATTACCTATTTAGATTCTTTTAGCTCTCAAGGAAATTGAGATGCAAACTGAGTTCTTGATGTAGTAACGTCGAGACACAAATTATAAGTAATCAGTTACGCTGACTCCATCTTTTATCGATTAATTAAATATATAACACTAATAATTAAGGCACTGAGGGTGTCTGAATTTAATATCTAATGCTGGCTAAGGTAGATTATATATATGGTATAATATGCTACGTTCACAAAATTGTAAACCTGTCCCGTTAATTTCTCAGCGTCAGTGGTCTTTTATTAAAGAACTATTGTTAATTATACAATAAGTAAATATAATGTTATGCAATAATAATACAGTATTCAAGCGAAGATATAGTAAAAACTATGAACTAAATATGAAGCTAAATGTGGGAAGCTAATAGAAAATATTTGCATTAATAATAAAATAGTTATTAGTTATTATACTAGTCAGAAAATACCATACCATACATTGTACCATATCGATGTATTTCCTTCATCGTATATAAATGTTATGAACTGCCAGATGTGGATTGTTGAAATCTAATGGCCGTTGCTGCATTAAATGGAAAATTCTTAGTTGCAATGAAATATATGTCTGCAGATTCCTCACATTGGAGAAACATGATATTAAACTTTCAACAATTTTAAAAATGCTTTAAATTCCCAACACATTATTTAAGGACACTTGTGTAAGGGAATTGGTGACACTAATTTACATAAATTCAATATGCAACTAATTTTCTTGTCTGTTCTCGTCTTGTCTGTGTCTGTTGTTTGTTTTCACTGAAAAATTGAACATTGAAGACTCCTTTCAGTATTACTGTAAATCTCATATCAAATGAAGACCGAAAGCATCTGATAATTGGAGGTTGGTTTTCAATAGAAAACAGTGGATGAAGTTGAACGATGTGCAAATTTTTGAAGAAAATCTAATAATGCTACAAGAACCCCATTGAATGAATATTGGTACTTCAAATAAGATTACTCTGAAGTAAATATCCTACACATAATGTCTATTATATATAACCTCACATCATCAATAACCCGATTACTAAACATCTGAATGATAAAATTAATGGCAAAAATAGAACTAATATTACCAATATTTTACCAACAGATTGTTAAACACCATTGTGGACAATATCTGTATTAAGGTACCGTACAGAACTGTAAAATTACGAAAGGGGCAACACAAGTTTAATAAAGATGAAATTTTATAATATTCTGTTGAATATCAAGGCATTAAAAATGTTTGCAGATGTGTCTAAAACTACTCGAGAACTAGTGAGTGCGTCTTTTTCGATGAAGAGCTACACATTTGGAATCTTCCACGTGAATCTAGTGTTTATAGCCGAGCTCTACATAATATTGGTAGGCACTAAAATATGTCCAATTTGTTAACTATAATAACACCATATAATCCAAGCCATAAATTATGTATTTTCCAGAGATTCACTTGTTAAAAATGTTCCATTTCATTCTATTTTTCAAAAAACAGTTTATTTTAAATGAAAACAATGTACAGATATTATTGGAAATGAGGTACTAGATACAGCAGCACAACATACAACAGAGAATATCATGCAAGGCGATAGATTAATTAGACACTGTACGAAAGATCGATTAAGATAGGTAGAAGAAAAAGTGGATAAACGATCAGAATAATGGAAACAAGACATCAAGAAGAAGTCCTTACAACCACTGAGAATATATCACACTCGTTTAACCTCGTCTCATGTTCTAGAGGTTGAATCGCCATAAAGATGTCTCTCATGTAATTGTTCAGTAAGAGTGAATCATATAATTTTCGACTACATGATATAAGAAAAAATATGAACATATTACTCACATGAAATCGCTGCCTGGGAAATGAATGCAGATAAACAAAGAAGGCTCTAGAATTGATAAGACGTAATGGTTTATTTACGAATATATAATTAAATAAATACTGATAAAGCAATGCATGGCTATTACTTATTGAAATCGATGTCGCCAACACTTAGGAATAATAATCATTCAACAACAAAATATAAATATAAATTTAATATTGAGAAAGTATGTTAATTTTCCCTTTTGATTGTATCTGAATTATTTTATCTTGGAGCTATTTGCTCATAATTTTTGATAACTAATTAACCAACATTTCCAATTTTAGTACCTTTCGCAGATTAATAACTTGGAGCCATTATTTAGATGGTATTAAATGCCCAAAGTTGCAGCTGATACATTTAGATTTATGATACAGTAAATTACTTCAAGCAGTTATGTGGTTACATATTGTGGTCGATTAGTACACAAATTCCGGAAAGTTTCAGGTATTCATTAATATGGCTCATCATGATCCGAAATTAGATCGTGGTATAGATAATATTAATGGTTTGTTTTATAAGTAGTAGATGTGATATATCTATAATTGGAATAAGTATAAATATAATGTGGTCCTTTTATGTATTTACATACTATACAAAGGATAAACTAATTTTCCACATAATTCACTAATATGGGAACTACTCAATTTTTAATTCTAAAATTATATTATTTGAGTATATTTTGATATAATTTTCAATCCTCAAAATGAAGAATCTTTGCTATGAAACTTTTCATTTCATTCTCTATATTTTTACTTTCATTTTCTATGCAGCAATATGGGAATTTTCATACTTAGTGTAGTATTATTTGAGGACATTTTGATATTATTTGACATCTTCAAAATGAAACATCCTTATTATGAAATAAGGATTTTCATTCTCTATACAGCAATATGGGAATTTTTAAACTTAATATTTAAAATGATGTGATCCACATGAATATCTTAACACTAGTAGAAGACATAAAATGCTTAAATAAACGATAAATTGTACAAAATCTATAGAATTACATATGCGATTTAAAATGAATTTCAAAGATCTATTAGAAATAAAATAGATTCACTGGTCATTTTTATGTAAATGTGTGCACTGTATTTTTTTTCTTGAAAATACGTACACGTATGACTATTCAATATATGCAGTATACTAAAAGCTCATTGCAATTCAATCAATAAAATACTCAGTGCAATTAAGAAGTATCAGATTTCTTTAATACTAAATTGTTTGTTGCAATTGTTATTATAAAGAAACAATGTATATAGTGATCATTTAGGGATCTTTATACGTCTATGCTCAACTATATTTACAAACCAAATTGACAAGGTTACTTCTTCTAAGGACGTCGTGTAAAGATATAGAGGTGAATTAAGAGGAGTATTACTCAAAGGGAATATATTGTGAAACTAAAGTCTCGCCTTGACCCATTCTCGTGTTATTTATCAGTATTGTTCTGGGATGGCGCCTAATTAGATATGGACAGTGTTTTTAATCAATACTGTTCGAAAAATTATATTATCTTGACCATAAAATAGAACAAGCAATTTGTTTGAAGTTCATACGTTAGCAATGTTAACGAGATTTAATTAAAACGCATAACAAGCTAAGCAATTTATTAACTATGTATTTTTCTTATATTCCTACCTACGATGACAACTTTCGCGATTTCATGAAAGCATTGAAAATTTTCATGATATTTTATATTATGACAGTTGGTAATATTAATAGACATTATTCAAAACAACGCATAAAAATAATAAAAATATGCAACCTTGCATATTTTATTGAACAAAGATACTTGTCACATATGTTAATAATATACAATAAAAAATCATTTGTACCATATTTTAGTTACAAATATATAATACAAATAATGTTAACATTAGTTTAAACTACCACTAATTACTCTTTATATCGAAATTGTTTGTAATTATTTTAAATTAGAAACAGATAGTAAAATAAATAATGGTATATTATAAAATAGCATGCTTACATTTTCTGATTCATCGTTTGCTAAGTCTTACTCTTAGTAGTGATAAGTTCGAAAAAATAAAGGATGTAGCTAGAAATAATATGTACCCATTTCACATAATATATTAGTATAAATTAATTAGATTCAGAAGAACTCTATTTAAAAAGAATATTTGTATAAATAAAAATTAGATGCAGTTTAAAATTAGTTTTATCAATGGTTCCAGACCTTTCCCAGGAATATTGCAATAGAAAAAGTTATATAATTTAATTTCTTCTAATTAACACTACCCACCGTAGATACTACATCAGCGGTGTTACACTCGAATAGCTTCACCGAGATGCCACCGCACATACTTGAAATAGTTGCATAATTTTGAATCGGTATAGGTACAAGTAATTAAGTTTAGATTTCTATTCGTCTTTGATAATCTGTTGTTTCATTAATTATGGCAGTACATATTATATACGTTATTATAACTTAAACGTAGTTACTTTAGAGTGTCACAAATTATGAGGTATCTAAATGGATAATTTTACTCACAATATTAGACAAAAGATAATTTATAGTAAACATGACAGACTGTTATAATTTTTTTAATTTAGTTATGCTGTTCAGTATTTTTTGTTCCTCAAGACTAAGTATATTAAACGGTATTTATTTCCTCATATACTTAGATCATTTTCTTAGGTATGCGCCTGACCTAAAAATTAAAAGAAAAGAGGAGAAAATTTATGCATGCAAATAATAATATCTTGACTCAATGAGTTTTCTTGTTTTCTTGACTTTATTTCAAATTGCCGAATTGTTGAATATTCATTATTTACACCAGATTACCCATAATCTGAACACTCATACAATCTTGCCAAATAAGTCTACCCCAGTATTACTACTTTAATTAATTTCATTATGTTGTATAAATACACATTTAATTAAATTTCATATATTATACTACAATACATACTCTATAGGTACATACCCCATACCCCATATAATACATAATATTGAGTAACCATAACAGCAAATATTACGCTGTAATATCAAATGCTAAGTGATTTATCACGAGCAGTTAGGAAGATGTGGTAGACATTGCACGTATAAGAATATCTATTTCTTTCATTGAGTAAGAGTCCTATTTTCATTGATTCTCTATTTAGTCTAATATCATATTCCAGGAATAATAGAATGCTTGTTTAGAATTCAGTTAAGACAAAGTGAACGTATACATACATATTCAGATAAAATATTTAATTGTACCATCTGCTTCCTGCTTAATTCAATTTTCTCTTTGAAGGCAAATAATTCTAATATGGTTATTCAGTGGGCTGTATTAGTGGAATATATTATACCTCTACTATCAGAGGCTTCATATGTAAGTGAGTAAAAAGATTATCTTTATAAGTTAGTCTGTAATTTACTCTTCACAGGTTCCACTTTGTGGTATCGAATACCTGGAGATTTGGTGTAAAATTAATTTTGTGAGCTTATGATGATACTGGCTTTTCATATAGATAAATTTTAGTAATTAACTCTTACTTAACAAGAATCATTGTATTGCGTGTTAAACTCAATAAAAAAATTTATTTCCTGAGAACTCATGAAATGAAATGATTGAAAAAGTGACACAGATATAATAAAACAAGGCACAAAATCTTTTAGCTGATACTCAGCCCCGTCGACTATTTCATGTAGAGGATATTATATTAATATTTAATGGCGTTTTTATTATCTAAGTCTCATAATGAAATACGTTTTTCTAAAGACCACTAGTTATTAGTTCATAATATTTCTCTTTAATGCAACGCCAGGGAGCATTAATTTTTCGTATTTATCATAAATCGTAAAGAGGAGTACACATTTTAACATACCTGCTACCTATGTAATATTCTTTATACATATACAACTCATAAAACGTAAGTATAATTCAATCAACTCCACGGATATACGAGTATTTGATTTAAATAGGTCTGCGGTATTATCACAGTAAAAATGTTGCTGAGATGTTTGATTAAGAATTATAAATGAATTTAGTAAAGCTTGGACAAAAATCAAAATGTAAAAAACGTTAGTTTTGCTTATATTTTCTTTATCCACAATATGACAACTTTCTTGCCACTAGGCAATGGTCGATTTAACAATATATTTTATTCCTACCACTAGTAGGCGACTCTTTTATTATAGTGTTATTGTCTTCTTTGCATGCAGAAATAATCTTACTGCTAACATATTATTTAACTAACATTACGATCATTATACATCTCTGTGATAATTACAGCATACGCACCCTGTTTGCTTCTCTATAGCTATATGACCTCGCAATCTTTGAAATAATATTTCACTATACAGCTCGTCAAGAATAAGGACAAGTTAAAACTGCGAAATCAGACCGCCCACGAGGTGAGCAGTAAATAGTCTTTGCTCAGTCGAAATGAAGCGTTTGCAGAGTGAATATCGATGAACATATTGAATCTGAATGTACACAGAGTTCGACATAGCCACACGTAAAGTGTATCCTTTTCCCTGTGAATGCTTCCTCACTCTTTCTTTTATGCGTACCTAGGGAATCGCATACTGTTCCATATTCTTGATGAGCTGTACTTGATGATACTGGAAGCATAACGGTTATGCTGCAGAAACCAGGTTTAATATTAGAGAAGTAGCTCGACGGCATGTCGATGGGTATCCACGAAGAATTATTAGGAAGTTATTGCTCCATATCTAGATAGAGGGAAGGTATTCTACTCGGTGTAACTGATAACTTAGATCACAAGACACCTCAGTAAACGATGCTACTAGTAATAATGTTATTTATTGTATAAATGAACATCTGATTTATATTTTTTACTAGATACGTTAGCTAATGTTTATAAGCGTTTAGGTAACTACTATAAAGTATTGGACTATTACCTGACTAATTTATTAATATCTTCTTTGCTATTTCTGTCTGCGTACACAACTATCTCAGAATTCAGACAAATAATATTGAGGTTAAAAAACCGAAAACCTAAACTGAGACGAATTGTCCATTAGTTTCAAGTTATATTAATGAACCTTAATTGTAATTCTCTGCGACCCAGGAACGAAAGCAAATCCAGTAATTCATTGCATCTCACAAATATTACACAATCGACATTCAATCAAGCCGATTATTGAAGAGATTTACAAATTTATTTCGCTCGGCTATCAAATCAATCATTTTAACAAATAATGGTAATCAGTAATGCTACCGCCAATAATTAATGAAGAAAGCTACTGGCAATTTAGAATCTATTTCTTTTGATTACGATAAATGGAAGAAATTATTGACAAGTTCATCGAACCTGAACCGATTGTGTATTTGAGTCGTGATCTGGATATTATTCCATACATTAAGTAGTAGTAGGCTATATGAAGTAATAATTATATAATTTTATAACTGTATTTAATAGTCTGCATTATGTATCAATAAATTATTGAACATTTAAATGATTATAAATTACTTGAAAATAAATTCCCCATTTGTAAGAAAACTTTACGTCAATCAATTGCAAAATGTATTAAAATCTTTTGTCATTTAATATAATTATTAATGACATAATGGATACCTTACATGTATGCTATTTGTTATATGCACTTGAACGGCAATTGAGATGTTTAAAGAGATGTAATTCTTCAAGAATCATGATGAGCTGCAGTACAACATGGACGAAACATCACTTGAGTGTCGAGAAAGTAAGTTACCATGCGCACAATTATGCACAAAATTGCAAAAATGCTTATAATTAAAAATATATACTTATAAATATATATATAT
The DNA here is from genome assembly GCA_037954035.1 of Rosalia funebris. Taxonomy (NCBI): domain Eukaryota; kingdom Metazoa; phylum Arthropoda; class Insecta; order Coleoptera; family Cerambycidae; genus Rosalia; species Rosalia funebris. The sequence continues at coordinate 13,401,791 of JAZFAV010000010.1, read as the reverse complement.
ATATATATATATATATATATATATATATATATATATATACAGGGTGTTTACTAAACATACGGCAAAAATTCAAGGAGTGATTCCTTGAATAATTTTAGAAATATTTTGTCCTTTGGTGATTTTAGGGAAATCACTTCGTTTCGAAAATACAGGGCGATAAAGATATTTTGACAATAAATAATAATATTGATATTTTAAAATTAGTAAGACACGAGCGCGCACACGCGACATTTGACATTTGTTTTTTTTTTACATTTAACATGTTTGTGAGCTAAACGTTTCTCAGTGAAGTCCTCTATCATGGATCGCTACACGAATGCCGAGATGACTGACATGCATTTCATGGTGAACGATTGAACGATTTTCGAACCGTCATGTTCCTGATAGAAAAACCTTTAGAACCATTCATCAACGCCTTCATGAAACAGACACAGTTCGAAAAATGGAGGACCATTAAGCTCAATAACAGTAAGAACGGTAGAACTGGAAGAAAATGTGTTGAACATGGTAGAGGAAGATTCAGGTACCTCTATTAGAAAAATTGGAAATGCTTTGAATGTTAGTAATGAAACTGTGTGGAAAATTTTCAGGCAGCAGTTTTTGTACCCATACCACATGCAACGAGTTCAAGCTCTTATTCCTGCTGATTTTCCTCCGCGTATTGCATTTTGTCAATGGTTTCTCCAAACATTGGTTCAAATCCCACAACTACTGTCGCTGATTCTTTTTACTGATGAAGCGAATTTCTCGAGGAATGCAATAATGAATTTTCACAACAGACATGTGTGGGCTGAAGAAAACCTAGATGAGGTAATTCGAGATCGTTTTCAACAACAGTTTTCATTAAACGTTTGGATTGGAATTGTGGGTGACTTCCTAATTGGACCGGTATTTTTACCAAGAAGACTTACCGGCGAGGTGAATCGAAATTTTTTGGAACACTCTCTACCTGGATCTCTAGAGGATATTTCATTGGCAACGAGAAATTTATGTGGTTTATGCATGATGGTGCACCAGCGCATTTCAGTTTGGGTGCTCGTGAGGTTTTAACAGCAACATATGGAGATCGCTGGATTGGACGAGGTGGACCCCACTTATGGCCTGCTCCATCCCCGGATTTAAATCCCTTGGATTTCTTTCCATGGGGCCATCTGAAGTCATCAGTTTACACTACTCCAGTAGAAAATGAAGAAGATTTGAGAAATCGAATAATTGAGGGATGTAATTTAATAAAAAACAACTTTCGTGTTTTTGAAAGAGTTCGGGAATCAATGAGGAGAAGATTGGATGCATGCATCCTAGCTGGTGATAGTCATTTTGAACAGTTCTTGTAAATTAAAAAGCTTTCAATGTCATATTTATGTAATAAAATATTGTTATTGTTGAAAAACCTTTATCTCCTTGTATTGTCGAAACAAAGTGATTTCCCGAAAATCATCAAAGGACAAAATATTTTTAAAATAACTCAAGGAATTACCTCTTCAATTCTTGCCGTATGTTTAGTAAACACCCTGTATATATATATATATATATATATATATATATATATATATATATATATATATATATATATATATATATATATATATATATATATATATATATATATATATATATATATATATATATATTGTCATATTGAATATACCTGAGACTTTTAGAAAACTAGGTATCTGGTTTGATTGTAAACTAACATTTAGTGCTCTGATTGAAAATGTTGTTAATGAAACCTCTAACGTTATAGCCGGAATTATATGAATACACAGCTAAGAATTTTAAATAAATGGCGAAGTCGCCAACGTAACTTTAATATGTTTAATCATCTTCAACGAAGAAGTCTCTCGTGTACGAACAAACTCGAATACGTCATAAATAAACATCCATACACTAAATTACAGTAACAACTTGGCTAATTATTTAAAAACCATTTACCGGAAACATTTATAAACAATTAAAAATCAATTTTTAATTATTTAAAAGATTATAAATTAAACATTTAAAAAAGGTATAAATACATGGAGACCTTGCACTGTTGTCTTGTAATATCTACTATACTTGTAACAAACAAGTGTACGTATATTCTAGAATACACTCATACTTGTTCATTGTCCTAATTATGATACATATATGTAAGGCTTTCAGCTTTAAAATTCTCAGTCACACGGAATATAACCTACTATTGAGTATCTTTAGCAACATATACTTAGTTAGTTTAGTATATTAAGCCTTGAGGAAGGTTATTCGGGAAAACCATACTCCAAAGAGATATTAAATAAATAAAATTTTCATGTTTTCACGGCTTCTAGACAAAAAAAGTAAAATGTAAAGCAAAGTTTTACTACCAGAGGGTAATATTCAAACTACGGAGAAATAAGGAGTATATACTCAAACCCATCTGTAAACGCCTTATATAATAAGGACTAGACAAATTAGGTCAAAACAGCTATTCTCCTGGCTATATACCAAATGCCGAGCGTTGAATTACATGACAAAATTTGTCGTATTTTTGTCTAACAGAGTTAGTTACAGTGATTGTTCCAAAACCACCAAGAAATATGCAAAGTGTCACTTATCTCAGGATATCGTTAACTGCAGACCGGTTTCGACCCTGCTATCTTGAGTCTTATCAGTGCAGTGTAAACGAGTATACCTTCGACAGATAAAGCTTACATCTAGTAAACGTTGCTACGTTCCACCTCAGTAGAACGTACCAAACGCCATCTCTTGGTAGTTTCGAACAATCTAAATCGAAGTAAAAGCTTGAGATCATCAATATAAAGCAAAGTTTTACTACCAGAAGGTAATATTCAAACTACATAAATAAGGAGTTTATACTCCAACCCATCTGCAAATGCCTTATATAATAAGGACTAAACAAATTAAGTCAAAACAGCTATTCTCCTGGCTATATGCCAAATACCGAGCGCTGAGTTTAGTGCTAACTCTGTTAGACAAAAATACGACGAATTTTGTCACGTAATTCAGCGCTCGGCGTTTGCCATATAGCCAGGAGAATAGCTGTTTTGAACTAATTTGTTTAGTCCTTAATATATAAGGCATTTGCAGATGGGTTGGAGTATAAACTCCTTATTTCTGTAGTTTAAAAAAATAAAACGTTTTATACACCAATGGAACTACTTAACGTTTTAATATTTTTCTCAGTTTTTATCATTTGTACTAATTATAATAGATAATCGAGGACAACTGTTTTCTTTATTTCAGTGCGACGGCATCAGCATCTATGGTTATTAGTCACTATCGATATTTGGTGAAGTCGACCGTGATGTTATAGTTTCAATAATTTTGTGTCATCAATTTTGTGTATCATATGAAATGTTGTTGATTATATAATATTATTCGATTTATTATTTAGACATACTGTTATTTCATCTAGTAGATGAAATTCTTAGATGCTCACTACCGCTCATCTCCTGCTCTAAAAGTAGTGTATTCTCGAAAGTATAGAAAAATATGCTTCATAGATAGATATGTATTACGTATTTAAGGGGAGGTTCTCCTCAATGTCGACCAAGAAATCGCTTTTTAGCCTTCTTTGATACCTTATTACATGTAGAATATGTTCCTAAAACGATTTGGCCGAAAACATTATTATAAAGAAGATATTGCATAATAATGGAACCCATATTTTTACGAAAAATTACGCAAAAATAGAGTTCGCGCAGTAGAGCATATTTTATCATAATAATTTTGAAATTCGCGCATATATTAACATTCTATGGTAAGTATTACTCCAAGTGCCCCCATATGTCGATGGGTATAGCGTGTAGCACGTCAGTCGAACACGCGTTTTTCTCGAAACCATGTTCTTCAAACTGGTGGGAACTGTAACTCAAAAACTAATTGACGGATTGCCTTGATTTTTTTTTATTTTAAAGTAAATTAAATTTATTGGAGCCTATACCTAAGAAAATTGATTTCGCTGTTATTTTTTATAGTACTTTAAAGAGAGAGAAATAAGTGAAAAATCGGTACCGAAAATTCGCTGGTCCGTCATTTTGTTAATTTTCGATTCTTCTTTATTGATATAAGCTCCAACAAATACTACATATTTTATAAATATTTTTGAAATTTTGATTTCAGATGATTTCTATAAGTGCTAGAGTTCCCATCCGTTGGACACCTTTTTTGGGACGGTCACATTACCGAGCATATAACTAATTACCATGTAATTTTTTTTAATAAATTTTTTTTTGTACACCTGAATATTGATGAATATGTATAAAACAAGTAATTTTGAGGACTTTGTTAACTTCCTTTTATGAAGAAAAATTAATAAAATCATGTAATTTTTGGGTCGCTTGAGGATAACCTCCCTTTAACTGTCGACCATTTGTAGGCATAAGCGAGTTAGTTTGTCTTAATATGTCCTAACATTAATCATATAATTATTGTACATTTCCTTCTTTTAAGTTTTACAGTAAAGAATCATTTGATAATATTTGGTTTACTCAATTTAAGTCGTGATGCACTAGTGCCTTCCCTACATGTTCCCTATAATGTTCTGTTTTGCAGTTTCTTATGCAGTTTCCTTAACTAACTCACATTGTGTAATTTCACAATGGCTAAGTACTCACATAATTCATACTACCTATATTTTGTCATTGTTATATAATGTGGGTAGTAATAATAAAAAAAATGAACCAACGAATCTTCTTTATTGTAGGGATTTTAGTGAACCTGTAATGAACTCAGGAAATCTACTTTTGTTTAATCTTTCTATAAAGATGAAGATATAAGAAATCATTATCACCATTGGTGCTACAGCCCTGCAAGGGCCTCGGCTTTCTCAAGCGTCCTCCGCCATTTCTGACGATTTTGTGCTCCTGCTCTCCAGTTGGGTGCATCGATACTGGCATCCTGTGTTACACCATCGGCCCATCTAAGCTTTGGCCTACCTCTCTTCCTGCTTCCTACAGGTTCTATGCTAAGCACTTTTTTTAATGGGGTTCGCTTCACTAACTCGGGCCACATGTCCTGCCCAGCGTAGTCTGTTTAGTTTGGTCGCTGTTACAATATCTCTTCCCTTCGCTCTGTTCCTATCTATACAGAATATATAGCTCGAAGTTATACCTGCGACTCCATGACCCATTTTCGTATACGGCCCCGAAAATTGTTCGCAGTATTTTCCGCTCGAAATAAAGTAGGGAGGTCTCGTCGGCCTTTGTGATGGTCCACGTTTCTGATCCATATAACAGTACAGGGATTACTAGGGTCTTGTATATTCTCAGCTTTATTGTTTGTGACAGTCGCTTTTTGGAGAAATACCTGGAAAGGCCATAGTAACATCTGTTTGCCGTTACTATGCGCCGTTTAATTTCTCCCGAGATGTTATTGTTTGGATCGACTTGAGTACCTATATAGGTGAATTCCCTGACTGCTTTAAAGTTGTGATTACCAGTTACTAAGTTTTGTCCTGCGTTACCATCTCTTGTCTGCAAAGTAGTTGACATATATGTTGTCTTTTCGTCATTTGCCTGTAGTATCATGGCCCCCGCTGCCGCGGCTAGGTCTAAGAAAGTTTCTGCAGACTTCAGATATAAGAAATACCATCCGTTATATTGCGTACAGTTCTACTGTGAAAATGGAAGAGCATTGAGAAACGAGGGAAGTTCATTAACATGTCCTTTCAGTGATACAGGAGAGATGTAATTGATTTACCTTTAATTACATATTATTTCTAATCAATTCTTTGATGACATCAAGTCATATTTCAAACACTAATTGGAATTTACTGTCATTGATTAGTTGCTTATTATTATTTTTTTACTGTTGTGATATATTTTACTGTTCCTTCTATTTGTCATATTCTGTAATTCGCTATAATTTATTGAACAGCATAGAAAATTAATACATTAGTCAAGTATAGCGAATTCGCTATCGTTTATTTTTATGCTATCAGTTCCTTAAACAAGTATAGTATTTTCAGTACACCTCAATTAACAATATCATGTATAATTATGATCTGCTCTGTACATATTGCCAAGAAATCATTTTATACTATGTTAATGATGAATTGCATCTGCCTATTACTAATACTTATCATATATGCTAAAATGGAAATAGAACCGAGGCCTCGAGCGAGACCAGGGGAAAAATATATGTTAGCAATAAAAGTCCATAAACGTTGTTAAAAAAGATAAAAGCCTGAACATAAATTTAAAATTTATTCGTATCCGAGCAACCAAATACTTGTGAGCGTACTTTAAAGCATATTCCTATATTGATCAGTCCTTTTCATTGATATAGACGCGGGGCATCTTTTAGTATAATTTTTCATAAATTTAAGTATACTCGTAAATCAACGTTGAGGAGCCAATTTGTCTTTGAGCTGTTTTTAATATCTTTTCGACTTACCGTCAGGGAACTTTTCAGGGAAGGGGCTTAAAAGGGAATTCTTAACGTAACAGTAAATTTTATTAAGACGCAGCTAAATGAAAGAGTTATTGCCAGTTTTACGACGGATAATTGGACGAGTTTGTGAGAGACGAGAAACTGTAATACATTTAGCAATTTCTATAAAAAGCAAAGCTGTCACGTATATGTTAGCTGTAATTTGGAAAGGACTGTGTGATTCTTATGAAACAATAGATCATCACATGAAACATGCGCATATGTAAAAGTAACCTTACATATAAGTACACATCAGTTTATAGTAAGCTTTGATGTGGGTAGTAGTGCAAGTCTTTCGTATTCTAGTGGACTATATATTATTTCGGTATCATGACACCTGAATCGAAGACAGGTGAAGTTTAGTTATAAAACAGTGGTTTGCTGTTCAATAAGAACTCATTCCGTATCTCACAAAGATTTATTGAACGCTTTGTACACGTTATATTAGTTAAGAAATTGTGAGAGCTAGACAGAACTAATTATTTTTAGTACTGAAATGTAAGACAAGATTACTATAGTGTAATATTACACGTTACAAAGTAATATTGTAAAGGGCGTTTCAATTGAAACTATAGGATATGATTTATGAATAAAGCTAATAATATTTGACAAAATGAAAACTATTTTTTATCGTTCAACATAAAATGAAGATGATTCGGCAAAAATAGAAAAGGATATTTTTCATATGGGCCCCTCAACTTCGTTTAGCAAAATTGTCCATAACACGGACATATAAAACTGACCCTAGTTGTCAAATAACACGTATATTTGAGGTCATTGATTTTGCTGGCTGGGTAACGTACACTTTATCCTTACATAACCCCAAAGAAGAAACCAGTGGTGATAAACCATATGATCTTGCAGGTCAATTGATGTCATTCTGAGAGACAACTTGATATGAAAATTTGGTATGCAACAGAGTTATGGTTGCAAGTGCTATATGACACGTTGCACCATCTTGCTGAAACCATATGTTGGTTAAATCCATCAATTTGGTGGAAGGAGAAATTATTTAACGTATCGCGATAGCATTCCCTATTTACTGTGATAGCATTACCAGCTTACTTTTCGAAGACGTGTGGCCCGATTACTCTATTACTCCAAACTGAGCATCAATCCGTGCATCTCTGTGGATGCATTTCTTTTTCGCGAGCAGCACATGGATTCTCAGTACCCCAAATTCAACAATTTTGTTGCAAAAATCAGCATCATCTTCTTTCGTTTCTAAAACCCAATAACCCAATTAACAAATATATGACGTTGTAAATGTTCTACAACTTTTAATTGTTATGTCAACTGAATACTGACATTGAATGAGTTTGTATGGTGACAGATGCACATATTTATTTAAAATCCGATGCATGTAGTAGCCCTTGACAGATTCAATTATGCACGATGTCGAATTGATGTGTTTAGACACTCCCATATACGTTTTCTCACTGTAGCAATATTTTTATCTAACGTGATGAGGACGTACTGATTTTGCTTTAGCAGTAACAGAGCCCGTCTCTTCAAATTTTTCCAGTAAGTTACGAACTCTACACCCTATAGGCGCTTCATTTTGTCTAATTCTGAGCGAATTTTTCTTAATGAACTGTAAATAATCCCTCCCTTTCATAAAACAGTTGTACACAAACTATTTGTTGTTAAACTGAATTATGAAAGTTATGAAAATGTATTTATTCAGACATATAGCGTAAACAATAGGACACAAATGGAACTTTTATTCTATTAAAAAAGCGATGAACTTATTCTAGTACCTATATTTAGAGCGTTTTTTTATTAGATATGGATTTGTTGTAATAGGATACAATAATCCGATAATTTAATACGTTGACGTGTTTGTGACATTTTGTAGGTTTCCAGTAGTAGATATTTTATCCATTGTTTACTTTGAATGTGATAATTATTAATTCCTAATAATTTTAAGGCAACGATCATAATGTTCATGACTTTCACTTCATACTGAATTAACTGATTCTATTCAAAAAGGGAAAATCTTGCCATTAGTAGAACATATTTTTTTACAATACATACTTGTAATATTATATCAAGACTTTCATGTGATAAATAAAAATCCTTTTAGGACGTGACAAGCTGTGTTTAATATTATCTTGAACATATTTTATTAATACTGAATGATTATAATTGTCTTAAGAGTATTTTAATCGCAAATAGGATCAGAAGTGTTTTATATCCTAAGTTTGTATTTCGTTATTAAATATAATTAATGTCATGACACATACATATATATCTCATTAATTTTACTGTAAATATAAAAAATTCCTATATTACGTTACAAAGTTATTTATATCACTAAACTTAATTTAGTAAAATAATTTTCATCTAATGATGTTAATAGTGCCTTTATTGCCTAACAGAACAAATCCATCTATAGATCAAAAATATAGAATAGAAATAAATACATATAATACATAACTAGAAATACTGGAATGGAGTATACATTATTTAACTAAAAATACTGGAGTGAACTAAATACATAAAAAATATAACCTCTAGACAATTTTAACATAAATAAATATGACACAACGGAAATGAGTAAAACAACTACTACGTTTTTTATACCACTATATTTTCACAGAAACGTGACTGCAGTTTCGACAATTATGTCATTTTCAAACGAATATTCAACTAAGAATAAAATACAAACATTCTATTCCTATAATATACATTAGCAAAAGTAGAATCTGTTTTCTGTAATCTAAAAGATCTATTATGATCAAGGTATCTAGTCATAAGTTTACGTCCTGTTTGTCCTAAAATACAGATTCTACTTTTGCTAATCATATCTTGGAAAGTGAACATAATTTCCCAGATATTAATAATATGAAAATCCTACACTATGCCAGCAAAGGTTTTAAACTTAATTGATTAGAAGCAATAGAAATCTATAAATACAACCATAGTGATAATTTTAGCTTGTTAAATATCAAGTAAATATAATATTCTCCTCTTTTTAGTGTCACCCAAATTAATAAACCCCCTGTATAATAATTCTTAATAATATTTATGGAGATTCCCATAATTTGATGGTCGGGATTCCACCATTTGGAAAACACGTTTCATATAAATCTTAACTATGTGTTTATTGTCATAACACTTAGTCCCTGTATTTGGATAGTATATATTATAGGAACAGAATGTTTGTATTTTATTCTTAGTTGAATCATCGTTTGACATAATTGTCAAAACTGCAGTCACATTTCTGTGAAAATATAATGGTATAGAAAACGTAGTAGTTGTTTTAATCATTTTCCGTTGTGAATTATGAACTACCACAGAGTAACGGCTTCCTCGATTAATTTCTTAAATAAATATGGAATGTATGGAATACTTCATTAACATATAACTTATATGAAAGTAATAAATAACTCTGTATGAGTGCAATTGTTCAAATCAGAAGTGTACTACAGGAGTTCAAATCAGAATATTACATTAAAAGTTTGCGACATTAAGAAGATAATGCGACATAAGTATTAGAGTCGAATCGTTAATAGATATTATAAAGAATAATGGTCGCAAATTTGAGCCTTGAGGTACTCCAGAGGACACTAAGACGGTCTGGGATTTAAACCCATAATATGTAACAAATAATATACATCTATATAAATACGATTCTACTGAATGAAGGAAATTACAACTGAATCCATATAATTCTAATTTTAATATTGATATAATTATTATAATGCGCCTAGTGAAAGCCCTTCGAAGAATGAATACAATTGAATATGTAAATTATAAGTACCTGATAATTATATTTCATGTATCACTGTTCTATTTCAAGAGGTATGCATATGCATAAGACGGTTAAAAATATACTACCCTCGTTAAGTATTAAAGCTATTAACGCGTTAAATAAAACTTACAGTAGTTAAGAATATTACCCAATGTTATATAATTTAGGGCATGTAAAACGATGTGCATAATTAATGTATTACAAATAATTACAACACACTAATTTTGATTTATTGTAAACACCCCATAACGTTATTATAACAGAGTATATTACACATTAAGTTAAGGCACACTAAAGAGACGAATTCAAAGTGAAACTTGATATTCTAAGTAAAAATATTCACTCTTTAAATAAGGCAATGTGTATACTACTCTTCAAGATTAAAAAGGACTTCTTTAGCTATAAATAAATAAAGCCTGTTACTAGCTAGAAAGTTGCTTATTTTTAACATTACTTGAATGTTTTGCTATATTAGAAATTTCTATCCAAAAAAAATGTATTCTACTACTGACAAACCTTTTACTTTTTGAATAGAATTAATTAAGTGAATACAAAGTAAAAATGAAAAAAATGGTGACTGTTACTCTGAAATTCTTAGGAATCAATAATTATTACATTTAAAGTAACCAATGGATAAAATACTCAGTACTAGAGATGTATAAAATTTTACAGACCTTGAAATGTATTAAATTATCAGATTACTGTATTCCTATTACAACGAACATATACCTAAAAATACTACAAATATATGCAGTAGAATAAGTTAATCTCGTTTTTAATAGAATAAGTTTTTCCTTGTGTTCTATATTCAACTCTAAATGTTGACTGCTTTAAATAAATATTTTTCATGATGTTTGAATATTTACTTTACTATCATAAACGAATTCCACTTCTCCCATATCAACCTACAATGTTATTAAATTTATCTTGGGATTCTTTTACATAATATTTGAATAATTGTTTTTTAAAACTTCAATATACTTTGATCCATATTTCAAAGATGCTACATCTAAGACTGTAAATTTAACAGCGTGACACATCTAGCGCAATTGAAAACAATTTATCAAAATATTATTTTTAAAAAGCGTTTTCTGATTTCAATTTGGTACATAAATCAGCAGACATGGAGAAAACCTCCACATCTTATGTTATAAGCTGATGATTGATTCACGATTTATTAAGATTATACAGTTACTCTATTTATGTATAACCTATATAAGAAAAGTATGTATAGTTGAATAACAATAAGTTAATCATGAATAACAGGAATTTAAGAACAGAGGCATAAATGTTTATTAGCGCAATTTTTTATGAACCACGAAAAACATTTTGATAATTAAAAAATGTTTATTAAAGAAGTTTATATTTTCTACAAAATATGTACCAATAATTCATATTATAACTATTGTGGATTATATATGATTCATATTAATAAGAATTAACAGAAAATTAACTAAAACAAAAACAGAACAAAGTTGCTCTGAGTACAGAATTTTCTTCTGATACGGTATAGTTATTGAGTAATAAAACAATATATTAAAAAGGCAGTAAACCCTATATAGCTAACTGTAAAACAATAATAACACCAATCATATATGGTGGTAAAATATAATATTATTCTAGTTGTAGGGAGAACGTAAACAAAATTGTTGATTTCATGCAAGAAGGTTATATCTGGGCTATTATAAAAGGTGGTCCAACCATAATGCACGATGTTTATTGTGAGTCATACCTTAACCTCAAATTTTTTGCCCAACTTAATTTAACATTTATTTGTTTCAGTGTTTGATAAATTGAACCATGGAGAGGTACTCAATTGAGCAGCGCGTTAAGATTGTTGAAGCCTTTTACCAAAATGGGCGTTCAAATTAAAATGTATTTCGTGCACTTCATGACTTTTTTGGTCAGCATAATCGACCAAATGTGTCCACAATCGGGAGAATTGTGCGCAAATTTCAGCAAACCGGGTCTGTAGGAAATGCTAAAACACCTATGCATGCTCGCCCAGTTCGTTCTGCGGAAAAAAATGCTGTTGTTCGCGATAGTGTAGCAGAAGAGCCGTCAACCTCGACTCGTCGTCGTGCCCAACAATTGAACATCTCACGAACATCACTGATGCGAATTTTGAACAAAGATTTGAATTTACACTCTTACAAGGTTTAATTGACTCAAGAGCTGACGCCTACTGACCATTTCAAGCGTCGTCAATACGCCGAATGGTTGGTTTAACAGACAGAAGTGAATGGTGACTTTACAAAGAAAATCATCTTCAGCGACGAGGCACACTTTCACCTCAGTGGATTCGTTAACAAACAGAATTGCCGCAATTGGGCAAATGAGAATCCACGAGTGATTGTTGAAAAACCGATGCATCCACAAAGAGTGACTGTTTGGTGCGGTTTATGGGCTGGCGGCGTCATCGGGCCGTCCTTCTTCGAAAATGAGGTCGGCCCAGTAGTGACCGTGAATGGTGTTCGCTATCGCGAGATGATAGCGGACTTCTTGTGGCCAGAAATTGAGGATATGGATCTGGACGATATGTGGTTCCAACAGGATGGTGCCACTTGCCACACAGCCAACGAAACAATGGCACTCTTGCGCAAGAAATTCAATGGCCGTGTTATCTCACGTCGTGGCGATGTTAATTGGCCGCCACGATCATGTGATTTGACACCGTGGGACTTCTTTCTTTGTTGATATTTAAAATAAAAAGTGTACGTCAATAAGCCAAAAACAATTCAAGAGCTAAAGGATGAGATAATTTGGCACATTAACGACATTGAACCTGAATTATTTCTCAGAGTCATTGAAAATATGGACCATCGGATAGAGGTATGCCACCGAAGCCGTGGCGAGCATTTGCCCGATATTTTGTTTGACACATAATTGTCATAGATCCTTCTATCATAAAAAAAAATATTAAGATAATTCTCTTAAAACTTTTTGTTTTACTTACAATTAACATCGTGCGTTTTGGTTGGACCACCTTCAATGTAATTATATTTTACAGAAAATATATATCTTACTAAACGAAGAACAACGTCAGTTGTTGTCATATCATATGTACCTGCATTATGTATAACACTCCCATCTAGTAGAAAATGTAGTATATATTCAGTAATTATAACATAGCTGTTTATTTTTCATCTTATTCTATTTATCATAACAGTAAATATTTTCTTTGTATTGTAGTTGTTCATTTTTTATTTTATTGTCTACTTGAAGTGGATATTTAGAAAAAGTTCATATAATAACCTTCTATGGGCCTATAAAACCTAATGTTTATATACGAAACTACTATTACGGAAGTATCCACCACATACCAATCAACATGTTTCTGGAAGTTGTCTAAATTGTTTGAGAATCTGCTTTTTGAGTGCTTAGAACCTACAATAGTTTGGTACATTCACCAGTTTGGCTTCAGAAATCAGCACGGAGCGATTCAAGTCCATAGAGTAGTCAGAAAAATTAACAGAGATCTGGACCGGCGGCCTTATTTGATATCAGTCAGGTCTTCGACAAAGTGCGGCGTAGTGCTTTGTCTTACAAACTGAAGCAAAATCTTCCATATTACTTATACCCGATCCTAATATTCTATGCAAGTAACAGGCATTTTCTCATCAAACATCAAAATGTTATGAGTTTACTATTTGTTGTGTTTACTAAGCACTATTTACAATACAAATATTTACTATATTTACTAATATTTACCACATCCACTATAGAATACTAGAAAGCAGTATCTTAGGGCCCAAATTATACTTACTATTTACATCTGACCCACAAATAATAAGAGCTACAATAATTGCCAAGTTTGTTGATAATACTGCAGTACTTGCATCCGAGAGAGATTCAATGTCAGCATGAAGGAACCTAAAAACTATCATGAATGAAATACAAGAGTGGCTAGGAAGTGGCATATAAAAATAACATCAAATCAGTACATGTAAAATTTACATTAAGGGCGGATACCTGCTCGCCAAGTGAATTAAATAGCAATCATACTACCAGCGTTAAATATCTCGGGATGCACCTCGCAGCAGGAAATTGACATGATGCAGTAATATATTTACAAAACGCAAACAACTCGGACTAAAACTAAGACAGATGTACTGGATAATTAGATGAAAATCCCAACTCTCCATAGACAGCAAAGTCTCTGCAAAGCCATACTCCAGCTTATCTGGACTTATGGAACACAGCTCTGGGGATCAGCAGCAAACCTGGACATTCTATAAAGCTTTCAAAATAAAGTGCCGGACAGACTAATTACTTTAGGAATTATAATAAAAATATATTATGGAACAAATATTATGTATTATTTTAGCTAGTTAATGGGATTTATAAAACAACATCATCAGGTACTGGCAGAATAGCCATAATAATTATTTTATCGTCAAAAAAGGAAGCTGAATTGTCGCTAATATTATTTGTCATTCATATTTTTTAACAACAAAGTAAACTTTTATATATTGGGTATTTCCTAAGTACGGTCCGTAGCTTCAGGGTGTAATTCCTTGCTATATTTTAATAAAAAAAATTAAATAAACATGTTTCTGGAGACGCTTATATTCCGAGACATAGGGTATTGAAGATGTTAAAAAGATGAATATTTTTGCAAAGAATCTTGAATGGTCAGTGCTACGTTCTCAAAATTTTTGAGTTAATTTATACGTTAGTAAAGAACTACATCTCTAGTGCAAAGTAAATTTTTATTTGAAGCCAGTGGCGTGATTAGGCGTGAGTCACCCGGCGTTTTCTTCGTAAAAAGTAAAATTAAAAAAAGATTTTTTTAATTTTTCTTATTATTTTTGAACGCTCCTAAAAATGAACAACAAAAAATGTCTCTTGCATTTTTTACCTACTTAATACTAACCGATTCTTAGAAAAGGGGTCGGATATTACAAACAACAATCACAAAAATACATATGTTTTACATATTCCTGCACTATGATCTAAACCCTCACGAAGCTGTACAGTGTTTTTCATTTCTTTTTATTTCTAATATTTCCTTAACCTAAACTTAAAATTTATATTGGTGGTCTATATTGCAATAAAAATTTTGCATTAAAATGAATAACTTAACTAACGTTGAAATGGCTGATATGCACTTTATCTATGATTTAGCAAATGGAAATGTTGAAGAAGCTCCACGAATTTTCCAGAAACGCTATCCTAACAGAGTAACGCCTAACTTTCTAAATGTGCTAAAATATTTAGAAAGCTACATGCCATGTTGTGTGAAACTGGGAGTTTTACATGTAGTAAGGAAGTTCCTGGTAGACCTGCAACAATAACAACGCCTGAGTTAGAAGAAGCTATACTTAGACAAATAGAAGATATACTTAGAAGATCCTTCGAGTAGCACCAGGAACATAGCACTGTAGCTTGAAGTACGTCCAAAAACTGTTTGGAAAGTTTTTAAAGTTTATCATCTATAATCGTATCACATTCAGAGGGTACAAGCTCTGCTGCCCCGTGATATTCAGCCAAGGTTATGTTTTAGTAAGTGATTGCTCCATAAAGTGGAACATAACAACAGTTTTTTACAGAAAAGTTTCTTTACTGATGAGGCAACTTTTTCGCGACATGCAATCATCAAGTTTCATAATGACCATTTTTGAGAGGACGAAAATCCCCATATAATTAGAGAAGGTCGTTTTCAGCAACAATGTTCGCTGAACGTATGGGCAGGGATTATTGGTGAATATCTTATTGGGTCATATTTTTTACCAGCTCGATTAAATGGTGACTCATACAGACAGTTTCTAGCCTAAGTACTTAATAAGAACAGCTAAGCCGAAGAACTAAGAACACACATCAAAAAATTTTTAAAAACCATTTTTTTGTTTTTAGGCCGAAAAACGAAAAATAAACCCAAAAAAATTTAGTTTTTTCACTTTTTTTTTACACGATTACATTACTTTTCCGCGTATAGTGGAGTGGGGAAAAGTAAAATACAGTTTCACTGAAACATTTTTGAGTCGTATAATCTTTCTCAATTATTCTTATGTATGATGCGAATGGGACATCAATAATAAAATAGTAACAGCACTACATATATTGAAATTTTATTATGACCTGATTAATATTCATGTCAACTGTTCATTAGAATAAACATTAATAGGTAATTCCGAGCTGCAGTTTGAATACAACCCATAAATCACCGTGTCATTTAACAACATTTGTTAAGCCCGTCAATGCAATAAGGTGACATATAATAGATATTTACATAAATTTTAAACTACATAACACATATACACAATTCAATTCGTTTGATTTATGTACATGAAATGAAAGAAATTGATATTTTCCTACTTCCAGTACATTTGTACAATTCAGTACAGTAAATGGTACCATAGAAAATCAATCTAGAGTGAAAATAATAGGGGATGGATACTCTTCGGACTGGGACAGTCGCCAAATGTTTGTATAGAATTTAATGACCTATGGCATCAATCTTTTTTACGTGTGGTGATGACAGCATTATTTACCCTCGTAAATCAACGAAAAATACTCGTAATAATCATAAATCAATTTTTGTTATAGTTTACGTTTTTTTTTACTTTCCTAAAATTAGAGTTGCGATAGTATTCGATGATCTCAAACTTCTTTCATTTGCTTTTTATATTACTACTATTTACACAATACCGGTAACTAGTAAGATGTGATATGATAACAACCCATTGTTGAAATGTATGATATAAATTACATAAATGGGTCGCCTCATAAATGTGTTCTATATTTCGATTGAATTACAAGTAAAATATATATAAGAGCATTAAATATATGTCTAGAAACGTATTATATTTGATTATTCAATAAAACGTTATGTGCTTTAACACAGTGTAATGTATGCGTATATTCTATTAGACGATTTATTATTAATATATCATTCTTCAATTTGTTGCATATGAAATGTCCGATTTTGTAGGTATTAAATAAAAGTCCACAAATGTAAAACAATACATATTTATTCGACAAAATAGTCACCATTGGCATCTATTGTCCGTTACCAACGCTCTAGCAGGGAATAAATTCCATCTTTAAAAAAATTTTTAGGTTTCTTACTCACGAATTGTTTGAAGGCCCCAGTTGTAACATCCCTGTTGGCAAAGCACCTGTTCCTCAAGTAATTGTCCAAACTCCGAAAGAAATGAAAATCAGTGGGGGAAAGGTCAGGTGAGTAAGGTGGAATGGGGGAGAACCTCATACCCTAAGTAAGTAATACCGTTGTGCAACATGGGTATTTCGCATTATCATGGAGCAGTAGTCCACGTCTAGTGCCCAGTGCAGGATGAAAGTGACGCAATTCCCCGTGCATTACCTCACATTCACGGCAATACGGTTTTGCCGTGATGGTTTCTTCAGTTGGCAAAAACGAATAATGCACAATGACTTCACTTGTCCAATATACTGTCACCATCACCTTTCTTGGGTGTAGTGATAACCTTGCATGCCAGCTCGGAGATTTTTCTCGTCCTAACCATTGTGCTGTTCGTCTTCGGTTGTTATTAAGGATCCACTTCTCGTCACATATGACAAACCGATTCAAAAATGGCTTCGCCTTGTTTCGATTGGGTAATGAACTTGCATCCTGTAATCGCCGAAATTTATTGGCCTCGGTTATCTCATGTGGCATCCATCTGTTAAGTCTTTTAACTTTTACAATTTGAGAAAAGTGGCGATTTATGATGGCAATGGAAACTTGGAATCTTGCCGCAAGGCACCGTACAGTAGTTGAAAGATAATTTGCCACTTGTGCCTGTAGCTCCGCGGTATCAATACAGCTAGGCGGTCGTCCACGTGGTTCATTTTGTAACTCGAAATTTTCCTGGCTGAAATTCGCAAACCATCGCCGTACTGTCCGTTCGTTTCAAGTGTCTTCCCCAAATATTTGGTTAATTTCACGAGCAGCTGCTGCGTTTAATTCCTTTTTGAATTGAAAAAGAAAGGCCACTCTAATAACCCTCGCGGACAGCATTCTTGCACGAGCAACAAAAATGATAACGGACTTTTCACACAGAACCTTTATGCAGCACAATCACAATTTTAAATATAAACAAAACACAAAATACAGCCTTTCACTGAAACGTCTGTTTTACCACTGATTGTGAGCGATAAACGGACATTTCATATGTAACAACCTATCCGAAAAGTAATTTATAACTTTGATAAAATTGGTACTGTTTGTTTTTCCTTTTAAAAATCACTCGAATATGTGCCATCTACTTAAAATACTTTGAGAGCATTTCTTGAATCTTCTCGAAGCGTAGTTTTAAAAATAATAACGACGTGGGTATTTTTGATTAAATAGAAGCTCCATTTTTGAGTGCGCCATTTCAAAGAACTCGTTTTTACGTCCAGTAAAATAAAATAAGGGAGTGATTATATAATTTTTTTTATAAGCAAGTGAATTTTGTAAATCAAGAGATTTTGTAAAAAAAGTTACTGAAATAAAACAAAATCTTTCGTATATAAACAGAACTATGTCATTCTGTGTTTGCTGAATGATTTGAATTAGGCTTTGCCCTGTTGCAATTTTTTTGGTTTTGATTGTATAATTGATAAACATCCTGATGGGGCGCCTTACACCAATTATAGTGAACAGTGTAGTAGCAAAATTTAGATAATTTATAACGCTCGAGATTTACCTAAATCTGGTCGTCCCACTATATACACAAATACTTAACTTGGTGTTTTGTTATCTTTGTAAAGCAATCCACATATTGCAGTATCACAAGTGGCTGTAGAGTTAAACATACCGAAGGCTACTATCAATGACATAGTTCGGAAGCACAAATATTATCCACAAGTTGTTGCTAAAAACGAGTTTTGTAAAACAATGTAACAATTGTGTTATCAGGATAATAATCTGTTAAGAGGATTATCTTCTCTGATAAAGCGATATTTTTTTTAATTATATTGTTAACAGGCAAAATTATTGGTATTGGGCGATAAAAAATTCGAATTGGATAAAAGAGGCACACAGTCACTACCTCAGCGACTACATGTATGGTGTAAGATGATCGAAGGAGGAGTACTAGATCCCGATTTCTTTGACCAAACATTGAATGTGGGGAAATCTCTTGAATTGCTTTTCAGTTTGTTTTGCTGCCATTATTAATTTTATTCCAGAATCCATAAAAATCGAAACTTTCAGATGATCAACTTTCTTTTTTGACAAGGTGATGCTCCTCTTTCCCATGCTCGGTCGGCTCGTCCATATTTATATGGTATATAGCCAAATCGCTGAATAGGAAGAAAAGGTCCCATATAATGATCAACTATATCACTAGACCTTGGCTCCATGGGACTATCTTTTGTAAAGTTACTTAAGAAATAAAGTACACGTTAATAAACCTGACAATTTGGAAGATATAATATAATATATAAGATAAGTCCTGAATGGATCACATTTTGAATATTTAGTGCAAATAAATTTTCTTGTTTTAAATATCAATAATGATTATATTTTCATTTGCTTTGACGAATTATTAATCAAAAAATTTGTATGTAAGCAATCCCTCATTCTATATTATAAATTACTATATATACTGTATATTATAGAGTACTATTGGTACAATTATATTACGTGACGATTTTCAATAATTTGAAGGAATCATGTTACCCAATTCTGTCATCTATTCCATTCCACATACAGTGCAGACCAAATTAAAGGAATATTATTTTTAAGAGTTAGTAGCTTCAACTAATTCTCAACTAAATAAAATCATTTTTTGGATATACTAACCTATACATATAACGAATAAGTTAAATATTATTGCAATATACAGGGTAGCCAATGACTTACGGAATAAAACCATTTGTGGCGAAATTTTAGAAATTCATATGTTCAGTTAGGTTGATTTTTAATCTAAAAGATTAAATGAAACATCTATAATAAATCACAAACATGATTGATTATTCATGTAAGTTCGATATAACGAAAATCATTATTTTACATTAAATAAATAGAACGTATGTATATTTCTATATTATCAATTTTTCATGCGAGACTGTTTAGTTTCAATAAGACTGGGCAACACCTCATTCATTAATTGCGAGAAAGTACTTAAGTGAGACCTTTTGAAAAAATGGAATGGATTATGAGTTGATGTTATTTAGATGCCATCAAGATCACCAGTCGTTACACTGTTGGACTTTTCTGTAGGATTATCTCAATACTAAAGTAAATGCAATAAACAATAAAGTCAGATAACATTGGTAATTTCAAAGAAGAAATACAAATAAGATTAGGGGATATTTTATCTTAAGTTTTAGAGAAAATTAAGCAGGCGATTAGGTTATTTCTAGCAAGCAAATTGATATTTTGAATATTCGTTTTACTGAATCTATTTATGTAATCAATAACATCCATATTAAATTCAAATTCAATTCAATGCCTGTAACTTACTAATCATTCAGTTAGTTCAGAGTTGTTATAAGTCATTGAAATTATAACACCAAGTAGAATTCAAGAATATAAATATATACAGGGTATATTAAAGAAATATACATACATCACCTCGTTTATTTTAAATTTACTTTATAAAATTGCATTGTAGTTGAAAAATTAACTTAATCGCAACAATTTTAATTTAAAAAATAATTCTATTTGGCAAGATATTTGCATCTATATAACAGTATAAATATTACTCCAATAAAATATTCTATGATATCAGGTACAGAAAGCTATATTTTTTGCAAATTATGACAACTATAGTTATAAAACTAATAAATCAGAAATATTAATTTTATACAAATTCATTTCCCAAATAACGACGCAACTGTATTTTTAAAAAAGAAAATGTCAAACGGCTATGTATTAAGCACTGTATTAAAGACGAAAAGCGTACGTACAAGAAAAAAATAACGGAAGTAATATAGTTTCCTTATTTTATTTAAATTTGAGGTATTTTATATTTCAGTGAATATTTGCAATTTCATATTTTTACTTGTATGAAACATATCGTGCTCCCACCGGTTTCATACATATCTGTCTCTGACCTCGATACTCTCTGCTCTTAGATCTAGGAAAGTATATATAAATTGGATACTTGTCTATGTCTCATAATTTGTAATACCTAAATATATGAAAAAAATATACATCAGGTTTACGACGACTTTACCCCTCTTATTTTAGAACTAATAATTTTTAATAAAGGCAAAATAACAATTAATCATTAACAGAGCAATTTTTAAATAAGTCCACCCAGTTACCAAACAAACACTTAGAAAACTTATTTGCTTTAATATTTGTGTTCTAGATGAGTACTCTATTTTTTAACATAAATTAGTTCTATATATTATATTCGTTTAGCAGTCTTTGGTCTAAGTTATTGATATTTAATTATTCATTCTATTTTATATTTTACTTAGCTTTCTTTTTAAGTTACTTAACAATTAAATCTCATATATTACTAAAATATAGCAAAAATAATTCAATGCAAAACTATAATTTCAGATAATTATTTCTTTGATATTCCAAAGGAACTTATTTTTTATTCATACATGCATATTTTAATTCTGATATTCTGGTATTCATTATCTAAACCACAAACGTTATACTCTGACGCTACCGTATCTTCTCAATATAATATAATAGCCACAACGATAATTGCTTTACTAATTAATAACAATAATAATAATAATAATAATAATAATAATAATAATAATAATAATAATAATAATAATAATAATAATAATAATAATAATAATAATAATAATAATAATAATAATAATAATAATAATAATAATAATAATAATAAGTGCTTTCATTTTCAATAATCAATACAAAATTATGACAAAAACGTTTTTGACTATATTGCCGCCATTCATCCTTAAGCTTCTCTTCCATATTATCACCAGAAAGCAAGATAATAAAAGGAAACAAAACAAAACAAGGCTGATTGAAAAACAAATGTTATTGAAAATTATGCATAAAGTATGGTTTAAATAATTATTTTAATACTAGTGTCTATTAAAATAAGAGGTTTCGAATTTATCCAGTTTTTAATTTGTTTTTAGAGCGGATTTAAAAGAAGCAGTTATGTCGTTAAATACTCTAATTACGGTATAATTAGAGCACCTTTCAAACTGAACAGACAGTTTATGCTTAAGTTTTAGATAAATCCACAATATCTAATCAATTATCTACAAAAAAAAAAAAATTCGAAAACACATCAAACCCTGTGAAAATTGATCCAACATTTAGATGTGAGAAATTTATATTTACATTCTCAACCATATTTATATATCTAATTAGGTACGGTACTGTATTATTACGGTACAGATAACTTAACAATAGAAAAAATTAAAACTAATACAAATAAAGTAAGGCAGAAAAAATAAAAAATTCGATGAAATTAACTTCGTGTAAAACTTTAATTAGATTAAATTAAACACATAGGTCGACCACATCGTTAAAGAAGTATGCCCTTCTCGCACAACACTAGATGTCTCTTCTGCCTTTGATCACACCACACATGAATATTGCTATTTGATGACCATGCCTTTTTAGAACCCAGTTTTTTCTTTGCATTATTGAGAAAATCAAATCGTTTTCTAATGAAATCCTCAAAGATAAAGACAGAACTATTTTTTAATAGTTTCTTTCCTTTAATATTTTCTAGACGTGTATTTATATTAATAAAATTTATTACAATTGTGCGTGGTTCATTTTTGGTGTCATTGAATTTACCAATACGATAAATACTAATAAAGTCCTCTTTACTACAATTGATTCCAAGTTGAGACGAAAAGAAATTAATCACATAGAAACTGTATTATTCTCTTCTTCCTCAGCTAATCCGCATATTCTTAGAAAATTGTTTTTGGCGGTTTGCTTTGGTGTATCAATATTTTTATTTAGAATTAGTATACTATCCTCATTGTTAGTTACTGTTTTACTTACATTTTTAAGATCATTTAGCTTATCATGGAATATTGAAAACTTTTTATCTATAGTACTTTCTATTTTTTCCATAAATTCTGTGCAAAAATTTATTATTAAGTCTTCAGTCGAGAGTTCACTTTGTATTTTTGCTTTATTTCCAGTACTCATCCTTGTAGATTATGGTCGGACTAGATTTCTAGGATTATAATCTAATACGCGAACTTTTCAACTGCAGTTATATGCACTTAGTATTATTTACAAGAACTTACACTTGCACTACTTAACATTTAAGTTTATGTGACAGTTTATATTTTAATTTATAGTTTTTCACTATTTGTATCAGTTCAAAATAATTAAAATGAAGTACCAAAGTCGGTGTCTACTCACTAACAGCCATCTTCATGTCTCAATATTTCACGATAATTTCTCCTTAGTATTAAATACCAGTGGCGTAATTTAAATTATTATTAATTAACAAAGTAACATAAATCTCGATATTCCCTAAGCAAACTAGTTTTTTAGTTACCGCGTTTTTTTAACTACGGCAATTAACACAGCTGTTATAGTTTCGACAGCTCAAGGAATTAGGAAGCAATTAAATGGCGTTACATAAATTAATCACCTACATAATGATTTATGAAGTTTGAGGAAACGATCGAACTCGTTACATGTTATTTACATACGATTAGATAAAGCAAATTTCAGATACAGGGTACATCGCGGTCAGTGGCCTATTAGACGTTTTTGGGGAACTATAAAAAGCGGAAGGGGAAGTACACCGGGATAGAACGGAACGGGAAGTACGCATTAACTTTATTTTCTTAAATGGGATATCATCTTTTTATGCCACACATAGATTTTGTTTACTTGTTTATGGTAATTTTCTGGGATAGGTATTTTCATTTTAATCAAATCGTACCTAAATAGAAATAACTTATCATATATTCATGAACGTTGAGCTCATGTATGTAGATGTAAGCTATAAATGTCTCAATATGCACAGGGTGTCCAAAAATGGAGGTCTAACTTTGACAAATTTGATATCGATTAAATTGTTTCTTTTTATCAAATAGAACATACAATTTTTATACTTACTTATGTTTTATATATCAATATGAACATGTCCTATATGGGCAGCTATAATGCATGGTATTTGAATTCTTCATTGATTTTAAGATAAATAGATAAACTGATAACAATATCGAGTACACACATAGTGCTATCAAAAATATATTTTTCTTTGTAAGTTTGTAAAATCCATAAACCAAATTACTTAATTTTGGTGTTATGCATTTTCGCAAATTAAAAACGAATTTTCCAATGAACCCAGAAAAACTGGGAACCTTTCCACTGCGATAAAGCGAGTCGATTCTAAATTTCGATGAGACAGGGGCGCGGGAGTGGGTATCCAAAGTCAAGTAAGGAAAGGAGAGCTTCATTAGCATGACAAATGAATAATGCTTTACACAAATTTATTTCTCATTTCGATGAAAAAAGTTAGTCTTAAGTTATTATTGAAAATATCTTAAAAATAAATATAAATTTTGTATAAGTTATAATTTATACAATAAACATAGCAATTATAATAAAATAGTGAATATTGATATTAAAAGTTTTGATAAAAATAACAAAATTAAATTCTCTATTTAGAGGTTCTCTAGGTACATATAAATTTCGAAGTTGCTACTTGGAATCTTTAATTAGAAAAAGATATTTCGGTTTTACGAGAAAACTGACACTTTATAATTAAAATGGACATTACTATTGTGTTCACGAGGTTAATTTATGTTATTGTCGATATCAATTGCATAGGTTTTGAAGCTTCTCTAGTTTCATCAAAATTCTTTTACTATATATAGTCCGTCGCTTTTCTTCGACAAAAAAATGTTTTTCAAGAAAAAATCTGAAAAAATTTATGTGGACATAAGAGGAACAGAAAAGTTTAACGGAGCTTTCCGATTTTCCTAAATCCAAAGGTCCTCTAGGTATGTATACATCTCGAAATTATTACTTTGAATCTTTAATTTGAAGACAAAATTTCTGTTTTATGAGAAATAAACAGTTTCTCATTCGAACGAATAGGAATTCTATCGTGTTGAAGCGGTCAATTTACTTTATCCTCGATGTAATTTACGTCGATTTTGAGGATTTTCTATTTTTTTATAAAATTCTCTTAGTATAATCTATCGATTTTCTTCGACAAAGAAACGTTTTCTCAAAAAAAATTAAAAAAAAATTCGCATGGACGGACGTAGGAAGCAGGCAGGAGTAGACAAATTCAACGATGTCTTTGAATCTCCCTTAATTCAAAGGTTCTTCAGGTACGTAAAAATTTCCTACTCGGACTCTTTAATTTAAAAAAGTAATTTCGGTTTTACGAGAAAATCGACAGTGGCTGATACTATCTTTTTCAGAATGTAAATTTACATTATACTTACGTATATCGACACAAATTATATACATTTGCAATTTGTGTATTGTAAATGTATATAATTTGTGTCGATTTTGAATATTTCCTATTTCCTACAAAATTAAATCAATAATAAGTTTATTTAAAATAACAAAAGCACTAAAGAAATTAATACTAATTAAATTCCTTAATTGCCCTAAATATATACTTCATGGCATACTCCGTCCTATATTCGACATCGATTTCCTCGATTTTGATGTACTCTTTGAATAATTGGAAAACGCATGTTTTGGCTATAAGAAATGCCCATGTGAATCGAAAGGAAATAAAAAAGAAAAAGAAAAAGAATACAAATACAATATACAATATTCTAATTGAAATAATCGATTTATTCGAAATAAAATGTTTGTTCCATCGATCTTCTTTTCTGAGCATTTGGAAGAATTTGTAGTTTATACATATACGAGCAACATATCTCGTAAATATATGGGACAATATATAGCTATTGAAATGTATTATAGTGAAACTTATTTAAATTCATCAATGGATTCACATTTGCGTAGTATTTTATTAAAGTCTTGGACACTATTAGTATTGAAATAGAGAATGATATTGAAGTTTGCTAAAATAGTAAATAGAATTCGACTAGAGCATAAAAAATATAGTATGACATAAAATAAGCAAATTTTTGTCAACTTCCGGTACATCCGGAGATATCACGTACGTCAGATTATATTTCATCCGATAAAATAGCTGTGAATACGCTTACTAACAAATTTTCACATTTATATTATTTTTAGCTTCCCAGAAACCTCCCTCACCATTATATACCCTGCATATATTAATTATATCATCAAACTAAGGGTTGTTAAGTCCGATATTAACATTCGATAAAGAAATAATATTTTGACATTTACCTAACGCTAAACAATGGTGCTTAAATGTCAGCGCACGCTTGAAACGTATACTGATTGATTATCCTTAAATGGAATGGAAAAATTGTGGCACTATTTATAGTCGAAAGTCATCCGATACTTATCGTCAGTGTGTTTATTATGACAAGGATTTTCTGTAACAAAGGTGTCCTGAAGGCCAAATAAAATATTATTTTAAGTAGGGGTAGGTAAATAAATATTTGGTCCTTTAAGGACTTATATCCACTCCATCATAGAGAAGACGAAAAAAAAGTCGAACATATTTAAAGTGCTTTTAAAATATGTTACGAAGATAAAATACACAGTCGCCAAAATAAGCAGAAAAGTATTGCGAGAAGTACACTAGGTGTTTGTAAAATAAGGTTAAATTAGTTTCCAATATTGTGAAATAATTCGGAAATTGAACAATATCTGTCAGAAGCAGATTTGACGATAATTAATTTATTTGTGTATATTGTTCTCTTTCTTCAGACCTACATAATAATAATAATAATGACGAATGATGATTATGATTTATAAAACAGAAGAAATTAAGCGAGTAATCACCATAGAAACGGTATAAAATATTTTAGAGGAATTTCTATAACGTCTCTATTCTTCTTCGACAATAAAGTCATTACAATTTTTTTATTGTAAATATAACTTTAGAATGAAATCATTTGAGCTATGTATTGCAACTGGGAGTAGATTATTAACGATGTTGTTATACGTGAAAAACTATAGAGGAAGCCAAATAACCTAACATTGTTGCCTATAGTTAATCACCGAGATCGCTTTGAAATATGAAATATTAATTCACCTTCAATCGTTCTATATTCCAGAAACTAAAATGAATTAATATTACGAACATAAAGAGATGAAGAAGCACAAGAGTCGAATTAGTCGTCAATATATCGATTCGTATTGTGTTCTCTCGTAAGGAGTCGCCGGATATTTTCTGTCCACTCTAATCAAGACTAATTGATTGATATCAGATGAATACGCAATTCAGCAATTAAAATCTGCAGCTATATTCCTTGAATTTGTATAATAGAGTCGGTAAAGCAAAGAGAATCCATGGAGGATACTTATAAACAGAATTCTTATTAGATGCCTTTGAAAAGTCTATTATTTTACCGATGGTATCTACATAAGTACGAGTATATCACAAAATAGTAGGTATCTAAATATTCGGTGGTAATAGAAAAAGAGTAGATTGAGTCGGCCAGCACCAGTATGAGGACACTTATTTTCAACAAGATGAGACTGCAGCATATATTGTAAATTTATCAATGGAAGCCTTTAGAACGATGTTTCCTAGAAAAGTAAAAGAAAAGCGTAAGGACATTAATTGGTCTACCAGAAGTCCCGATCTAACGCCGACGGATTTCTTCTTATTAGATTATTTTAATTCTAAGGTGTACACTGATACTCCTAGGACTTTACTTCAGTTAATAGCAAGAGGAAATTCAGGAAATTGAGGCCCAGGACAATGTCAGTCAGTTATCACAAATTTTAGGTCGAGCCTTGAAGAGGTACAGTGACGTAAAGGAAGACCCCTTGGTAATGTTATCTTTTTATAAGTATCTTTTCCTACATTGTAAATTTAAATGAAAAATGGTGAATGTAAATAACTTTCTTAATAACAGTTTTATTCGCCCAAAAAGAGGAGCACATTCTAGGACACCTGTTTTGACCAATATATAAATAAAGCAAATATTATATACCAACATATAAATAAAGTAAATAATCAAAGGCATACTCGCTTACGCTGCACTGACGAGACTCAGAATAAGGTCGAAACCGGTCTGCAGTTGGGGATATCCTGATAGGTGGCACTTTGCATCTTCCTTTTGGTTTTGGAACAAGTTGAATTACTGTATTTATGTACTAACTGTTGGACAAAATACGGCAAAATTTGTCATGTAATACAGCGCTCGGCGTTTGGCATATAGTCAGGAGTACAGCTGATTTGACCTAATTTGCTTAGTCCTTATTATATAAGGCATTTTTTCAGATGAACTGGAGTATAATCTCCTTATTTCAGTAGATTGAAAATTACCCTCTGCGAAGTAAAACTTTGCATTATACAGTAAATATTATTAACAATATAACTGGTTCTCCTATTATACAAGTGGAAGACATTTTATCATTATTCTTAATTCCTGATAATGCACCCTGTAATATACCAAGTAACAGAAAGTTCTTATCAGATGCTTTTCAAATATTCGAAGCCATTATGGGAAATTTGTAAATGATTTTACCGATGATTCTTATACAAGTATATCATAAAATAGTAAGTACATTAAATCTTCAGAATAGTAACATAAGATAGAAATAGTAGATTGAGTAGATCACTGCCAGTGTGTTTAAGATACTTTAAAAAGTCGATTTTGCTAACTTGTTTATTGCTTTCTACATGTTTAACACTAAATTATTAGGAAGGTCCTCATTCTAGCTCGATGGCACATATAACCAAATATTATTATTATTAATTTTTTTTTTTACTAAAGGCCAGTCACCCCTTTCTGTGGCTCCGACTTACACAGAAGGTGCGCTGGTAATACCAGCAATCACTCCTCGCGTCCGCTCGGTTAGTGATTACTGGGGCGAGTCGTGTGCCCTGAGTAGACGAAGCGAGCCGAGAATTACGGCCTTCTGCAAGCGACCAGCTAAGATTTCTGTCGAGTTTCGGCATGCCGGTATGCTCCTTAATTCGGTAAGCAGTGTATCTCTCGCTCCACCTAGGGCTCCTATAATCAGTACCTTAAATTTAACAGTGTGGTCTGGATAGAGTCTACGGAGTTCGAAGATTACATTAGCGGGTGCCGAGAACTCGATGACGAACATTGTTTTGAGTTGGTGGTCGAGGAGGACTACGTCAGGCTTATTGGCTTGTATTTGCCTGACGGTGGAAAACGAATAGTTCCAATATATTCGGCACTCTCGTTTTCCACAACGGACTCAATATCTCCCTTAAGTGCCTTAAATGATAATAAAGCACCCGTAACGCTGCGTTGTGTCTATCGATATAGGCCGAGACTGCATATACCGGGCAAGCCGACAGTAAATGCATCAATGTCTCCGGCGCCCTACGGCAGGCCCTGCAACTGACATCAGGGACCTCTATACCCATGACACGACTCCGATAAGCGAGCGTGTTAAATACACCATCGTGGCAAGCCATGATGAATCCCTCGGTCTCTGAATTTAGCCCGGCTAACCTTAAGAAAGCAAAGGTCAGCCTTTCGGATAAACCCAGGGCTTCCATATTTCTATAGAAGACCCCGTGAATGGGCTTATCCTTGTGAAGCTGCAGGGCTCTTAAATGCTCTGTAGCTTTGACTTGGGCTTTTAACCGAACGGGTTCCAACTCGGTGACAGAGTTGTGATTGGTCCGTTCGGTGTCGAAGACGAGACCGAGATCATCGGCTGATTTACGTGCTGCCTTAAATAAAAATGCTCCTATCCCTGCATGTTCGTGATTATGTTATACGGGTTAGGGTCTTATCAGCCACTGATTGCATGTGTAGTCCCTTTGCGATCCTCTCTTATACGGGTCATTATCCAATAATGCTGTCCCATAAAAGGAGCAATTTAAGCATCCCATCTTAAGCCTCGCCTCCTCTAGTATAACAGGGGTCCGTAATATAAGGTACCTCTTCTCCTCCAGTGCGAAGCAGGCGTAAAGAAGATGAATCGAGGTTTCCTCATCTTCTTTACAGTATCTGCTGGCCGGGCTGTCAGTCAGCCTCAGCTTGTGCTTGTATGTATTCAGGCTACTATGGTGGCCCGTTATGATTTCCACCAGGGTTCTGGCTGTGTGTCTGTTCAATGTAATGAATTCTTGGGCCCATTTCTCAATCTCTAAGTATTCGATGAAGAGTTTGGTTATTGGACAACCCGTTACTCCTCTCCATCTTTTATTGTGCTGGTCTCTTGCTCAGCCATTGATGCGGTCTCTCATCAGATTCCGACTTATTTTCACTGCAGGTTAAGAGTTCCACCGGTCCTTCCCTGCCAAGTGGTTCAATGCTTCATAGCAATTATAGACCAGCTTCAACTTTGCCATTGCTGAATTCAGGGCTGCTAAATATATGTATAGTTATTCTCATAGATAATCTTACAATATATTGTTTCTCTTGATAACATAGTACAATATTATTCAGTAATACAGTGGGGATACCTGTTATCAATGAAAATAATATATATTCTGTTTATCACCTATTGCTACTTATCGACCAATTTATAGATAATAGAAAACTCGATATTAATAACTGTGACGTCAACACGGGATATTTACAAATGATTAGTGCGGTTTCATTGTAGGGTTTTAATTAAGTACTCGGTATAAAAAAGCGTCAATATATAGCTCGCTCATGTTTACACAGCGCAGTAAGGATGTGTCATAATTCCCGTAATCTGCTAAAATGAGAAATTCCTAATGACTTACAAAAAGCTTTTAGTGGATGTTTGTATAAATGTATATAGGGATAAATTTGTAGGAGGGTCTGGTAAAAAAATGTTTTAATGAAGTTAACGGAAAATTTTATCGATGAACAGTTCCTGTTTGGTTTTGTAAAATTACCGACAGCATGGAGATAAAATGCGTTAGGGGAAATGTAAACACATATTGATTTTCAGTCAAATTACTGCACATAACATGACAATATAATATATTGCTTATATTGGGTGATTTGTTTTGTTTATCCCTACCCTATAATATTTCCTTATGCTAATGAAAAACAAACAAATACTACATTTTCGCTTACAATATTAGATAACTATTATAGAACTTAATAAAATACTTTATTTATTACTACGATATATTGGATTACTAGAATATTTTTTCTTAATTTCCTAAATTTAAAATGGGTCTAATTTTCTATGTAAATTGAAATAAGAAAACCATGTGTATTAAGAGAGATAGTTAAAATTATTACTAAATATTAACTAAAATTAATTGACTATAAATAAAACTATCTTAATTGTTAGTTTTACAATTTTTATTTTTAAAATAGTCTGATTAGAAATATTATATTTTTTAATATAACCAATTATATAGCATTTAGTATGTATACAGTTCCAAAAATAGTAAGGATCGAATTGAGATCAGCTATTAAATAGAGGGGTTGCATTAAAAGCCAAAAAGTTGTTTGAGAAAACGTAAAATAAAAGTTATAATATTAAAGATCATCAGAACGAGGTAATCAATTCCTTTTTCAATAACTATTAGTATCGTATCGATCGAGTGTTATCCAGAGATCGTCGGTGAACCGTCCGTACAAAATATATTTATAATATGATATGAGAGAATTATTTAAGTATTAATTCATTAAAGACTACACAAAAATATATTTCACACCTCTTTACAGTGAAAATTTAAATTTTTAGATCTCTCTATAAATTTATTTGACGAACATATATTTAGCACCAACTGAAAGATCAACTGAAGACACCATCTCTATTTTGTGTCATGTTATACAATAACGTATACATACAAGGTGTCTTGAAATATTTTCCTCATTTGTTTTTTGTACATAAGGAGTTTGTTGAACATGCGCTTTAATGAAGACACATGGCTTTAGCAAGATTGGACCACAGCGTATATTGCGAATTTACCAGTGGAAGCATTTAGAGCAATATTTCCTGGAAAAGTGATCTCTAAGCGGGGATATTGATTGGCCGCCCAGAAATTTCGATTTAACACCGATAAATTTCTTCTTATGTAGTTATTTGCATTTTAAGGTGTACGGTATATTCCAAGGACTCTGCTTAAACTAAAAGCCAGAATACGCGAAAAAGTTTAGAAACATGAACCAGCATTTTATCGGCAAGTTATCGCAAATTTTAGGTTGCACTTTGAGGAGGTCCAGCGCTGTGAAGGAAGGCACTTTGACAATGTAATTTTTTATATATAATTTTTCCTACATTGTAAATTTAAATAAAAAATAGTGAATATCAATGTCTTTTTAACTAACCGAGTTTTATTTACCCAAAAAGAGGAAAACATTTAGTATTTATACAAGTGGAAGGGGGTTTATCATTGTAGTTAATTCTTGATAGTGTTAACATATTTGGTGAAATCCTATCCAGGTACTCTGTAATATACCAAGTGATATAATATGTAACACCCACAAGCAGTTGTAATGGTTTAGAATGCTCAGTTGTTAAATATTTCAAATAGAGAGAGAATAATGAGAACAGAGTAAAACTGGGTTGCGAAAAGATGAAATGATTCTAGGCTCCATTTGAGGAAGGAAAAGCACAAAACTTCAAAGGCATCAGATGCCAAAGATGTACAGGTCTCCATATCAGATTATTCGCTGTAAGAGATCAACAAGTCTGAGAAAGTCGACCAGTAATAATACAAACAATGTATCGACGAATACATTTCTCTCCTTTCGTTTCACCTACATTATGTGCAACACTTACTATCGACCACACAATTATTTTAGTGGAATAGAAGAAGGGCCGAATAGAATATGGAAGGAAATGGTACCTGCATTCAATAATGAGCCTGTTTTCTGTTTGGTATTCTATGATAGCAGTATGATAATGACGAGAACAGTACAAAATGATAACGTGTCCAGTATTCTATAGGGAATGAGATGGACAGTTCAGGAAGGTGAAATACCTATACCTGTAGAGAAAGACGAAATACCGCCAAGAAAAAACGTATGTATCTAATAAGTGTCGAAAATAACACTTTCGATACAGTCCCCTAAAATATAGGCAAACATAAATTAATTCCTTTAATTAACTATGCTACAATCATCATGCTACAATTATTATGCCCTCTATTGGCCAATAGGCTAACTCTCTACTCAAAAATTAGTTCAGATTGCCTATATTTTAGGAAAATATATCGAACGTGTCTCATTGTCACTTCTGCCTATGGCAGGTCGTTGTGGTTACCTTCATTTAAGAAAACATGAACACTTAGCGCTATACACAGGCTATCCTATAATCACTCTATTAATTTCTCATAACGCTACTACTCCCTAGGTTTCGGCAAGATAAAGCACAACTAATGTGGGAAGGACAGCGTTACGATTCCTGACAGCTTCTCAAGTTAGTCTTCGTCACAGGCCACCAGGATCGTTTGACCTTTCCCCAGTTTATCATTTCCCGGATATTATAGAGATGAATCTGTTAGATCTACTATATCCCTCACACATTCTTTTCGTAATAAAATTTAGTCAGCGTGAGACGAGATACCGCAGGAAAACCTCATTCTATTCATGTTCTAATAAGATAAAGATTGTACAGCTTGTAGATAAAGCCGAACCCTTTATCTAATTATAGTTTATAATATTTTTAAACATACATTGTAATTATATACTTCCTATCAGTACAACAACATATCCAAACGATCGACTAAATAAAACTATAATTGTTTGGTTGTCTTGTCTATATCACTCAGTATGTTTCAACGCTTAACGATAAACTAGTTACTTTTCCTTTTAAGAATATAATGTTCTCCAATGATCCCAGAATTACTATTTAGATACTGTAATTATCTGTTTACATTGTTATCATTCATTATTGTTATATAATTTTAAAAGATGAACTAGAAATTAATACTATACAATAAATACTAGAACATTTCTAGTATTTATCAGGCGATTCAAATGTACATATAAAGTAACCTATCCGCACTACTTTTGCGAAATCAATAAAACAGCCATAAAACGGTTTTATCTCTGGCTAATAACAACTTCATAAATTTATGAAGGTTGCTCACAAAAATAGGTAATACGTTTCACATTATTAAACTCACTAGCAGATGATTTACATTCACCATTCATATCTACAGTCAAGTGCATTTTATAACAGGCGATTGGATGTTTCTTTTCATATTGTAATTATGATTTGATGAAGTTAACTAGATACTGAAGATGGAGATGACTAGAGGGATGGAGAGACTAAGTCGATAAAGTCAAACGAAACAACGGATGATTATTTAAAAATAATTTTATAGATCTGGTACATTGATACACATTGTAAGACAATGGTAGATAAATTTCCGTCACTGAGCTAGACTTTTAACCTTCATGGAGGGTCATGGGGGTTGGAAGTCTAGTTCAGTGAAGGAAACGTGCATTGAAGACTCTGTTGAGTATTATCTTTATAAATAATATCAACATTTAATGATAATTTGCGAAAAATAAAAACAACTAACAGAAAACAAATGTCTAATCGAATTAGCATTAAGATTATACAAAAATAAACAGTTTTAAAACTTTAAAATGGACTTTTCCGCACGTAGAACATCTCTATCTCGAAATTGAGTGGCCGAGAAAAAATAAACGAACACATAGATGCAGAATGTGTTTTATGCGACAGTTTTTACTTTTTTCAAATAGTCCACCATTTGTTTTATTATGACCCATGGGCAGGGTGGGGTATGTCCTATCCACCTCAAAATCAATAGATGTCGTCTGGTAGATATTCCTAATCAGAATCAGTCGAAATCCCATTGATCCGACACGATTTAATTGAGTGATGGTGCTAACAAAAAAAATTCTCAAATAATCCACCACTATGCATTCTGATGACCCATGAACATGGTAGAACGTGTTCTATAAACCTCAAAGCCAATATGTATCGTCTGGGAGACGTCCCCGATCAGAATCAGTCAAAACCCGATCGATCCGACACGATTTAGTTAGGTTATTGTGCTAACAAGTTTTAAAATGCCGACGACAATGACACACACACAGACAAAATTTTTGAAAAACCAATTTTTTTTGGTTTTTATGCCGAATAAACACTAGAAAAAAATTCTATTCTTTTTTTTCTATTTTTATTTCCACGATTACATAACTTTCTCGCTCTGGTATAGTTGACTGCAGAAAAGTAAAAAAAAAAACAGTAAAAGAAATTACTCTAGAATTGCAAATATAAGTAAATGTTAAAAATATTTATAAAATATGAATGGGAGAATTCGAATACAATGCTTTAACCAAAATATAGTACAGAATTGCATTATTGTATTGTCAAGTGTTTCACGAAAGCACGTACGTCATATATAAAAATAAAATAGTTCATGTCACGAAATCACCTATATCTCATGTAATAAATGTTATATTAAAGAGAGATTTATATTTTCAACTGAAGATTTCTTGAAACTTTCTTGGAGGATTCATTTTATTTAGAACAAATGTCGTCTTAAGTCTTCGCGTTTTACACTACGTGACATGTATTCAAAAGCCAGTACAGCCTACGATCGTAACCTAGATATATTTATCCATCTGATTAGGTCTATACTTTTGGGATTTAATATTACTAGTTAAGGATACTAGATAGGTTCGTGAACGTAACGCGCTCTTTACTTTCAGCCACAATATTGATCGTATTCTTTCAATAATATCTATGTAGTTAGCGCGAATGAAAATCGATGGTTAAATCGGTGTTCGCAGTAATGCAATTTTCGTTACAAATTTATAGCCATGCTGTTCGCTAATGTAAAACGTCCATAATCAGAAAATACATATACGAGTATGTAATATTATTACGTGTATGCATGTGTAATTAAATTTTAATAGAAACAGTAAACAAAAAAACATAAAATCAGAAAACAAAGAGCAAAATTAATGGAGTGGAATAAAAAGTGTACCGTATGGCTGCCATGTATTATATTACATGGCAGGATTTGGTAAAAGATTCTTCTGAAAAGCTTACTACTCTATACAACAATTATTTATCTCTCACAAAATTTGATTAAAAAAAAGAGATTTTCATAGAAAGAAAGACAGAGAGAGAGAGAGAAAGAGGATGAGATTTTTCAAAAATTTTTTAGACAAGGACTCTATATCGTTATAGAACGTATTTATACGTATTATATACAGTAATATCTTGTGGACATTCATATAACGACCCTTGTCAATTGTATGTCACCTCAACTGTAATACTCCCTTATGGTAAGGAACTACCTGGCGTGTGCCGAAATGCTGATCGTCGGCGCATATCAGGCACAACAATCATTGGCAAATTGATATCATATTCGATGTTCTATGTAAAAGTATTTTCTAAGTTTTCAAAATCAATTCAGCGAGGAGAAGCTAAACTTACTGCTAGGCAGAAGTAAGCAGTAGTGCAGCTTCCTCTAATCAATTCTTTCATATTCCACATCTGTCAAACTTAAAAGGATTCAGCTTCATTTTAGAACTCGTTTGTGTTAAGAATCTCCGTACTTTCAGATTACCCCTTCGTACGTCTGAGATTAGATACCTTTGCAATCTTTTCCTGATAAATTTAATTTCGTTATCTTTAAAAGTAGAATTCGTAGATACACGTATGTATATGATACAACAATTTATCCAATTGATAGTACCCAAATAGTACTTACAACTCTTAGAATCATATATATTAGGAAGTCTTGAGTGTAAACTACGAAAAAGGATAATCCAAATTAAGAGAAATCTAAGTGGGAGTGCCACAGGGGAGTGTATTAGGACCTTTACGCATTATACATTAGTGGAATCCCAACCAACATACTATAGCTATATGTGCTGATGACATGGCTATCCTAGTCATTGAGAAATTCCAGGAAGAGGCTGCAAAATACCGTTGATGAGTTTGAACGGTGGGACTAGAAGATGGAGAATTAAATTGAATGGAATAAAATCAGTTCATATAAATTTCACCGACAAGAGGGACCAACATCTACTTCACACTAAATAGTGCTCAGATACCTTATGCTAATACAGCAAGTATTTGGGTATTATCCTAGACTCAAGGCTATGCTTGATGTCTCGTCAAGATAAAACGAGAATTTCTGAAAATCAACTTAGAAAAAATATACTGAATGTTGGAATGTAATTCTTCTCTGTCTACATATAATAAACTGCTGTTATACAAACAAATTCTGAAACCACTATGAATCTATGGTATTCAGCTCTGGGATGGTGCCAGGGAGAGAAACACCCACATCATACAACGCTTTCAAAACAAAGCACTAAAAAGAATAGCCAATGCCTCTTGCTACTTCCAAAACAGTGACCTCCATGGTGATCTCGAAATGGATACTGTTAGACAGATAATCGCCAAGTTTTTAAGAGTCATAAACAACGGATGTTAGATCACGTGAACGCTGAGGCCATCCAGCTCCTCGACAACACCAACCAGACAAGAAAACTTGATCGAACAATGCTCTAGGAGCTAGTTAACTGTATTAGTGTTTACAACGAAAACAAACTGTCTAGAACAAATTTATTTAGATATATTAAATATTAACCAACAGTTTTATTTTATTTCAGAGGTAATACTTGTTTCATAGGTTGACCTGGCAACGACTTCTAGTGGCTTGCATGTTAGTGCATTCGCAGAGGCTGCGAAACAAACTTTGACGATGTTTGTGTAGAAGACATGCATCCCTTGGATAAGATGCAGAACAGAAGGTCCCTTTTCTATTACATATTAGGTAAGTAATATGTCTTGTACCCCTATAAAAATGTGGGTACTCAGCAAGAATTGCCAGGCTGGGAATAGCTTGTCTCCTATACTACAGAATAGTTATTTCAATAAGATTATGAAATAGGGGATGAAATTTAGGCATAATTCCTATCTGTACTTTAATAAATCTTGTGAGCGTAGAAAATTATTCACACGTATGTAGGTTATTGATTTCTATGAAAGCCTTAGTGTAGTTCAATTATAAAACGGAAACCCATTTTATTCATAAATAACGTCAAGTGCATGCTCTAAATTGGATTGCGTAAAATGAAAATCATAGATGATCCTTCAGAAAATATTGTTTTAAAGAATGTTAGATAAAAGCCTTAGACAATATTGATGAAGGCAAATATCAGTATTGGAAAATAAATAAAATATAAGTATTTTTAAAGTACCTTATTATTAATATGTAAAGCTAAATAAAAATACTGCCAAGAATAGGTGAAATCACTTCCTAGTCATGATTCATAAAGATAATAAAAAATGACTACTTAGATTCCAATTAAGATTTCATGTTAAAGTAAATAACTTACTATTTAATGCGATGCAGGAGACATAGTGATTACTTGTCTTAGTGGAAGTAGTTTTACTGTTAGTATTTTTCTTCGTTTCAGTCATAGACCCATTATTCATTTTAACCATGGTGACACATTTAAGGGTGAATTTATGATGAGTCTAATTAATATAAATATAGTATATACATATAGTAAGACTAATTTATGCAGTAGTTCTACACCTTACAACGCTTAATTTTGCACGATATATGATAATATATCCCAATTAGTAGAAAGCGAATACACATAAATGTTGGCTTTTAACCATCATGGGTAATTTTTATGTATAATTCAAATGCGATTTGTAAAGTGTTCGTATACCTTTACAGATATAAAACACTGAATTAGTTTGTAACTTTGTTATAATTTTAACGCCTCTGATTTGAGGCTTTTCCAAAACTAAATAGAAACAGATAATAGTGTCAGATTTGCTTCTTTCATTTTGATACATACATATACTAGTATTAATTAGTATACGTACAGTTACATATACAGCAGGATAATTAAGTGTTGCACAATACTCATACTTTTTTTGT
Organism: Rosalia funebris; assembly: GCA_037954035.1. NCBI lineage: Eukaryota > Metazoa > Arthropoda > Insecta > Coleoptera > Cerambycidae > Rosalia > Rosalia funebris. Next base: position 13,362,851 of record JAZFAV010000010.1, on the reverse strand, counting down.
ATATTCGAAAAACCGCAACCTTATTTGTTAAAAACATATTGACCTCTTTCTACGTTATTCTGTATGTTTGTATCAAAGATAGACAATTACTTCCGTAATAATAACTTACGTTTTCTTTTCTTGTTAACAATGACACGAAATTGATATACTAGCTGATTCTAAATCTAAAACAACTTCATGCAATGTTAGATTAATATTGTTACTAATTCATTGTCATGTTTTTCAGTGCAGTTTCTTTATTATCTTAAAATTATTGAACGACTACAAGTACATTCTTTTAAAACATTTTACTTTTTTCCTCAAAATACATCTGATTTCTTTGTATGCTTGAAAACACATATACAGTTTCTAATATTTAAACATGCTTTAAATTTTTTAATAAAAATCATGAACATGAATAATCATAAGTATTCAAATACATTTTTTAATTATTGTAGAAATGGACAGGCCCCTGGGCCTTAGTGAAACATTTTTGACTAATAAATGAAAGAAAACTTGGTAGGTTTCACAAACGTTACAAACTATATTTCTGACAATTGTTTCGGCTTTTATGCCATTCTCAAGGCAGCAAATGTACATAAAAAAGAGGCCTACCGATGGGGTCTCCTTTATCGCCTTTACTAAGTTAAATATTTATGTCCCATTTAGAATATACGATTTTTAGCTCTACTTAAGTTTTAGTCAAAAATGTATATTAGTGGGCTAGGTATGTGGATGATATCTTTTGCATTTGGACTGGATCGGATAGACAATTAGATTCTTTTCTAAATTACATTAATTATTTTTCAGCAAACATCTAATTTACAGTTGAAATAGAAAACCTAGTCAATAAATTTTTTAAACTTAACCTTGAAAAATTACAATCGACATTATAGAAAACCTATTTTTAGTTAACATTACCTCATGCAAACTCAAAACAATCAAACAGCTTTAAACTGAGTTATTTGATTCTGTAAATGTATTTGAACAATTTGATGCGCATGTACTAAAAGGAATTAAAATTGCATTTAATAAATACCAGCAAGTATGTAACAGCAATACCATAGATCATTTATAACATTCTAGATATTCTCTATTTCAACTGAGTTACTCTTTAACTCGACCCTGTTTGAAATACAAAATGGACATAGCATTTGTTCATTTAATTACATAGCACACGTTTATCTAACGCAAATATGTTAATCCCTTAAATACGAATCGCATTTAAGGCATGCTACTACATGGTTAATTTAAGAAAAAATTACTCTTTGTACAACACTTTCCAACAACAAAATTTAATCCATTTAATTTTTGACTGTCCTCTGCTTTCTGTCATAAGGCCACCTCTACATTCCCTGAAAAACATTCCATCACTAATTTACAATTAGGAAATTAATCGTATGAAACTGTCCAAATACTTAGTGAGTATATACATATTATAGTACGGTACAGTACAGTATACATATGTACATATTAATTAATTAATAGTGGTACATTAATAATATTAATAATAGCTGTATATATGTGTAAAAAGGAGAAGTAGCTGTATATGCTAAAAAGGAGAAATACTGTGATGCCGTCACCTGCTTTCATTTAGTTTTAAGAAAGCCTCAAATCAACAGTGAATTGGCAATAAAAATTTACAAATTAATTCACTGTTCCGAAAAAGCCACGAGCAAAAATCACATGATTTTATAAATAAATAAAAAACATTTCATTCAAAGGAAAAAGTAAACCCTAAATTTACGAGTACAGTTTTAACATGTGTGATTTAATAGAAATAAGATGTATTATTTATGATTTATAACTTATTACAAATTATTATTCAATAAAATTGTAATAATCTTTCAATACAATCGTATGTGTGTATGCTGAATTTAAATACATATGGAATATTTTATTAATAACCTTTTGGAAAACACAACGCGCTACATATACTCAATTTATACTTTTATACTTGTAATATCTGCTATGTGTCTATAGAAACGAAACAAGGAACAAAACAAAACTCAAAGTGATGGATTTAATTAACAAACAGTTTTATAATTTTCTAAAAAATAGATAAGACTGGTTACGCCAATAAAATAATAATCTTATTATATCGCTTATGAACATTAGTCCACAAGAATGTCCAGAAAAATATTCCCACAATACTACGGTTTCAAATATGATAGTTAAGCACTTTCTTATAAACATACATAATTCCAAAGATATAATCGTACCATATTATTTCTATTTTTACATAAACCACATAAATTAAAGTGGTAATATAAAAAGTTATCTACAGAAAATAATTATAAAAGAGATGTGCTACAGTTAGTGATATTTATGACCTCCAAATTACATACACAGCAACACGATAATAGTGGCACTCGCATTAATAAAGTAGTATTTATTATGTAACAACACGCCGACCAATTACACAGTTATTTCCAATTTTATAATTATTTTATATATGAGAAACTCTAGTTAGCTTAGGACTTTTCCTAGAAGGCTAGAAGTTCGAGAATTCTTACACTAACAAAATATATGCTGAAGCAATACTTAATTTGTGATACAACTAAAAGTTACGGTTATAATTTTTCCTAAAACTGTGGCAATACAAGGAATTTTCTATATGTTCACAGATTATAGTAAATAGTTTTTCACATTGTTTATACCGATTTGGGTATAACGAATTGGCTTAAATCTCTTTTTTATGAATCATTGAGAGATTCCAACTCTTTGGGTCTCATTGTGATTATGGATGAAATATACATTTTTTGTCGTCACTACCCCGAGAAAAGAAAACAGTAAGGAGAAGAAAACATCTTTGTTTTTATAGACTAAAAATAATTTTTAGTTAAAAAATTAGCAGAAAGTTTCTTTTTAATTATATTATTTGAGAAAGGAACTAAAAATTACAAAGGGAACTTCATGCAACATTTTTTAATAAATTGCATTACAATTTTCGCGAATCTAAACTGTGCTTTTCATCAAAGTAAATAACAAGCTCACAATTCCTTGGTTGTACTAAAGGTAAGAAATTATGACCTGATCTTTCAGTTCATTTATTGCTCCACTCCTACTCACCAGATTTAATATATTCGGATTTTCATATTAAGATATGAAGAAATATTTTAAAGGAGAGTCATAGTGATTTGCAGATCAAGAGAAGGATTGTTTCAGAACGTTTAGAGATGTTCGCGTCTATGAATATGAGGGTTTGTAGTATGAGCATTTTTCCAAATATGCGATTTTGAAAGGTGGCTACGTCGAAAAAAAAAATGAATTACCGTTAGTTTTGTGGTAAATTCAAGTATAGTCTCTGATTATATATGACAACCCCACTCTTAAGACATAACGTATGAATAAGTCATAACAGGGGAGTTGAAGTGGAAATGAAAAAAAAATTGAATACGGAAAATCCACCAACGGACACAAAACTTTTTTTAAAGTTACTTGGAATCGAAAACTCATTCAGGTTGTGTAGATTATAATAAATTCATTTATTTATTATGATAGAATGATTTCTTTATTTACAGATCGATTGAAAGCAGTGGAAGTTGACTGATTTTTGTGAAAAGATGATAAATTATTCTTTACATTTCTTGAGCATATCTATAATGTTATGCATGTAACTTATGTAATATTCAACTATATTTCTTATACCTATTGGTGATAAATGATTTTATATATTTTTTTCCTAATTTGTACATTTTGAAAATTAATATTTCATATGTAATCATATTTTCATATTGAATTGCAAATTATCTTCCCATGGTAGGTATCTCATGTTTTCAATCATAATTTAATTTTTTTGTTATAAAGGGAACAATATTACTTCATTTTCGTAACTTTAAAATTTTTTTAAAGTTATTTATTTATTGCAAACAAGAATCATCCATTTTTTGTATTAAAAGCTTAGACCTGGAAAATTATTAATTGTAAAAGCGAAATATGATTTTCCGAAATATCTATCCGAAATATAAGCAATATTTCGGAGGGATCAAAGGAGATCAGAAAAGAATTTAAAATAGAATAAAACTGATGAATTGAATAAATTTTATAAAATGAGGTAACAAGGATTTGAGTTATTTTCCTACAATTTCCGTTTAAAATAATTCAATTGTAAAATTGTTCTATCCACGACAACTATATTAGGAAGATTTAATACGTCTGTTTTTCGTGGATTAGAGGCCTTCTAATACACTAGTGGATTAAAATTCATAATAACAAAATTGTCGATCAAAATAAATCTGTGAAATCTGACGTTTTTCAAAACCAGAAACTTTCACCTCCTAATTGATCGGTTTTGCCCGTGGTCGTGGATAAAACATTGAATTACATCGGGAATTAACAGCCTTTAATCCGCTCGAAAAAAATCTCTCGTGGATTAAATCTTGTTAACTCCCTTATATAATTAATAACTATTATATACTACAATATATAATTAATTATATAGAATAATGTAAATTTAGTGGACGATACAGTTTGGTATAAGAGGTTTTATTAATTAATTAATACAAACTACAAAAATGTAATTAAATTTACAATAAATATTAATACAAAACTAAGAATCATAAGTACAAAATGTACTCTTTTGTAAGAAAATGTATTATGTTTCCCACGTTACTTTAAGCAGAGTGAAAAAATTCTGTCTATACAATTTCATTGGTTATTGTTATGAATGGTTCATTAATGAATATGTGAGTAATTAAATAAGTTAACCACTTGTTGACTTTGAATATGGGGTGCATTATTTTACAACTGGTATTCTACACTCACGATTGATAAATAGTGTAATAATATACTTTTGGCATGATAGCATGATAGGTTATCATAAACATAGATAGAACAGATTCTTTTAACTTACATGTATTATACATTACGTAAATTTATTTCAAAAGTTGTGAACATTATAAATTCCATTCAGGGTTAATTAGATTATCTTTCACTTCACGAGTATCCCAATTGGAAATGGAAATGCAGATACATTTCATGTAAATTAAGAAGTAATGAAAATTCTGACATAGAAACGGACATTCATTACAACTAGTAAAATATATAATTAAAATATTTACAAAATGTATGTTATGCTTTTAATTTAGATTAAAAGTTAACTTTGACTTTATTTTGTTTCGGCGCCTTCATAATTGAAAAGTATAGATGTTATTTAAAGCTGAGATGAGATAAATATTACAGTATTTATATCTTATTACTGTTGCACTTAAAAAGAGAAAATACATAATTCATAGCATAACAGAGTATTTTGTAATGAAGTTACCTCGAACCTGTAGGCTTCGTAAGTGTTTTATCTTAAATTTACATGATTTCAGAGCACTGACAAACTTCGGCAGATTCTGCAATGTAAAAACTTATGAAAAATAGAATAAGAGGAATATCATATTGATGCGCAAATTGCAAGAAGAAAATATTGTCTCAGTTAAATAGATAAATATATTCGCAGAATTAAGCACTTTCAGAATGTGCAGAATGTCTGTAAAATTGCTAACACAAGCGAATTTATACTATTCATCAACTACATTTTAGTGGTAATTTAAAGGAGAGAATATTTACTATTTCAGAAACATGCAAACTTTAAAAAAAATGTAAGCTTCTCACTACATAACGATATTTCAGCAGGGTTATTAGTTTAAATTATTTCAAAGAGATGGAGCTATTCCCGAACTAGGTTAGATCTGTGACAATTTATCGGGTAGCTCACGTCATATTTATATAGTTAAATAGCAAAAAACCTAAAACATAATTTCTGACAATGAACTCATATATTAAACATTTTTTATAACTAATCGCTACTAATATACCATCAGTGCCATTATCCCTTATATTTGTAATAAATTAAGTCAAAATTAAATTAAATCTTTCCATATAAATTTACAGAACAATATTATCATTACATGTTCAGAGATACTAATTATTGTACTTCTAATTTTAAGGAAAATTAAAACATACAATATTGCATGATACCTGATACCTCTATGAATGTTTGAGCAGAATTAATCTTGTAATCGTGTTGAATGCATCAAAAATGTAGTGGTGTGTGTTCATTCGTGTTTACAATCAATACATTTGTTGAATTATTTGCAATAGAGGCATTATTTATTTATAAACGTTAGAGATAATACATATTTGTTTATATTTGGTGTAGGTTAGTGAAATTGGAATCTAAATTCGTAAAATGGAGGGAAGGTCCGCTTCATACGATGTTATTCTCGAGTGAATTAAGAATAATAGTGTTGATATTTGATTGTGTGACAGTGTGTACCGGGTTAGTCACCTAAAATTGACCCCCCTTTATTTCTCTTAATTTCAATCGAATCGAAAAATTCAAACAAGGATTTTACATGATTTCTTATAAATTTTTTGAATATTTAAACAAATTTTCAAAAACTCTGCAAATTGAAAGAGGGCGAACAATTTTTTATTTTTTTTAAATTGGACACCCTGTATTTTTTTACTTAAAAAAGTTACCCACAGTTTCCTGATCACAAAAATATATAATTATTGTATCTTGGTAAGTATAGTTCTTGAGATATTCATACAAATATATAGTCACATCACAGGAATAAGTTTGGCATAAGACCATAAATCAGGAGAGCTATGTTTTTGAGATATAACGACACATCTTGTTTTTTAAGAAAAAAAGTATGAAAATTCTTTGATGCGGCAACACATAATAATTATAATAAACAAATAAACCTTTATTAAAATGACAACAACAAAGTTTAATGAACACAAAACATAAATAACGAAATAATGATAAAAAGAACAATGCGCAACAATAAATAACATAAAACCAATGAAATTTATTAAAATTAAACATATCTGTATGTTCTCCACGTATCCTCCGTTTTTATTAAGGCATCTTTTAATAAACTCATTTCTAACGTTTTCAAATAAATGAACATTTTACCGCAAATTTTCTATTTCTTGACTGATACAGTCCTTCAACTCATCCGAGTTATTATATACCGAATTTTCGTATATGTTTTGTTTTAGTGTTCCCCACAAAAAGAAATCCAAAGGACTCAAGTCTGGGCTATTAGCAGGCCAATGTATAGGACCGTATCTTCCTATCCAAAATAGATATTTGTCATTTAAATATTCCGTTACGTTCCGTACAGAGTGTGGAAGAGCACCATCATGTTGCCAAATAACAGAATTCCTGGTTGCAAGGGGAATATTATCTAAATAGTTATCTACTTCACCCCGAAGAATATTCAAATACTGAGACTGCATTCAAGGGCCCATTAATGAATACGGGACCCACAATTGTATTTTGATGAATACCGCACCACACATTTACTGTATTATATCCTTGGGTTTTTATCTTTTTTATAATATGTGGATTTGCGGGCGCCCAATAATGTGCATTTTTCCTATTAAAAAGTCCAGCCGTTGAAAAACTACTTTCATCGGTCCAAAATAAGTTTTTTTAAAAATTATTATCGTTTTCTGCTCATCTCTCTATGAAAAGCTCTTCTGTCGGCAAAGTTATTTTCAGTTAAAAGCTGAACTGGCAAAATACTATAAGGCTTATATTTGTGACGTTTTAATATACGTCTTATACTTGCTTGAGAAATATTAAATTCTTCTGCAGCAGCGTTAGTAAATTTATTGGGGTGTTCGGTAAAAAGAAGTAAAACGTCCATTTCCATATCTTCTCCTGTTTTGGGCTTCTTTCTTTCTCGTTTCTTATCTTTTAAGGATTCGCTGTCCCCAAACTTGAGATAAATATTAGAGAAAGCTTTCTTGGAGGGAACGCGTCTTTCAGGATATTTTCTTGCATATTCTCTTTTAGCTATATATTTGTTTTTATTGCTGGTTAAGTAAATTTCTAATATTTCTTTCCTTTCGACTAATGAATATCCCATATCAATATATTAGATATATTAACAAGTGTATTAAAACTTAACTTAAAGCGTATTAATAATACAATCAAACATAAGTCAAACATAACATAACTGTCAAACGAAGCATTATTGTTTCTTTAAATCATTTCGGTTCATAGCTCTCCTGATTTATGGTCTTATGCTAAACTTATTCCTGTGATGTGACTATATATTTGTATGAATATCTCAAGAACTATACTTACCAAGATACAACAATTATATATTTTTGTGATCAGAAAACTGTAGGTAACTTTTTTAAGTAAAAAAAATACAGGGTGTTCTATTTAAAAAAATTAAAGAATGTTCGCCCCCTTTCAACTTGCAGAGTTTTTGAAGATTTGTTTAAATATTCAAAAAATTCATAAAAAATCATGTAAAATACTTTTTTGAATTTTTCGATTCGATTGAAATTAAGAGAAATAAAGGGGGGATCAATTTTAGGTGACTAACCCTGTACAATGTGCGGCGCTAATCTACCGTACAAATAAAAACAGACGTATTGTAACAGCATACAAAGGAAATAACTAAATATACTTTAACAATTTCATGGTAGGGAATAATATTCCCTGTGATCAGTTAGACGATCCGGTGTTCATGGAGTTTGTAGATAATTGTGTGGGGGAAAACATTCGTTAATATGCAATTGGCGTTTGCCACTATCTTACACATTATTTGGTCAAAGTAGCTGACTATATTATTGGCCAAACACAATCAGAATATAAAGTAATTTAATGGCAATTTAAAGGCATTTAAAAACTAATAACCCATCTAATTGATTAATTTTCTAACTTTCTAACTAATAATCCCGAGTTTTCTTCGCGAAAAAGGAAACCGTTACTAAAATAATAAGGAAAATGATAATAATAACTTTTCTCATCCAGTGTCTGTACTCTTATATTTAGATACAAATTATTAGATTTAATGGTCTCACTGTAGAACCCAAAAGTGTGGGGATATTTTTGCTAAAATTGTTGTGTTACAGTTTAAAAGAAGAAAAAATTGAGTTGTATAACAAGAAATGGAAATATTTATTTTTATTGAAATAAAATTGATAGAAAAGTAGTTTATATACGCGAATTTAATCGCAATAATGTGTTCCTTTCGAATGTAACAACATACTATATAAAAAGCATAAGAACCATTATAAACTATATGGAACACGGTTGAAAATACATTTGAAATATATTTACCACATGCCCATGAAATTCAAAGTATGAAGTTATTCGACAGTTTCCTAGGAACAGATATTTTAATAGAAATGATATAATTATATACTAATTATGTAGATTATGAAGGAAGTGTGGCTTAAAGTGATATATTATTTTGCTATGTATCCTTAAACTATTAGAAAATGAGAAATACACCTGTGAACGAAAAATATAATAGGCAGAGTTACTATATATACTTCTTAAATTAATTTATTTTAAAAATTATATAAGGGGGAATTAATACACCCTATACATACACACACATGCATATAAAATGACATATATTTTATATATTACATGTATTGTTTTGTATAAAAAACCCTAATTATAAAGTATAATTTAATTAGAAATATATTGGAGAAGGATATTGAAGAGAGATATGCTTTATTATCTAAAGGAAGCATTTTTGAATCAATGAGAATTTGAATACTATTCAATCCTGTTCACAGTTATTCATATATTATTCATATAATACAATTATTCAGGATGTGAATTTACATTTTATTTTGTTTGCATTTCATTGTTTATTAAATATACTGCAATAATTAATTAAAGAAATATATTACAGAAATAATATCCCAATTATTTTTAGAATTATATATAAATACTTAGAATATTTATAGAATTTTTATTATTTCGAATTATATCTCCATCACACATTAAGACAATTAGCAAAATAGCAAGTTATTTAACTTTATTTATTAAGTTATTGCTTTATTAGTGATTATTCAATCTTATAACATATACCTACTTAAATATATGATTAGACCAAATTTACGTAGGTACTATTTCTATATATAATATTTTCTATGGCTTACTCTTCCATTTCATAGTTAATACAATATTCAACTGTTAATTATTCTTCCCTGATTTACTCAAAATTTATTAGATTCTATTCATGAAAGATGATATGAATGTTAGTAAATAATCATCAATAATGTAAGTTCATCTTTATATCTCCAAGATTATCTGTCTATAATGAGACGTAAATCGCGAACGAGCTTTTCAATAGTGGTATTTGTGACTTTACTAATGAAGCGTCGAACCGATAACTTATTCAGGAAACGATTACAGGATTATATAACAGAGGTTTGGAAATATGAAACACCGATGTGCTGGTTTTCGTAATAGAATAGGAGGGTTCATCTTCAAAGTAGTCCAATAAGTCTTTGTTGAGAAAGCCAAGGCAGTATCTGTTAAAATGTTTGGGTCGAGTATAAAATATTCAGTAATTTAAATAAAATGTGGAATTAACTCGGACTAAAAAATGTTTTCTGCGCATACTTGAATGTATTTTGTGCGTTTTTTTTTTTTTTTTCTAAAAATGTTACAGTAAATTTTTATATACTGGTTTATACGTAGAAGACGTTTTAATGGAAACTTAATTGTATTGGTATAATAAAGTCAAATCGTCAAAAAATAACCATGTATGACCCTATGTACCATGTACCCTATGATGATTCATTGAACATATATAATACTTATATATGTAATAAAAGTATGTATCTTCGAATAACTAAATCTATATACTAATAAGTATGTTTCCTAAACTTTTTAGACTTTATTGTTAATGTCAATAATACATTTGCTATATTTTTCGCCAATTTTATACCTTTACTAAATATGCAAAATTGATTTGTTACGATTTTATGTATATACTTTTTTATCGGGCTAATAAATATTATCATTTATACGATTATTTATTTATAATGATTGAGCTACATTTGCCACATGTTCTACTAATATTTGAAGACATTTTCGTTTATAAACATGCACGAATAATTTATTATTATTCTATGCATGCCATAATTGAAAGTTATAAATGTTTATCATGAATCGTTTTAAAATTTAAAAAAATCTATAGTGACGTAATATCTGTTATCAAATATAAATAAGCATTTCTTACATAAAATCACTTCAAAACGGGGTTATGTACACACTAAATTAGGGTAAGGTAAACATTAAATCTACGATTAAATATCGAATTTGACTTATAAAAAATAGCACTTATAGAAATAGAAAAACGTTGACGATATTTTGAAATTCAAAGACGCGCGCGTCGCATTCGTTCGGTCGTCGGGACGGTAGTTTTCGACGCTCACCAAGCCGGTTGTCCTGCGACACTGAATCGCCGAGCGCCTGAAAACAGCGTCGTGACGACCGTTCACCCTTGTAGGCGCCACAGGGATGCGTAACATCCCCGTGGTGAACTGTATAACAGATTGTATTAAATAATGGAAATGATTCTACTTTTATCCATTGCACTGGCGAAACGTAAAGCATTTATCGTATTATGCTGGCTGTAATTCATCTGATTTTTGAGGTTTGATTAAAATTCAAATTATTTATGTCTTTTATTCTACTATTACTATTATACAAATATATAAATTTTTATAGTAGTATAAAGCACCTATATAGGTATTTTGTAGTACTATACAAATAGTCTACTCGTTCTGTTAGTAAATACGCTGATATATGATGTTGGCAATTAGAGAGACTATGTTGAAAGACTCTCTAAAACGATGATCTCAAAATTACAATTAACTACTTCATAAATATGTTTCCGTATCTAAAAATTATATACTTTTCATAATACTTAACATACAGTTGTGTCATAAACTGTTTTCTATTAATCCCATTATTCACAATTAGTTGGTTATTATATTATTATTATATTATATAGGTTTGGGCCTCATCAGCCACTGATCGCATGGGTAGTCCCTTGGCGATCCCTTCTTATCCGGGTCATTTTCCGAAAATTGGTTATTATAAATTGAAGTATTGTTAAGAACATAGGTCTCTTTACACTGAGAGAATTTATTATTGACTGGAAAACTCGTGCATTTGATCTTAATTTGTTCCACTTAAATATGTTAAATTGGATTTAACGTTATTCACTTTACTATAAAATGATACATTGTTTATTTAGACAAGTTTTCTTATAAATTATGTTTGTTCATGTTTTTATTATATCTACATTAAAATCATTATTATAATTGCGCTGGATAATTATCAGATTTTATTTATTAGCAATCAGAAATATACAATGCAATACAGAAATATGCGAGAAATACATCAAAAATACAAGAAGCACCACGGTAGACTAGAAACACAAATCAACCCCCTATTACAGCTACTTGTGCAGGAGAACAATAGCAGAAGACTAAAAAGATGTTGGCCGTCAGACCTGAAATAGAACTCTAGAGGTTTTTATCATTGGAGGTGCCTCATTATGTCAGAACAAGAGAAACAACCTTTACATTCCTTAAACAATAGAATAGCCTATAAATTGTATTATCTGATTGTTGTTTTATTAAATAACGAAAAAAAATCTATAAGCTAAAGATGATGACTTTATGCAAAGTTCTTGAAGATTCTTGTACATAGCGTGATGAGGAGCCCATCTATCGACGTCATCTCAGTATCCTCTTGGGTCCATTGGCAATATTCTTTTCAATCTCTTGTTATGAGTAGGTTGCAAGAGTGGTGCGGGTAATGGGTCTGAATGCATTTCCAATTTATTGTGGTGTTTAATGCTTCTTTCAGTGATAACTCCGTTTACGAACAGTACTTTTAAGTCTGTATGGAGGATAAAATACTTATGATCGATGACGTTTTTTTTTGCGCTAACTTAATGAGCTAGGCATCAGTATAAACATGATAATCTGGGAGCTACACTATTTAATTAAATCAAGCGTCTGAAATTGTAATCTTATAGATCACGCGGACTTCATATTGCATTTATGTGCATTTAGGTGCATACTGGAGTAATACATACTTACTTTTTTGTTTTTATAGGAAGTAAATATAAGAGTTTAGAGGTATTCTTATATATTCTTATATAATTAAGAAAAGAATGCATTACGTGACGTTATTTTAGAATATAATTAAGAAAAATTATAGTAAAATATACTCCTTAGACAGTGTTCGAACCTTCGATGCAGTGACATAAACAGGACACCAGTTTACCAAGGGCATTACAAGATTACACATCGCTCATGGCACATCGCACTACTCATGTTGGAATTATTATTAAATTATTACATCTTTTTTTAATATATTCCCTTAGATGATTAGTGAGATAATTATAGTTTGACCATTTACGACACATTTATCATGTACATTTTTTTATTTACGTAACACACTTCTGTTGTTACTTTCAATATAAACACAATATCTTACTAGTTGTAAGTATGAGCTGTACAAAACTTTACATATTACTGACAACATAAATAAATTATTGACAGACATCTACTGTAAGAGGTAAAGGTATATGATTATACAACTATAAATTGAAACGATGTAATACAAAACTTAACACATTAGTATTAGGAGTTTAAAATTAATGCTTGCTATTATAGTTTGTCAACTATCGTCGACAATATATGGTCCTCAATAAGCAACGTGGTGTCAAGTTAAACGATAATGTTTTACTAGCGAGAAACAGAGCACGTAGGTAGGTGGTAAATGAATATTTGTCCAAAGGCGTGGAATAACAGTTGAGGTCTCAGCTGTTTGTGACCAACAACAAGGGCAATTTCCGCCAACATGATAAAATACTATCCATAATATAACGGGAACTTCATTTTTTTTTAATAATTATTCTACACGTTCAAAATATGTACTCTACTGTTTCTCATTATTCTGTAACGTTAAGTGATTACTAAAGCTGCCCACCACGAGTACTGCATCAGTGATATAGTCAAGTCCCTCAACAGCCAAGATGCAGTTTTGTAGGCTTGAAATATTTGAATGGATATAGATACAAGCAATTAAGTTTATTTATGCTGTCATATTTATCGACACGTTTATTTGTTCGTTATAAGTAATACATATTATATAAATTATTATAACGTATCCGTAGTTGTTTATATATGGCGCCGTCACTTATATGGTATCCAAGTGGATGGCTCTAGTAATTACCTTTCTTGGCTACTATTGAAGTTCTTCCATGTTAAAATCTAATTAAGAAACAATTTTGATTCATATACCTTCCATTTTATTGATTTTATTAATTAAATTCATTAAAGAACAGGCAAGTTGCGTTGCAAGATATTATTCAAGAGATTTATGAACATTGATGATACTATATGTTATACACTATATAATGTCAGGGATTACTCTTAGTGAAAAATTTGGTAAGACCTAATTTAAAAAGGTCTTTCTCTATTTAGTTAACACATATTCCTGTACACATATTCCTGTACCGAATAAGTTTAAATGTCAATTTTACAACTTTTCTTATCCTGATTTAACTTATTGGGATTTTTTGATTTAATTTATAAAATATAATTTACAATCTGTAATTAGAATTACAATAAGTAAGTGATATATTACAATACTATAGCTAACATGAACGATAAATGTCCATTGACATTTTCTTAAAAATTGGCAATCCACAAAGGCAAAGAGTGGATTTGTTTATGGAAACACATTTAAAATCTGCTTATCAGGTTGTATGGAATGTGTCTCTATAATCTTCTCCTAGTTGGTTGACTCATTAGATTTTTGCTAAATCGTTGGGATGTACTTAGTTTACTTTCGTAATCTTGGGCAGATTTTGTTGTTGTCTCTTCTTTGATGGTTGCAATTTGGAGATCATAGGCTATTATGCAGCTTGGCATGTACCAAAGGGTATTCGCGATTAAACAATTTTAACTAGAATCTTTCCAGTATCTCAATATTTGATCTTGACCCCCAAAGCTCAATGCCCTAGCACCAAATAGGTTTATAAATGGCTTCATAAACTCAGACTTTACTAATTAGAGATAATTTTTGACCAGCAACGATTAACCAGTAAATTTTCTTCAGTTTTAATCCTAGTTGTTTTCGTTTGGCGAATATGTTCTTCTTCCAGGTCAGGCAAAATTCAATATAAATGCATACGTACTTAACGAGATCTTGTTACTATTGATGTCAATTTAGTGAGACAGGTGGATGATTTTCTTAGCGTTACGTAGAGATTTAGTTTCGTTGATTCACATGCGCCACACATAGGTCCAAACACACTGCCCTGGGGAACGCCAGCGCAAACAGAATGAAGAGAAGGTATTTCATGTTGATATTGGACAAGGTAATATCTATCTTGTAGATAGAATAAAGGAATTATGAAATAATTTAGAGTAAGGATTTTTCTGATTTTATATACAAAATTGTTGTGCCATGTCTTGTCAAACATTATGATATATCCAAGAATGATTTACCACAATATCTATTTATTCCAATGATTGATGAGGTTGATGAGTAGTTGACACAGTGAATTGGTTCAGTAGTTGCATATTGAGGCCTAAAGCCAAATTGGTAATTGAGTATTACCCGGGGGCTTATTAGTGTAGTTAGTATTCTATTCTTGGTAATTATAGTTTTTCCAGGCTTGTAGTGAACAATTTCGTGAGTAATGATTTAAAAAGGGACTTCTCTATTTAATCGACACAGATTTCAGCATACTAAATCTTGATAGAATCGTCATTATTTAATTTACTGGGAATAAATTTAATAAACATACGTTTACTGTCACAAACACATATTAATTAAGATCTATTTCACAGTAAAATTAATAATGTCAGTAGTTGCAATACGCATAAATATAAGGCAATGTTATTCCCTTATATTTATATAAATAACAAACTAAAAGAAGGGTAAACAATAGTAAGTAGTAAATAATTGGAATTATAGTAAATTTCTATATATGCTCAAGTTGCAGGATGAATATAATGAAGTGATGTATTACATCCACTTTAAGTCCTCTTTGTAACAGAAGTAATAGGGTAATAAATATAACATTTTTATATTTTGTTTTTAGAGAAATGGTTTCAGAGAATTTGACCTAGAGACCCTACCCTATACCCTATATTAGTAGTAATAATGTTGCAACAGCTTTTCTGTGTTGAACATAATGGCTTTGGATAGGCGCCAATAGTGAAGCATCAGTACAAATAAAATATAACTGAATTCATTTGCAAACGTATTATTATAATAAAACAGATTGTTGATTTCAAAGCATCTCCGCAAAATTAATAGGTCATGTTGAAAAATTTATTATACTATAAATATAGTGCTCGTGTCGAGTTGCGATTGAACATATTTTACATATTCTCTACAAACATAAATATAAATGATTATGTCTATCATGTTGTATGGAATTTATAATTATACATGTATTATGCGTTTGTAAAGCTTTTCAGTGTCTGAACAATATATTGAAATAAAAGCACAATTTAAACCTATGAAATTTAATGCTATATTATAAAAGTTACATTAACATTTGAAATAAATAATTAAAGTTAAAGTAAAAGAAAAATGCTCCAAGATAATATTTTTTCCTGATGTACTCAGAATTCGTAACAAAAATAGAACAATGATAAAAAGTTAATTATGAAGAATCTAAATATGTGCTTCAAAAGAATATAAAATTCCGTATTCATATTGTAGACCAAATATTATTATATTTTGTACGAATTTTTTTATATATGATTCTATTAATTTAATATATATGATTCTATTGTTATTAATGTGGAAATGAATTTCGTACTTCGAAAACTTAACATAATTATAAAAGAATGTATTCAGTATATCAATAGTTACTTGAAATTATTTTATTTTGCTTGTAGCTTAAAGAGCACTTTCTTTCTTCCCCTGATATTCCTGAAAATAAAATGTTTACTACTAAAAATATCTTCATATACAGTGCGTTAGAATAATTTGCAATAAATTTGGTATTTTTGTAATATAGATTGTTGAAGAATTTCCTCTAGGATGTCAGTTTTATCTTACTGTTTGCGCAGATGTTGCAAAAATAACGTCTTTGGCGATTTATTCCATTATTAAATAAAAATTCCTAAAATGCTATAAATGATGCTATATTAAAAATAATAATTAAAAGACGAGAAATATTCATTCACACGTTAACGCAATTGAAAATGCATAAATTATTAACAAGAGAAAAGTAAATAATGGAAACCCCAAATAAAATTCAATATCTTAAATTAACCAACAACCTCAGATTAAATTAAATGTCCGAAATTGCCACCGTTCTATCTTAAGCACATCTTAAACAATTAAACGCTTCCAAACAATTAACGCCTGTACATTATTTAAAACATACTATTATTTTAATCCATTACTTTTCGATTCGGTTTCTCGGTTTTGTAAAGTCAATTTTACTTTTAAAATACCAATTGGATTTTATCTAATGAGCAAGAAAGCCATTTCAGAGGTCGTCTTCAACTAACTCGATAACATTAGCTAGAACGTCTTGATTGTCGAGATTAGGAAATAAATCAGCAAGAGTTGGGACTACGTTGTCTAACCCTAAACCTAAATAAAGTTTTGATATAAATAGAAATTAGAGGTAGCTTAAAACTAGTTTTCAAAATATCGTGATGGTTCCCACTTGCTTGGCGAAAAGCACGTCGAGTAACCTGTATTCTTTCAGTGTTTGTGGAGAACTTGTCTCCTGTTTATTTTTAATATCGGACTTACTTTACTTACTTTGTAAAAATAATTATTAAAAGTATAACATTGTCTTCTTCATTTAACTGATATATTTTCCGTAGATGATTATGTGATGTCAAACCTAATTTATTTGAAGTTATTGCTTTTTAAAAGTACTTGTCGAACTAGCCAATGCATGACTGATTTAATGTTTTCTATAATCACTTTCGCAAGTTCGGAGAAGGTTTCAATTAATTTTTTTGAATAGATCTAGCTCGAAAATTCACGATAGAATGGAGAGTTTACAACTTCTGATAGTGAGGAGTTAGTTACTTAGATTGGTGAAGTTTCAAAGTCAGCGGTTTAAAGTAAATCAGACGTTAAACGAACCATCGATCAAATCAATTTGCGATAATACGACTTGATAAACTTCACGTTATGGTAGGTAGAGATGCTGATAATTACTACGAGTACTACAAAATGGTTAGCAAAATCATAAGACCCAGTTAATTGGAGTTTTTACTACAGGTCGCTGTCCTTTCTTATTATTAGCTGTCGTTTTTTACGTAAGCTTGGCATTATTTCTATGTAATTAAGTAGACAGTCTACGAAAAGTTATTTAAAAACTGTATTTGGTTATACGTGTTCATGTCGATAATTATTCAATTATAGATAGAAACTAATTTGTAATAAAAATATCTCAATAAATGAATATTAGAATGGATTATTTTAAACAGATTTAGGCTGTTCGAAAGAGTATAGAGGGAAGACAGTTTCAGATTATAGGTTTGTTTTCAATTATTAGGCTGCTTCAAACGTTGTTTCATTAAGGGAACTAAACGTAAACCAAGCATCATATTTCTAATATGAGGAATGATTTAATGAATATGTTATAATTAGAAGAAAATAGTTTATAGAAACACATAGAAACATTTCGTGTTTACTCTAAAAAACGGTAGGTATTTTACAAGATACCTCTTTGCAAAGGTAAAGTTAACTTGTTTATTATTATTATTGTCTATTATTTGAAGAAATATAATGAATATAACTTGTGAACCCTAAGGAATCGATAAAATATACGGGTATTTTGTGGTTGAGAAGTACCTCCTCTAGGACCTCCTTCGTTTGACCCATGACTTACAGGACACTCTGTATAAATATTTGAGCATGTAATAAACACAATTTTAAATATTTTAAATTCATCCAAGGGTTGAATATTATCCACCAAATATCGATCGTAAATTGTAGGGGTGTAATATTGATTATTATTAAAATCGGAAGAAAAAATTAAGAATAAAAGTTTTTGGTCTTGATAAATAAAATATTGGAAGCTGAGTAGAATTATATTATTCAAAAATCAATATGTTATTTAGTTACATTGTATTATATATAATATAAATATTTATTTTTCATTTCAACTAGAACTTCATTGTATGTTAGAAATTAATTTTTGAAGATTCATAGTCATATTAATAATGAGTAACAACACTTGTGGCGAATAATTTAGTTCCTGAAAATGCCTTGGCCACATATATGAAGCTATTTTAAATATATAATTAAGTTTCCAAACTACAGATTTTGTCAGTACATTGCAGTTATGGACTTAAATTCTGGCGGAGGCGCCAATGTTGTGAACCATTACGACGAAATATTAAAAATTATTTTCCAAATTGGCATTTATGAAATGGAACACGTCCATTATAATTAACACCATACCCTTGACATTATTTAGTTAAATAATTTATCTGCCATACTGATATAATCAGTAACGCTCACATTCTTTTATTAAACAACAAATTTAAACTTAGAAATGAAAAACTTAGAAATGAAAGAATAATATTTTTATTAATAAAAAAACGCAAATTGTGTCCTCCACCTCATCCAGTACATAAGTTCATGCACTTTCTCGTACTATGAAAAACATTTCTAGCGTTACAGTTGTACACTCTTTACTATTTCTTTTCCAGATTTTGTAAATTGTAAATCAGTATTTTTCTAGAAAGAGAACATAAAATAGTTAATAAATACGGAAGCCCTTCAAGGAACTTAAGTCCTGTATACAAATTAATCAACCAGCCTTAAGAACCTATTGCAACATCTCGTTGAAAGTAACCCCCAAAAAGGTAACCATCGTGAACTCAAAATGTTTAAAGTTAAAAGAGTTAATAAAACTATTTAAATATGTTATTTCTCTATCCCTTTAATTTGATGGTATAATTGAAAAATAGCGGGCCCAATAATTCTTTTGCGAGAAGCTGTAATCCAAGCATCACTTTTATGGAGACGTAGGTAGGGGAGATTCATTAAAAATATACAAATTACATTATTAGTATATAGGTATATGCATTTTTAAATTGACGTAGCCCTAAAGATTAAATCACGCTTCATCTTATAATATAATATTAAATCTAATATAGGGTCTTTCAATAAGGATGCTGTTTTTAAACGTAAATAAAATAAGTTGTGTATAAGATATCCATTCAACTTTTATTTATTTTAAAGAATATTTTATGACATTACGTATGGAATATAACATCGTTCAAATGTTTGCAGTGACTTTGCTTGGTGGAATGTATTCGGGAGGTTCAATTTTCGATGACATTGTCGCATAAATCTGACTGAATTTGTTGGATGGCGTTCGTTATGTTGACTTTCAGGGCATCCATTGTTTGCAGCTTATTTCTATAGACCTGCGATTTAAGACAACCGCAAAAGAAGAAGTCTAAAGGCGTTAAATCGTACGATAGCTGTACTGTGCGCTCGCCCTTAACGGTTATAGCAATAGCAGTTTCGTTTTGGAAGAAGTATGGACCGATTATTCCCCCAGACCAAAATTCGCACCAAACAGTGATATTTTCGGGATGTATTTGATACTAGTGTATCTCGTGTGGATTTGTATAATTCCAAATCCGATATTTCCATTTGCTTGTTCACATATCCACTTATCCAAAAATGGGTCTTGCCCTTAAAGATGATTTTTTGAAAAATTTTAGTCAACTTCCAACTGCTGCAGAGCCCAATCAGCGAACACACGGTTGCCTATGGTCGTTTACCTTAAGTTGCTGAGTGAGTTGGATTTTATACGGATGATGACCAAATTTTCGATGCAGAATTTGAAGTCGCAAAGAGTTCCTGTGTACGACAAGAAATTGACTACCTCGGGTTTTCCCGTACAATCTCATGCACAACACGGATGTTTTCAGCAGACTTTACGTTTCAGTGACGTATAGGTGTTGGCTGATAATTTATCAAACCGGCGAATAATTTATCATCACGTAGTGCGTGGAATGTTTCTCGAGCATTAATTTTGAAAACAAAATTTGATGATTTCTACAGATTTTTAAAAGCTATAATTATCCACAGTAATTTTCCATACACTACTGAATAATTTTAAATAAATTTAATAGATGTTGCTTCACCAGCATAGCTGCTATAGCCTAGTAACTTTCGAGCGTTCCTATTGAGAGAATTTTTAGATTCATTAAACCACTGACAGTATTCAAGACGCCTCGGAAAATTGTCGATACAAAGGATTGATATGATTACATCTTATACGAAGGCTTGAATATATTTTAATATATTTGAGAAGGGGTAATATATTTGAGAAAATATACACGACATTCAGCTATCCCGAAAACATGAATGCTGGATCTGGAATTCGAACAATTCCTTATATAATAATTAAGGATGAATAACTATACCGCGTATTCAAATTCCATTCGACACAAATCGTTTAAATTGTTATATCGTGTGAAATAAAATTCATCAAGATTTCTTTTATTGAAATTAATATAATGCTGTTATTTATTAAATTTAGGGATATTAATACAATACTTTCAAATATTAATTTTTCTATTTGTATACATATCTATATACGGAGTAAAGTGATAATATGCAATATTATAGAAACACTTTTTAGGAAAATGACGCGCATTCAGTTCAATGTTAAATATTAATTTCTTTTTAAATATACGAAATATTAATTTTGTCATACATTTGGTATTATTTAGAACATCAACTAATTTACTTGTTTTCATAAAATCACAAGTCTGTAACAATAGCTAATGAAATCTGACAAATAAACAATTTGTTTGCAGTATTTCAAATCTACCTACTTACTTTGTGTCAGTTAAAATTTGACAAATATTTACATGCAAAATAATTAAGTTAGGTAAGTTGTAGCAGATAATAATGGTAAAACTTACAAGGATATACTTTTATTAATTAAATATGAAAATATAAAGTTTACAAAACGTATATATTTTAATTGAATCAATTCTTCTTACTTGAAGCAATGATTGAAATTAAATTTAGTCGTATTCTATGATGTTAACAATTTTCAAAGCAAACTGAATTACATAAGATAGTATATATAACCATGAATGCAACAATTATATAATATATACTTATTATAGATAAAAGGTTTATATCTTTCTTATGAATTAATTAATCCCTATAGAACTGGATATGAGCTGTTCTCATTTAAACAAATGTCGGATTAACGATAATTAATGTAAATTATTATTTAAAAAAACAACTAAAAAATATATGAATGCTGAAATAGAAACGGAAATTAAAAATGTATACTTATTAATTACTAATACTTTTATATGGCATAATTTTCAGTACATTTTTAAATATTACCATATGATTATTAATTATTTTATATTACAAAATGGTTTTGAAGTCCACAATTATATGAATAATAACCACAAAATCTTAAATTAATGTTTCTTGTGATATATAATTTTGAAGTTATATATTTTTAGGTACATTTCTTAAATAAATAACCATTGCATAATTTAAAACTTAAGCAAACTTTTATTGAGTTACAGATAATATTATTTTGCAATATCAATAGTTCCAATAAATGAAAATGATTCAAATCAAAATATTATTTGAAACTTCTTGCTGTAATTATACCTACAGTGAAAAAGTCATTCGGTATTAACATTTGTGTTTGAGTAGAAAATTGACTTATATGTTTTAATCTTCTGTTCAATATTTTGTCCATGAAATAAAATCACCTTTTCCCTAAAAACAGTAATGAAATAATGACATTACTGTTGACAGCTTTGGATTTGAAATTAAAGAAGGAAATGTTTTAAAGTGCTCAAATGAAGCTCTTCAATAATGTGACACAATGAAGGCATATCTATCTCAATAAGTTGCTATAATTATTCTCCAATTCCAAATTCAATAGGCTTGAATTTGAAATTTTAACTTAAACTTTTTCTACATTATTCTGCATGTACTGCATCATTCTATATTTTTAAATTTCCGAATAAAATCAATATAAGATGGGTCTTTTGATTTAGATGTTATAGACTAACTGAAGAAAATTTCAAAAATATGTTGAAAAAATAATATCCTTTACTATTTACGAATAATAATGTTCTCATGCCTTATTATTAATAATCTCAGGTTTAAGAGGGGTGTAATTTGTTTATAAAGATGCAGGTCATTATTGCTTAATGTTGTATTTAACAGTATAGATCCAGATAAATTATAGGATCGATAAATACTTTAATAAAAGTTATGTAGAAAGAATACCATACATCAGTTCAGTAGTATCATTTTGCCTATTTATTTTAAAATTATTAATTTTAGTTAATTCATAATGAAATTTGGTTAGTCTACAAAAATATAAGAAATGTTAAAAAACCTAAAAATAGTTGAGAAACATACTATGAAAAAAAATATTTTGTTTAACTAACTAATAAACTGTGCGAACAATTATATTATTACATTATAAAAATTCTCAGATTTAGGGGTGTTATACGTATAAATAAGACACCTGATGGTGTTTACAGACTACATTTTATTTATATTTTAACCATATTATATAGAAATTATACAAAAGTATTTTAATTCTAACTTAAAACTAGTTAAACGTCGATCCCCTGACGAATACTGAAGGTACTGATTTAACCTACTAGTTCTTGGCATTCCTCGTCCATATTTCACGAGTTTGATTCTCTTACATGTATTCTATTTAAGCTCGTTAGTATTTAATAACATACATGGATAATTCAGTAAAGTTCAGATCTGTATATAATTTCAATGGATAACGTCCTCGGTCAACAACTAAAAGTACGCCAAATTTATGGTGATGTTCAAACTTTTGCAGAAACTGATAGACCGGGAAAGGTCGAGGCATGTTCGAGCGGGTTTGGGGAATACTGGAAAGAGAATAATGGGATACTTAAATTGAACCAGGTCCATTTGAATTCATTTTGTGGTAGTGTAACTATTTGGCAAATTGTTGGGTAAGAAATATTCCTTTATTTTTCTCATTGTTCAGTATATTATATAAGCAGGGGCTAGTATAAAATTAAAAAAAATAAAACGTTACTATAGTTTGTAAGAATATTTTTATAAGGAAACCATATATAATTAATTTTGTGTATATTAACGTACATATACTTAAATTTAAATATATTGAAATTATGAACTGTAAAATTTTCATCGCCAATTATGTCTTTGAAATTGAGATAATTCTTTGAAGTTGCAATAATACGCCAAATATACTTTGTTGAATGTTCACAAAAACAATAGGTAGAAAGAAAGTCTTGACAAGAAAGGGCAGGTAGATTTTTATTGCAATCAGGTGACTTCTAGTGGTAGTTATGTTACTTAATAAATTTAAATCACTTATTGTTAGAAAATATTCATGAATGTGGTAATATATGAAATTCTTGGTAAAATATTTATGTAAGTAATTTTCACATCGCTCACTTACACTATAGAAAGAAATTATTTGCGTTATATGTACGAGGACAAAATTAATATTAGACATCACGTAGGATATTAAAGGTAAATTATATGTTTTAGAGTGGTCCCAAACTTGTAAGTTGTGGATTTTTTTTGTATAGGTATTTAATAGTCATTTAAATTTGAACCAGTATTATCATTCCACTGGGCTAACACACATTAAACCGTTTTTAAACCGATCTATTCTTGCATTTAAAAAATAATATGTTCCATTTTACGCAACATTAGCAAAGTATCATTTTCAATATCGTTTTTGAACTATTTTTACTGCACATCTTGAATCATTACACTAAAATACATGATTTGAGAAGATATAGTGAAATATATTTGTATCATTTTAAAAAAATCATATGATAAAAGCAAATTATTATTTCATTTTAATTTAAAAGAAAAATAAAGATTTTTCTTTTGAGTAAATTTGATTATAGTAATACATAATAAAATTAAATGCATTTATAATTTTTAGAAGAACCTCAATAATGAATAAATTTATTTATGTTACTTGTTACATTTGTTTGTTGATTTATTATTATCCAAATTTTAATAGAACCGTGTTGAATATTTAAATCATTAGTTTTTGAATATATAGCATAAACATTAGTTTTTTCCTAAGGCTATTTGTGAAAAAACTGCAAGATTTTTAAAAAACGGTGTATAATAAAAGAATTTTTGGTTAAAATAAAAATATACCATTGGCCCTAAATATACCATTATTTTAGAAATAATGGTGATGAATCTATGTGGATAAATAATTATGAAATACTTTCACACAAATTTATTATATACAATTTATATCGCACCGTATTTTCCGGTACAAGATGAAATTGTTTTCGCTATAAAAATTATCATTATAAGTGCAAATGTACTCATGTCTCCCAGGTAAATGCTAAGACTTTCTTCTAGTCTTTATTGTTCAATATTGGTAAAAAACAGTAAAAACGATAGGACTACAAATAATTGAAATAAATAATGAACACGGGTAAACTCGGTAGCTTCAAACGTTTGATACCAACGGTCGAATTAAAAATGCATGTTTAAATAATTTGTAAATGAGATCGTGAAAATATTTGTAATATATTTGTATGTTTCACACTACTTCATTTATTTTTCATTCTTCAACTGTTTGCTATGTGACTCTCATTATTAAAAATATACATATAATGTGCATTATTATTTCCAATAGTTTCAAATAATATACAGGGAAATTTTACTAAAGAATACTATAAAACAAAAAGTCATTTGTCAATTAAATCCTTAATAAAAATATGATAAAACATAAAATTTCACATTTAAATAAATGGAACTTAACATATTGATATTAAGTTAGTTATTCATTAATTAGTTAGCTAGCTATTATATGTTAGCTAGTTATTCATAGTTAAATACCAATCGGTATATTAAAGCTTTGTAAATAATAATATTAAGTTCATTTAGTTCTTTTAAGAAAAATCTCATAAACAGTACTGCCATTAATTACTAGTACTGCTATAAATATTATCAATTTGATATTTATTGTTATATCTGCAGAGTATTTCTGTTCAACATTATTAACAACAACTATAAAAGGAATTAGTGAACAACATTAATGTATGAGAATATTATAATAAATGATACAGTTAAGATATACAAAATATACGTTGTACATAATGCAAGAGAATATAACCAAATATATTTCTATTATTCTAAAATATTCATCTGATAACTGCAAGTTACACGTTTCCGTTAATTTAAAAGAAATAATATTTAAAATTGAAATGTTTCCTTTATATGAATTAGACTATTTTAATATAAAAAATTAGACGTATTTATGGTTTTTAATTAGAACTAAATAATTATAACTTGATCTACTTTCCATTTGAGTTGATAGCAAAATTTCAATTAAATTACTCTAAATTTTATTTTTTTTTGCATTATTCCGAATAATTTGATGCATCTCATATTTGTATATTTTATATTCATTTTGTGATTAAACGATTAATATGAATACATATTATTAATTAAAGAATTCATTAAGTAGCGTACAATAAAAAAATCTCTTAACAACTAATTTATAAGTACATGAATGATTTACTTATAGTATTTATGTTGCTTAATAATATGCCTATTAGAATAAAAATATATTGTTGTTTCAAAAAATTCTATTAATAATGTCAATCATAAAATATGTTTACTTATATTTTTTATATTTTAATTTGATTTATTTTCTATGTCCGAATTATCTTCATAAGTACGATTCAACTCGCATGATCTAGTTATTCATAATTAATATTAATTGATAGTTTAAAGAATTGTCAGTTTTAACAATGACTGCATGTAATAATAAACAATAATCTCCAAAGGGTAGGTACTGATGTTAATTAACGGTTTTATTATAAATTGTAATTAAAATAACATATATTTTCATTATTGTATCCATACTTTGCTTTATCAGTTTCATACGCATTATACTGTCTGCATTGTATTTGTGTTCACCCCTATTTAAAAAAAGAATTATTTACTTGCTTATTTTCAAAAATTTACTTGCTTTTTTACTTGCATATTTTCAAAAACCTTTTTTCAATTATAAGTGTGATATATCCTATTTGACATAAACACATCTAAATTATTTATAAATTCGACTGATTTGGCTTACTAAAATTATGCAGAAATGGTAATTTGGATAAATTATATTGACATCCTATATATTTTATACTGTAAATTGTTAATAAAGAATATGTCAATTGCAGAAATTCATTAATTTAAATAAAGTGTTCTAATACTTGTATCTAGTTAAACTCGGTAAACTGGTCCAATAATTACTTTAGTAGAAATTAATTATCATCATGAATGTTCGAAAGTTTCAAAATAATAGTAAATAATACAATAAATCGTTTCAGTGGAGGTGTATAAAATATACATTGTATATAATGAAAGAAAATATAGCCAAATGTATTTCTATTTCTTTACAACTGTCGTACAATAACTGTCACTTCTCTATTAAGTTAAAAAAAAACATTTTTAATAGTTAACATTTTCCTTTTACATGACATTTCTATGTATTGATTACTTATATAGAAATTTAGATGCGTTTATAGTTTGATTTTAATTACATATTAATAATGCATACATCGATCTATTTTACATTTGTGAGTTGATTGTAATGTTTTAATACAATTAATGAAAATCTTTAATTAAACATATATTGCAAAAATTTGTTTTTTAAACATAATCCAATTCATTTTATATAATGCATATTTTTATATTTTATAGGTTATATTCGTTAGTTAATTGCATATTTAGTACAAATACGAATCATTAAATATAAATTAAAAAGACGGGACTCTTAAAACAGTGGACTGTAATAGAAAACTGTAATAATTCTTTGGTTAATAATTTGTCCATAATCATACTGTAAAATTGTTTGCAATTTTTATGTTGCTTGACAATATTGCAATTCGAATAATAGTATATTGTTGCTCATAATAATTTCAGCATAATGTTAATAACGTCAATGAGCCGACTTAAATAAAGAATAAAATAATTAAAATAATTTAAATATATATTTGTTACATAGAATTTGTATCACCCCGTATTTCTCCAGTATTAAATGAAGTTGTTTCTTATATATAAATTATTATTACAAAAAGTGGGACTATCCTCATATACATATCTCAGGTAGATTGAAAGTCTTTGTTCTTGCATTATGCAATGTTAGCAAAAACCGATAAATACAGTAACCGAAAAAAAGTTAAGATAAACTAGTGCGGGTAACATCTCAGTAGCATTAAAAGTTTGATGGTGATGGTCGAGTTAAAAACGTGTAAATCTTAATCTGTTTCAGAATGAATTTAAATATTTTTCATTTAAGTGGTGACAAATTAGGACGTCTGGCCAAGTAATTATGTAAGTAAATTATTATTGATTCTATTAATTTTAAAAGTATTTGTGGGGATAAAATATTTCGAAGGCATGAATGCCTAGAATTGTTACGGGACTCAAAAAATGTAATTTATAACTGTAATTTTCTCATGTAGATTTATATACATTTAAATAACAATTATTTTGAACTATACTTGAATTATTATTTTGCTTGGGATATTGAATTATTAGTATCATAATTTTATGATAATTTTCATTACATTTCTTCATTTGGTTTTATTTTAATCGAAAGAATAAAAATCATGTCAATGTTTTCAAAACTTTCGTATAATAATTATTGCATTATAAAACAAAATAAGCATTAGAAAAAAGAAAAGATTTTGTATATCTTTGAATTTTAGGTAGTGAATGTATTTCACTAAAAGACTATTATCAAAAGATATTTTTACGAGTATTATTGCATTTAAAATTAATTATTCCTCAAAATCTATAATTTAGCTTTTTAAAATCGAGTAGGAATGATTATTTGGATAATTTAGATAGATAGTATCAATGAAGATGTATAAAATATGCCTTGTATATAATGCAAGAAAATATAGCCAAATGTACATATTTATATTACTTTAAAACTATTATAAAATATCTGTAACTTCTCTATTAAGTTAAAGGAAATATTATTTATAATTGACATTTTTCCTTTTGATTATTTCAATATGTTTATTATTTGTTTTTAATTAAATTCCTCATTATGAATATCTCGATCTATTTTACAACTGTGAGTTGATTATAATAGTTTAATAGAATTAATCCAAATCTTTGTTATTAAATTCTTTATTATTAAAAAATTATTAAATATATAGTACAAAAGTTTGATTTTTAAATATAATCGAATTCATTTTAAATAGGGCATATTTTTATATTTTATAGGCTATATTCCTTGGTTAATTAAATATTTAGTACGGATACAAATTATTAAATAAATCGTTAAAAAGACATAGCTCTTAAAGCAGTGGACTATAATAAAAACTTTATAATTCTTTGGTTAATAATTTACCCACAATCATACTGTAAAATTTTTATAATTTTTATGTTTCTCGATAATATTTCAATTAGAATAGTAATTGAATAGTAGTTAATAACGTCAGTGAGCCGATTTACATAAACAGTATAAAATAACTTTGATATATAACACATACTTGTAACATAGAACTTGTATCACCCCGTATTCTTCCAGTATCAAAGGAAGTTGTTTCTTATACATAAATTATTATTATAGAAAGTGCGACTATTCTCAAATACATATCTCAGGTAGATTCAAACCTTTTGTTCTTGCATTATTCAATGCTAGCAAAAACCGATAAAAACATTAACCGAAAAAAAATTAAGATAAGCTAGGCCGGATAATATCTCAGTAGCATCAAAAGTTTGATCGTGATGGTCGAGTTAAGAACGTGTAAATCTTGATCGGTTTCAAAATGAATTTAAATATTTTTTATTAGTGGTGACAAATTAGGACGTCTCGCCAAGCAATTATGTAAGTAATTTATTATTGATTCAGTGAAGTTGAAAAATATTTATGGGAATAAAATATTTCGTAGCCATATTATGCCCTGAATAATTATCTGACTCAAAACATTTAATTTTCAATTGCAATTTTCTCACATTTTAGATTTATATATATATATATATATATATATATATATATATATATATATATATATATATATATATATATATATATATATATATATATATATATATATATATATTTAAATAACAATTATTTTGAACTATATTTAAATAATTGATTTGATTGAGATCTTGAATTATTATCATAATTGTATGACAACTTTCATTTTATTTCTTCATTTACTTTTATTTTAATCGAAAGAATAAAAATCATGTCAATGTTAATGTTTGGTATAGCAATTTTTGCATAATAAAACAAAGAAAGCATTAGAAAGAAGAGTAGATTTTGTCTATTTTTGAGTTTTAAATAGTGGATGTATTTTACTAGAAAACTATGCTATAACCAAAAGATATTTTTATTATTGCATTCTTACTTTGGACTATTAATTTCATATTTATCATTCTATCTGCAATTTGTATTTAACATGATTCCTCAAAAACCTTCGTTATTTTGTTGACCTTAAAGACTGTGACGTTATTTGAAATACACTGGTGATATATACATAGCTAAATAAGGTTTTAAAATTTCAGTTATGATTTGGTTTCCTAAAATTGAGTCAGAATGCTTATTTGGATAAATTATATAGACACTCTCTATATTCTGTACTATATATTGTTAATAAAAAACATGTCGATCGACTAAAGTTATATATGAAGATTTCATTATTTACAACTAGTCAACATATATAAAATTGCATTAATAATTATATTAAAAGTAATTAATTAACGTCATTAATGTACGATAGTAACAATGTTATAATAAATAATACAATAAATTATTTCTAAGATGTATAAAATATACCTTGTATATAATGTAAGAAAATATATCCAAACATATTTTTATTATTTTAAACCTTTCATATAATGTTTTGCTTCTTTTAAATAAAATATTATTTTACAATAGGATTTTCCTTTTTAAGCGCATTTAATTAACTGATATGTAGAAATGTTAAACGCGTTTATAATTTTGTCATCAACCATAATAATGGATTACTTTGTCAGTCACATTAGTGAGTTAATTGTAAAATTCTATTAGAACTATTTCAGATCTTTATAACACAAATTATTAAATATTTAGCATATTATTAACACATAAACATATTGTCAGTTTTTATAATTTTGAGACTGTTGAATAATATAACCGGTAAAATAAAATTATAGTGTGCGATAATTTCATACAGTAATCACAAAATTATTTAGTCATCAAATGACTTTATTACTTCCTTTGTTTGACCTGTGAAATCATCATGATATTTTACAAATATAAAATCATCATGAAATTTTTTACATTGAAACGCTCTTTCATAACAAATATAAATTGCTGAAAGTTTACAATGATGACATATTAGGAACTTCCTATTTATCATTTCAAATATATAGGGTGTGAAAGTTACAATTGTCTATTCTAATAAGATAAATATGTTAGAGCATCTAAATCAACGAGTTTAAATTAAAATGAAAATTATCTGCCCAGGAATAATTGAACATTGAACACAAAGTGTTTACATTCGTATCAACAAATCTCAGATAGTTAAGGGAAAATATGCGAAACTTTATCACCGCACTGTATATTGTTTCTTGTAATAATTTCAGTAATACTGTTAAGAAAGTCGTACAAATTGATATGTGCACATATTTATAAAATAAATTTAAATTTATACTTATTATATGCAATTTGGATAGCTCTATATTCTTCCGGTAAGAAAATTAAATTGCTTTCTATGTACAAATTATCATTATATGTATGATTGCATTCATATATCTTAGGTAGAAACGATGCCTTTATTCTAGAAAATATTACATAAAAAGACAGTAAAAACAGTAGATAAGCTAGGGCAGGTAAAACTCAGTAGAATTAAATTTTTGATAGTTACGTCCAAATTAAAATCATAACTATATATTAAATAACTTGAAAGTTAATTAAAATGTTTGTGGGAGTTGCGACATATTTGAAGACTTTTGGCGAAGTAATTATATAAGTGAATTTTATTATTGATTGGGTGAAGTAATGCGGGGTTAAATATTTCATATTAAGAAATATAAAGTATAAATACAATCATATTTAAGATTGATATATATATATTTCAATAATTATTATTTTGAACAGATTATGCATAATGATTTTGCTTGGAATCTTAATTTGTTTTTAATTTCATGTATTTTCATCACATATCTGCAAGTACTTTTATTTTCATCACAAGAATAAAATGTCAATCATACCAGTACTACAGTTTTGTATAGCAGTTATTATATTATAAAGCAAAGGAGGACATAGAAAGAGTATTGTTATATTTGAATTTTATTTTTAAGATCTATTTTACCAAAAAAGTTATTAAACTATATAAGTAATTTAAATTTTTAATATTCTCATATAATATGAGTATCTTTAATACTTTCTTTTATTATTATACTCTATGTAGACACTAACTGTGGGAATTTACTTATATATTTTACTTGCTGTTTATCAAAATTTCAGCATGCGTTGTAAGAATCATTTATTTTTTATAAACAGACCTATATTGGGTTTTACAATTTTAACTATGATTTTATTTCTTTAAATGATGCGGAAATTATTTGGATAATTTGTATGAACATCCTGTATACTTCAAAGTTATATGTTTAATATCTACAACTATTTAAAATGTGTCAATTTAGCCTAATGATTACATTAAAAGGATTTAATTAATATCAGCTATTTATGAAAGTGGCAATGTTATAACAAATTTTACAGTAAATCATACCAGTTAAAATATACAAAATATGTCTCGTATATAATGCGAAATATATGTATATTAACACTTTGGCATGATAACCACAAGTTAAGTCTTTCATTTAATTTAAAATGAATATTTCTTTACAAATAATTTCTTTCCTTTACATGAATTTGATTAAATTAGTACGTAGAAATAATAATTCCATTTTAATTCTTTGATTTTATCCTAGTAATGGATAACTTGATCTCTTACATTTGTTTGATAATTGAAAATCTTAATATAAGTATTCCAGATCTTTATAATATAAATTATTTTTATGTAGCTCAAAAATTAGATTTTTGTTTAAATCAGATTCATTCTATATATCTCATATTTTTATATTTCTCGGTTTATATTTATGTTTATTAAGCCGTTAATACGGATACATATTAATTAAAATATTTATAAATACAGAACTTGTCGAAAAATGGCGTATAGTGGATATTCCTTTGGGTAAAAATTTGTTAGCACGTTAGCATATTGTCATTTTTTATTGTTTAATAATAATACTGTTAGTTTAAAAATATAGCAGTGTATACTACTAATTTCAGTAGTATAACTACATATATTTATTATATATAATTTATAACACCCAGTACATCCGATAAAATAAAATTATTTTCTATGTACAAATTAACATTATAAGTACAAAGGAACTCATATATCGCAGGTAAACGCAGTCTTTGTTCGAACGTTATACAATTTTAGCAAAAAAAAAACATTAAAAATAGTGGACAAACAAAGTTGAGATAAGTTAGGCCGGGTAATATTTCAGTAGCATCAAACGTTTGATAGTGTCGGTTGAGTTAAACACACATATACATCTCAAATATGTTATTTGAAAATCAAAGAAATTTTTGTGAATGTGGTGACATAAGTCAAGATGTTCACCGAAGTAATTATATAAGAAACAATTTTATTATTGGCTAGATGAATATGTTGGGTTAAAATATTTCGTAATTGTCGTGTGTCTTGACTCATTATGTAACCGAAGACATGTCGAATGTAAATATAATAATTTCATTTAAGCAATTATTTTATTTGGAATTATAATTTGACATTTCTTGTTTAATGTAATTCCTTCTAATTTCTTTCTTTGTTATACTTTTAATAGAAGAATAGAAATCATGCATTTCAA
Source organism: Rosalia funebris (assembly GCA_037954035.1). Classification (NCBI taxonomy): domain Eukaryota; kingdom Metazoa; phylum Arthropoda; class Insecta; order Coleoptera; family Cerambycidae; genus Rosalia; species Rosalia funebris. The sequence goes on along the minus strand of JAZFAV010000010.1, from coordinate 13,329,124 downwards.
AATTAAGATTTCGTATATAAATTAATTTATTATCTATTGATATAACGAGGAATCGTTACAAAGAAAATTTTTGTTCATCTTCAAATTTTACGTATTAGATTTTACTAAAATGATATTCAACTATACAAATCATCTTATATTTTTAAGATTTTCATATACATATGAGTATGTTTTATAACTTTTATAATCACTTTATTATATTGATAATTTAATGAAACATAAGTGTGCAATGTGCCATGTACACATGTTTCACTAATTGTCAGAATTTCCTTATTTTAAAGTGTAACTGATTATGAGATATTTTCACTTAGTAATGGGTCTTAGATGACTTCAATAAGATTTACATTTTCCACGGGTATTACTGTTAGTTTTTTATAATTTGCTGGTCTGGTTGACAGTTCATAATGACTTAATGACAACGAAAAAATATTTATTACTTATAAAGATTTCAACATTTTATTATGGGACCTTCACCATATACAATATACAGTTACTGTGTGTTATTTGCAATAATTTTGAAATTTAAAATATTGACAAAACTTATTAAAACATATTGTTATAAAACCGTAAAACATTAAATAAAAAAAAACTTACAATTTACAATCATACTACGATTATAGATGTTTTCAATATGGGGTCCTTACTTTGCATTATCTACTTCATACTCACTATGCTATCTACAGAGTATTAATGTCTGACATTATTTTTCAAATATCTTACTTCTTTACTTACTCATTTTAAAATTGCAACTTTTTTGAAATTATAAGGGTGGCATATCTCGTTTATTATAAAAAAACCTCTGAATCAGAATTCTAAACTATACTTTAGGTTTTCACCTATAATTTGGCTGTTTAGTAAAGTTTATTTCAATTATCCAATCTATGCTGGAATACATAATATTTGTGTTAACACTATTTTTTGTGAAATTGATAAATTTATTCATCTTGGCAATTTATGGTTATGGACTTTGATAAACTGTGAATGGAACACATTTTGAAAATTTAGTGTAAAGTAATTCTCTTGTTTTAAATCTCAATAATCATTAGATTTTCATTTGCATTAAGGAATGATTACTCAAACAAATTCTTATACACCCAATCTCTTATTTCAGTTTTCTGTACATGAAAATAATTTCAAATTGCGCAATCAAGAATGGGGATTTCCACAAAGAAAATATATATGACGTCATAACTTCTCTTCTAACGTCATTTTTAGGTCTTGGCCATTACGCACTTATGAAAAGATTTATTGTAAGATACACATAATTGGATATAAAATTAATAATTAAATAGTAATAGTTTTTACCTTAATTAAAATAAATATTTTTCTGTACTTATATATATATATATATATATATATATATATATATATATATATATATATATATATATGTAGCACTTTTTCGATTTTCATAGCAATGCTCAGCAAGTTTATAACAATATTCTGGATATACCCCATTACTATAATATAATCGACAGGATTTATAAATTTATGAAACTATATCAACGTATCTTAAAGTAAACATTAGTATTAAATTGGTCCATTTTTCAGCTAAAGAGGCAGATATTTTTTCAACTAATAATTTTTAATTAAGTAATCTCTGGACGTAAAAAGGCTCATGTTAGAAATGTGTAACAGTAATTAGTCCTGTACGTTGAACTCGGATCATTAGTACCAGTTACCAAACTGCTAAAAAAATACTTTCTACTTATGTTTAACTAATTGACTGATATTTCCTTAATGTTTATATTTGTGTACTACTGGTGTATCTATTTTGAATTTTTTATCCAATTTATTTTTTATTTTATATTTATAAAAAGTTTAATGAAAAAGAGGAGTATTAGATGTTCAAGCAACAGTACTAATTTTCAGTAGAGCGTGCACATTTCACCTATAAACTAGATAAACTGAGAGTAATTTGCAGATGTACAAAATGTTGGTAACATTTTCTTTAGTTTTCAGTTACAAATGATTCAGTAATGTAATACTGACTATGCATCTTATAACATATTATGCACTCATCAATGTAATGCACTAAGTTAATACATTACAGTCCTATAAACTTGACTAAAATTTAGCGTGATTTTAATTATTTTATCTTTTGTTTCAGGGCTTAGTGCTACATAATATAGAGAAACTAGTTAGTGTGAGTGTTAGTGCTGTGATCAGTGAAGTGACATTATGGTTCTATGTGGAATAAATTACGTTTCTTGACGACGGCGAAAGGGATAGGAGAAAAAGGTAACATATATAATATGACAAACTTATTATTGTACTAATCCATTTATATTGTCCTTATATATTATCGTACCGTATACGTATTTTGAATAAATGTATGTATAAATTCAATATATTCTTAAACTTTGGAAGACATCTTTAGTAATTCCTCTTTAAAATAAACAAACCTATATTATTAAGTCATAATATGTCCATAAGTATTTTGCCAAACATATATGAAAAGCTGTTAGGGCTTCAGATTTATGTTTTTTTATCATCAACATATTGCCATCTAAACTATCTACACTTAGTTCTAATTTTAATTGTGCTACAGAAATAGCAGATCTAACTAATTCCATAATCAAAGCTTATGTCCATGACGAGATTAGTGTTTTAGTACAATTATAATGCTCTAAGGCTTTTGATATGATAAATCATTAAGTTTTTATATATTTTTACAGTATTTTGGCTTTGACCAGAAATTTTCTAATTTAATTTTGTGATTATTATCAAATAGAATTCAATAAACTCCAATTAAGAACACAATCTCACTAAGATTAAATGTAGTTTTAGATGTTCTTCAGGACAGCATTCTTAGACAATTACTATTTACGATATTCATTTCTATATGTCAGAACTATTTACAAACTTGTAATTATCATTTATATGCTACCGATTTAAGATATTGCTGCAGGGTATTTATTATCATTACAGTATTTATTTAAAAAAACCTCTGACTCCATGGAATGGAATACATTTAATGATATACAGTGCTTTCATAAAGTAATGGATACATTCGTTAAAAATTCAAGGAATAACTTTTGGAAAAACCTCTCTCACCCGTCAAATTTTATTTTAGTTAGATACATTTTAAAATATAATAAATACATGTGATGATGGATGACTTGTACAGGAGGTAGACATCATCGATATATTTTTTTAATGGTAACTCTCCTTTTCATTCTGGAATATGAAAGAGCGTAGTTTTTTTTACATACACTACCATAATAATTACATTAGCATGAATACAGAGTAGATAAAAAAATTTAGAAAACCGATTTGCAATGTCAAAATACTGAATTTAGTGGCAATAATTATTTAAAAAATCAACCAAAATAAATATTCAAATTGTACACCATTGGCTGCTTGACAGTAGCCTCAGCGATCAGTAATGTTTTTTTACTGCTATTAAAGTTTCTGCTATAAATGATACTCCAAGGATTATTATTTTAGCAACACACATTTTTCACTCACGACCACCTACCATATCATCTCATTATGTTTTGGATTCTTAATGTAGCTTTTTGTTATAGTGAAATAGTGTCATTAACTGTACTCTAAGTGTAAGTGTCGAGAAAACTTCGTTTTCCATAAATATTTAGTTTCTATTACTAGTAAAGGATAAATGATTTGATACACTGAGCTCGTATACATAAATAGATTTTTTGCACTTGTTAGATAAATAATATTCTCATTTTAATTTTTAACAGAAATTATTTCTGTTAAAAGTTAAACTGTTTTAAATATCTTCAACCATGCATTTCTCAAATCTATATATGAAGGGAATTTTTAAAAACTTAAAATTTTATTTCTACTCAACAATTATCACCTGAATATCGATTCCCACTTTCATACGAAAGCATATTGTTAGCTAGTAAATAACTAAAATCATAGATTATGTTTAATATTTACCTAATTTGTATTTACTTGGAATTGAAAAATATGAAAGTGAGTAAAAATTCGGCTTAAAAATGTAAATCTCAGTAATACATGAAAATATTAAAAGTCAATAAAAGCATAGATAGATAAACCACAAATACAGACAAACTCTACTGACTTCACAAACACACTTCAAAAACTATCGTTGGATTAATATCGCTAATAACTAAAATAAACTTCGCCATTTTGTTAATTACTAGTTAGTTATTACACGTTAATAATTTACAATATCTATTAGAGAAAGAATAAATTGTTTTACATCTGCTTGTTCTTACATATTTCTTCTACATATTGCAAGAGATAATCTTTTATTAACGTACACTATTTTATTACAGGTAGGTTCCGAACGAGCAGGAAGGCGCTTTATGGTGAGTCATTTTTATCTAAATCCACTATTCTATCGTTGAACTGCTTTCATATGATTGTGTAGTTTGAAGTGGAATATTGTGATTAGTGATTAGTGATGTATTCGATATTCAGGTAAGTAACAATTCTTATTCATATACAGGGTGTTGATTAAGAACGTGGATAAAATTTAAAAAGTGATTTCTTGTTTAATCTCAAAATAAAGTGTTCATAAAATGCATATTCTAAACGTGTGGATTTTCCAGATATACGATTTTAATGTTTATTTTCAGATTATTTAAATTTTGATTAGACAATTCTAAAAATAATTAAGTCAAATTATAGTGTGTATAATGCTGTTTACAGTAACCCTGGAACAAAGTTCTTAATTGTTGAAATAATCAACCAGGTACTATTTTTTTGGGTTCAAAACACTTTCAAGCCCCATGAGCTATTTGTTAAGCACACATTAATAAATTTCAGTATAGTGTATATTATATAAATTATATAAATTAATAACGTTATTCCATGGGTAGTGTTAAAAATATAATATTCTTGCCGAGTTTGAATTAAGTATCCTTGAAATTGTCTAAAAGAATTAAAAATAAAAGCCTAAAGAAATGCATTCTAAAACCCCGTATCTTTATCTTTCGAAAGCCTTTTTAGGATATACTGTTAGGATATACTGTTAGGATACCACTTTAGGATTAGGACCTACTTTAAGGATACATATTTTTATGAACTTATTACCTTAAAATTGTACAACGAGCCATCCTTTTGTGTTTGACTATGTACTTAATTGACACCATGCATTTTATTATTTACTTACGATACTAATTTTGTAATTTATAGGTTTATTAGATTATTAAACTCCCCCGTCTAAAAGAAGCGCTACTTGAGTGCACTTCGCTAATCAAGTTGGCATCGTCAGGAAGAAGATGTTTAAAACTAAGTTTGACTCAGTTCTAACGATATCTTGATGATGTGAACTTGATTGGTTGAAAGTAATGTGTAGAGAGGTAGCCGATGTTCAAAACAACTAGTCTTCTGTTTATGTTGCTACGTCGAAGGATACAGCCCCGCCCCAGAAGTGTAAATGATATAATTACTATATACAATTATACATGATATAATTAATATGATATATTAAATTTATTTTCGTTTCATAACCATTGCTTTTAATTAGGTCATTCTTCAAGCCAGTCCAAAATGGGAAGTTGCATATTTGGGACTATTTTTACTAAAATGTATTAGGTAATAAATATAAATTATGCTCTTAGTGACTCCTGGTTAAAGCCTTCTATTTTCCAGAATGTATAATTTAATACTCTCACAAGTGATACACGCCTTCACGTAAATGTAGAACTGATCTTCACTCCACTCATTGAGAAGAGGTGCTATTCTATCTATCAATAACCTGACAGGTAAATATAACTACCACTTTTAAATCAATTAGAAGAATGTAAAATTATGTATAGTAATTAAACTCCTACTGTCCCCGTTTAAGACACTTTTTAGAATAATTATTTTTGTAATAACCATTTTGATTTTCATTAATCTAATATAGGCATTTGTTTCTATTAATGATAACTATCATAAAAATATTTCATATTTAGTTTCCTTTTTACATATCAAAATCCAAATTTTCAAATGGAAATAAAATATCATTATTTATCATATCCATATTCTGTAAATATTTGTAAAAAGTTAAAAATTCTATTCTTATTATAATTTAACTATGTACACGTGTCTTCCATAAAATCTCATATTAAAAATATACTGTGTTAATTTTGAACAGAAAATTATATTATTATAGCAAAGCTTGTCAAAAACATTATGTAGTTTGTGTGAATAAGAGTTGAAATTACATGCAAAAATAATAAAGTTTGTCACAATTTTATTTGATTTCTTGAAATCAGATATAAAAATAATGCAGAATATTTTCTAAAATAATAAGGTTTAGAAAAATGGGACAGCTGCATAAGTTTGCAGTAGTTTGTCATAATTAGTCATATAAATTATTTCTCAGTCAATATTAATCGATGGTTGATATAGTTTAGCATAACCATTTTTATATGTAGATTCGGTCATAAATAGCCCAGTGGTGAAAATTCAACGTATTTCATAATATATACACTGAGTATAACACTGATCAGTAGTATTAAGATATTGTAGTTACATAAACTTGACTGGGAGTTGGTATAACATCACTTTAATAATCTCATCTTTTGTTTCAGGGTTTAGTGTTGTGAAATATAGTGAAACTAGTTAGTGAAAGTGTCAGTGCGACGGTATATCAGTGAAATGACATGAAAGGACTGTAGGGACATGTGGATGGGATAAACCACTTTCTTTGACGACGGTGAAAGGGATAGGAGAAAAAGGTAATTACATACATGACAAACTTAATATCGTATTAATCTATTTATGTTGTCTTTATATATTGTCTTGCCTTACACATATTTTTTACGAATATTCTATATTATCCTATGATTTGGAAGAAAGCTTCTCTGTATAAAAAATCAACCTATATTAAGTTATCATCAATTTATCTGTACTGAAAATATATTTGAGTAGATTTTAGGGCTAAAGATAGGTGTTCCTTTTGTCATTAACACATTTCCATTAAAATAGTCTGAAATTAGGCATGGTTTTTGTTGTGCTGCAGAAGTAGCAGGTGTGACTAATGACATAATTAAGGTCCATGGCTGTGACGAATTTGTGTTTAGTACTATTAGACTCTGCTGTAAAGCTTTTGATATGATAAATCATGAATTGCTTATTATAGTTGCCTTTTACATATCAGACAGCTTTCAATAAACTCTAGATAATAACAGATTTTTCTTTCTATTAAATTTAGACGTAGATGCTTCATAGGACAGCGTCCTTACGTATTATTTACGATATTCACTTCTACGTCACAACAATTGTGACGTTATCATTTATATGCCACTGCCTTACAACGTTGCTACTGGGCATTCGTTACCATTACAAGTATTTATTATTATTGTATTATAAGTTAATAATTTCCATTTGTCAGAGGAAGAGTCAATTCTTTTGTGTCCCCTTGTTTTTACATATTACAAATCATAATATCCTATGTATGTATATTGTTACAGGTAGGTTCCGAACGAGCAGGAAGGCGTTTTATGGTAAGTAATTTTTGATATAAATGGGCCATCTCGTCGTTGAATTTGTTTTTTATGATTCCCTATCCGAAGTAGTGTATCATAACCAGGCGATCACTGGTGTTCTACACATCCTTCATCTAAAATAGACATTACTAGAATGTATTTCGTCAACTAAGTTGGCATCGTCAGGAAGAAAATGTTTAAAACTTAGTTTGACTCGGTTCTAATCATATTCTGATGATACCGACTTGGATGGCTTCATAGGTCTTCTGACTGGAAAACTAGTTTTCTATTTATTTTGTTGCATCGAAGGATACAGCCCCTTCCAAGAAATGTAAGTAGTACACTAAATCAAAATTTATTTTTATTTCACAATAGCTTTTCTTGTATAGGTCATTCTTCAAGCCAGTCCAAAATATGGGAAGTTGCACTTATGGGAATAATTATTACTAAAATGTAATAGGTAATATAAAGTGTTGTATGGATTCACGTAAATATATAATTGATCTTCAGCCCACTGATGGAAAAGAGGTTTTAGTGTTCATGCATACCCTGACAGGTAAATGTGACTACCGTTTAAATCAATTAGAAGAATATAAAATTATGTACCCTAATTAAACTCCTACTGTTCCCTTTCAAGATACTTTTAAGAATAATTATTCATTGTAATAACTACAACGCAGTCTGCATTAATTTAACATTGTTTCTGTTAATGTTAATGTCATAAAACATTTTATATTTTGTTTAATATTTACTTATCAAAATCGAAATTTTCAATTTAACATCAAGTATCGTTACTTGGCATATCGATATTTAGTAAATATTTGTTAAAAGTTTTAAAACTTTCTGTTCATATTGTAATTTAGTTCTTTATACGCGTCTTTCATAAAATCTCATATAAAAAATATGGTGTTAATTTTAATAGAAAATTATATTGTTATAACAAAGCTTGTCAAAACTTTGTAACTTGTATGAATAAGAGTTAAAAGTACATGCGAAAATAACAAAGTTTGTCAGAACTTTATTTAATATCTTATAATTAGATGGAAAGATAGTGCAAAATATATTCTTAAATTACAAGGTTTAGAAAAATGGGATACCTGCATAAGTTTGCAATAGTTAGTCATAATTAGTCATACAAATTATTTCTCAGTCAATATTAATTGATAGTTGATGTAATTTAGCATGACGATTTCTACCTAGATTCAGTCATGAATAGTCCAGTGGTGAAAATACATATACGGGTATAACACTGATCAGTAGTATTAAGAGATCGTATAGTTCCATAAACTTAACTCAGGGTGGATGTAACATCGTTTTAATAATTTTAACTTTTGTTTCAGGGTTTAGTGTTCTGAAATATACAGAAACTAGTTAGTGAAAGTGTTAGTGCGACGGTATGTAGTAGTGAAAAAGACTAGTTAGTGAAATAACATCAAAGGACTGTAGGTACATGTGGATGGGATAAACCACTTTCCTTGACGACGGTGAAAGGGATAGGAGAAAAAGGTAATTAGATACATGACAAACTTAATATTATTTTAATTCATTTATGTTGTCTTTATGCATTGTCGTGCCTTACACGCATTTTTAACGATGTATTTCAATATTTAATATTTTTATAAGGTTTGGAAAAAGCTTCTTTATATAAAAAATCAACCTATAGTAAGCTATCAGCATCTTAACCTGTACTGAAAATATATTTGAATAGCTTTTAGGGTTTAAGATAGGTGGTTTTTTTAATGTCATTAACATATCTCCATTAAAATAGTATGAAATTGGACATGGTATTTGTTGTGCTGCAGTAATAGCAGATGTAACTAATGACATAATTAAGGTCCATGGCTACGACGAATTTGTATTTTAATAATATTAGACTCTGTCCTAAAGCTTCTGATACGACAAATCATGAATTGTTTATTATAGTGACCTTTTACAGTTCTGTAGGTTTGATGAAAAATGTTCTACTTTATTTTGTTATCAGACAGCTTTCAATAAACTCTAGATAATAACAAGTTCTTCCTACTAGTAACTTTAGACGTATATGTTTCATAGGGCAGCGTCCTTAAGTACTATTTACGATATTCACTTCTATATGTCACAACAATTTACAAACTTGTAATTACCATCTATCTACTGCCTTACACAACTTTGATACAGGGTATTCATTACCATTATAAGTATTTATTATTATTACTGTATTATAATAATAATTTACATGTGTCAGAGGAAGAATCAATCCCCTTGTGTCCCCTTGTTTTATATGTTTCTTCTATATATTACAAATCATAATATTTTATGTACGTGTATTGTTACAGGTAGGTTCCGAACGAGCAGGAAGGCGCTTTATGGTAAGTCATTTGTTATTTAAATTGACTATCCCGTCGTTGAATTTGTTTTTTATGATTGTCTATTCCGAATTAGTATATCATAACCAGGCGATATCATAGGTATCTATACATCCTTCTTCTAAAATAGACATTATTAGAATGTATTTCGTCAATCAAGTTGGCATTGTCAGGAAGGAAATGTTAAAATTATGCTTTACTCGGTTCTAATCATATTCTGATGATGCCGACTTGGATGGCTTCATTGGTTTTCTGATTGGAAAACTAGTCTTCCACTTATGTTACTGCCTCGATGGACACATCCGCATCCACAAGTGTAAGTAGTACAGTTAATTAAAAGTTTATTTTCATTTCATAACAGTTTTTCTTATATAGGCCATTCTTCCCACCCGTCTAAAATATGGAAAGTTGTATTTATGGGAGTATTTATTACTAAAATGCATTAGGTAATTTAACTTATACCCTTAGTGAGTCTTGGTTAAGCTCTCTTTTTTTCCAGAACTATAATTTAATACTATTACAAGTGCTATATGGATTCACATAAATGTATAACGGATCTTCCGCCCACTGATGGGGAATGGATTTTAGTCTGTTTATGAACATCCAGTGAATATGATAGGTGAATATGACCATTTTAAAATTAACTGGAAGAATATAAAATGATGTATTAAATTATGTGCATTCAAATATAACGTAGAATATTTTCCTAAATTTTAAAATTTAATTAAATGAAAGACTTACATAAATTATAAATATTTAGTCACATTATTCATACGCATAATTTCTTGGTCAACATCAATAGATAGGTCATGCAATTTAGTACAACAATTTTTACGTAGTTCAGTTATAAATGTGATTTGGTAACACATGTAATACTGCTGGGTCTAGTGTCCCAAGTTAAGAGTTTGTTGTCCCATAAACTCAACCCATAAAGACTCAATAATAGTTTAGCCAATTTTACCATTTTAATAATGTTATCATTTGTTTCAGGGTTTAGTGCTGCGAAATATAAAGAAACTAGTTAGTGAAAGTGTTAGTGTGGCAATAGTTAGTGAAATTATATCATAGGACTGTACTTGAGCATGGAATACACCGCTCTCCTTGACGACGGCGAAGGGGATAGGAGAAAAAGGTAACATACATAAATATGTCGACTTAATATTGCATTAATCACTGCAACTTTGCTGCAGGATGCTTATTTTTCCAGTAGATATATTTTGTTGCTGTATTATATATATATAATATATATATATATTAAATTACTCCTACTATTGACATATATATATATATATATATATATATATATATATATATATGTCAATAGTAGGAGTAATTTATATTAGCATATATTAGAGAAAGATTCAATCACTGTGCGCCCCATTCATCTTACATTTTTCTTGTACATGGTACAAATGATTATCGTTTATTAACGCATACACTTTTGTTACAGGTAGGTTCCGAACGAGCAGGAAGGCGCTTCATGGTAAGTCATTTTATATACTAATTATTAATCATGTCGCTGAATGCTATGATTGCGTATTTCGAAGTGGTATATGATAACTATATAAATTGCGGTATATTATATTCTAGTAAGAAATAGGACAATTCTTATTCATATACAAAGTGTTAGTTAAACATATAGACAAATTTTAAAACGTGATTCCTTGTCTAATTTCAAAACAAAAAATATATATAAATATCCGTCTTAAACATATAATATTCGTGATATAAAATTTTAAAATTATGTACAAGAACATATTGTATATGAGGGAGGGGATAAAATTAATATAAATATATAATGCCACACTTAGAAATATAAAAAGATATAAAAGAAACCTATCATTATACTTGTTATGACTCTAATAAATGGCGGATGCGCAGGTTAGACTTGTTGTAAAATGTGCAATATTTGAAAAAAATATATAGGCGCATTATGAACAATTTTTACTACTTCAGTACACTTTTGGCATAGTTGAATAAATTTAATAATGTTGTAACGTATAAATACGAAGTACATTAATAAGATAATTATAAATTTTTTAAATGAACAAATAATAGCAAAATAATTTAAGAAATACTCACATGCATCAGCCATAACGGTTGGTACATCGATGATTGATCATTTATTATTAGTTATTATTTACATACAGAATGAACGAACTTAAAAGCGAGAAACCTCTCTGAATTTCTTATTTCTTGACCTATTTAAACGACTTTAAGTAATATTTTTTAGATTTTCAGTAACACTGATGCAAAATTGCTAAGCCTATTTTGAATTCCTGCAAAGCCAAAACTTTATATAAAGTGTTACCAATATTTCTATCTCTAACCTGAATTTATTCTCAAACGGCCGGACCAAAATTTACCAAAAACATACTCATCAGTATACTGTTATGATAAAAAATAATAAATACAAACAAAAATAATTAAATTAAGTATCCAAATGATATGTCATTCAGACAATACCCAAGGCGAAACTGATATTCTTGTAAAACTTTATTTAGTGTTTCAGTTTCAATAAGTGAATAATAATATAAAGTGTGGTAATTTTTGCGGAATTTTCATAATTTTGTTATTAAATCATTTATTGAAAATGATGCCAACTTAATTTTTAAATAAGACATTGGCTAACGTCCATATTTAATTTATTTCAAATTTTGTTTAATCCAGCATTATCATATCATTTCTAATTTGTCTGCTATTTTTGATAAAAATTAATTTCGCTATTAACTTTGTACTTTACGAGTACAACCCATATTAGTAGCCTTCTATTTCACGTTAGGGCTACATTGTGATATAAAAAATATTTTGCAACTACAGATATTATATCAATAATCAAGTAGACAATTAAGTGAGTCAACAAAAATAACTGAATAGTCATCAACTTTACTACTTCAGCGCTCTTTGTGTGGGGTACTTATAATACTGGATTTACTTTAATATGTCTAATAATTTATAGGGTCTAAAGCGACGAATTAGAATCGATATTGAGAATATCAACCCGAAAATTATTAAACATTCAGTATAAAGTTTTTACACATACAAGTTAATGGCACTTTGAGAATGGAGGACATTTTGATCAACTCCAAAGTTCCTGTAAAAATAAAGTATTATCTTTATTTAAGTTTTAAATAGAAACTGTTTAAAAATCGTATACTTTAAAATTATTATTAAATACTAAATAGAAAACCTCTGAAATAGGGTACTATTGAAAAACTTTAAAGAGTTTTGTTAAAGAGAGGAGATATCTATTAACAAAAGTATGATAATGTCACAAGCGAAATAAAAACGTATAACAATCCAGGTCTTTTTACAAAATTAGGAAGCAGTGTTTCTGAGTTCATCAAAAACATAAATAGTACAGTTATGAAATAATACAGTTATTGTGTGAAACTTTGTTTTATCCCTGTATAAAACTGATTATAGTAACATACTTTAACTTATGATTTTAGTATAACTGTACACTTGTTCCATGGATAGCATATTCATTTTGATGTTCAATTACTTATGTTACCAACTATAATATTCTATAATAAATTATAATTTCCATTTTGAATTGTATCGCATAGCTTTTGGATGAATATTTAAAATAGATATGTTCCTTTTAATTTATATAATATATTTGCATTTCATTCAAATATGGTAGTTATGATATTCGTGTAAATATACGAAATTGCTCAGTTTAGTCATTTATTTAATAATAAATTGTAAATACTCAGAAACCAGCTTCCAGACTTCATGTTAAATAAACGGAAGAACTATTTAAATTTATAAGACAGCGTAACGAACATGAGCATGCTGAAGTGTAAATAATCTTAGATTTACTGTGTCAAATTATGTGGTATAAATATATTCTTCAAATATATTCTTTATACTATTTTACAATTGCAATACTCCGGAGTAGGTGCAGTTTATTTTAAATTCACATAGAGCATACAAATTCCATTTTTGAAATAATTTATTTTAATATTTAACAAAAAATAACTGATATATTACCGGATTATTTTGTATTTAAACTAACATTATCATTCAAGGTTATTCAAGTGTTACCTTTAAAAGCAGCTTGAAATCAATACACATAGTTTCTGTTTATAAACTGGTTAAGTAAATGTGGGAATACTTAAACAAACATTTTAATAACTTTAATGCAACTATATATAGTATTGTCAAAATAAGGCTTTTAACTAAATTAGAAATAGGAGTATAACGGTGATTAAGAATATGAATAGATACAGATAAAAATTCATTTTAATTAAAAATAATACTTTCTTCAAAGAACTCCTTCTTTATTCCTTCTTTCAATGATCAAAAAAATATGTATATTCAAACAATAAATTGATTTCTGTAGAATATAAATATATATGTTAGAATCTCATTCAGATGTTTTGTTAATATCTGAATTAATCAAACTAGTATTTAAATTAAATATTAATATACGTTCCTTGGTAATATATTAGATTCCAATATTTATATTTAACATTTAGTTCTTTAAATCAATAACATATTAGTAATCTTGATAATAAACGATCTGAATATAGTGATAGAAATATGTTCCTAGATTTAATGAAAATGATTTTTCATGTAAAGAATTAGTTTCAAATAAACACCTAATTTTTTGTCAAATAAAATAAAGTTAAAAGAAATTGAAATCGTCAGAGAACATTACTTCATAAGTGAAAATTTATGAACAGGCTTATGATTTAATTTATTGCCTTAAGAAAATAGTCCATGTTTTTCCATTAATTTAAAACAGCAAGAATATCTGTTATTATCTGTTTATTTATTAAATTTAAATATTTATTTAAATTTATATATTATAAATATCTGTTCAATTAGTTAAAAACAAGTGTTATATGGAACATACTATATACAAAAGATTTATTTCTGAAATTAAACACTCAAACGTGTAGCCTTTTCATGGCCTTCTAATTTTTACTTTTAGGTACTACTCCAGATGAAAGAAACATAAATGAGATCCTACAATACCTGAAATTGAATAAAATACATATTATTTTAGAGGACTCAAATACAAAGATAACATTAATTATACAAAAATAACAATTAATATAAATATATAACAACGACACATTTAGATATAAATGCTAATATAAAACAAATCTGTCATAATACTTTTTATTAGATCCTAATAAATGGTGTGTGCGCTGGTTAGAGTTGTTGATATAACGACGCATTTGAGAAAAATATATAGAAATATTATAAACTGTTTTAATTGCTTCAATTCATTCTCGTAGTACTTGCATACATTTATAGAACATATTTCAGAATACAGTATGTGTGAATATTAAAAAACATATATTAATAATATAAACATACAACAACGACATGAAATTAATATAAATATATAATAACGACACATTTAGAAATAAATGCTAATATAAAACAAATCTGTTATAAGACTTTTTATTAGAACCTAATAAATGGTGGATGCGCTGGTTATAATTGTTGATATAATGACGCATTTGAAAAAAATATATATAGACATATTATAAACTGCTATTATTGCTTCAATTCAATTTCATCGTATATTTAAACAACTTTAAGTGATATCTTTCTGAACGATAATATTTTAACTCTATTATGCTACAAATTTAATTTCAAGGACTACTTAAAATTAAATTACTCTACTCTTTAAATTATTTCAATGCTAAAAATCCAAGGAAAGTGTTAGCAATATTTTTATTTCTAATCTGATTGGATTCAGAATTCTCTCAAATGGGTGTGACCAAACAAAAAAATATTAGGAAGAAATATTAAAAATATAAGAAAAAAACTGTCTTTGAATTAATCAAAATATTGTTATAAATAATTATAAATAAAAATAAAAATCATAAATTCAGTATCTAAATTATCTGCCATTCAGCTCCTGACAATATTCAAGCTGAAATTGTAATTCCTGTAAAATTTTATTCAGTGTTTAGATTCAATAAGTGCATTATTACATATAGCATGATAATATTTACTTTATTTAATAATTATGTTCATAATTTTATTATACGTTTTTTTTTTGAAAAATATGTCAATATAAAGTTTAATTGAGTCATTATAGAATGTTTAAAATGCAACCCTCTTATTTTTTGACAAACACTAATTTCTTAACGTTTTGTAAGTACAACAGTATTAGGGCATACATTAGAAATATCATATTTCATAATGGGGCTACATTATAATATAAAAGTATTTTGCAATTCATCCTCAGGGATGGGGTAAATCATGGGTTTATTTTACAGAGTTGTGATTTACATGATGTATTCAAAATACTGTATGGAAATATGAATAATAATTATGCTATATTTCTGACAGAAATTAATATTTTTTTTGTTAAATTGTCACACCCATTTGAAAGTATCTTAATTTCATTGACGTAGATTTGAGATAAATATATTGCTAGTACTTTTTTCGCTTTGAAAAACTTCCAAGTAGACTTTGACTATACTTTCTTTTAAGTTTAATTTTGAAATTCTGTATTCTAATAATGTTATTGACATTATAGTTATATTATTATATTGACTATATATTGATTATATATACATTATATTGACTATAATGTTATTGTACATTTTATAGTTCAATTTATAGCTATTTATTATAATATATATATATATATATATATATATATATATATATATATATATATATATATATATATATATATATATATAAACCAAAATTTTTTATTTTTTCAATAAACAAATAAACACGAAATTTTGGAATAAATGTGTAAATAATAAAGTTATTTAATTTTAAGGAGATATAAAAAAATTATACAAAACAGCCATAAGGAAACCTTTTATAATTTTCTTTGTCTTAGTTAGGAGCAACAATTAGATTTATTATGTTTCCAAGGTTCTATACTTTTCTTATGTTACGTTTTTCACTCTTCATGCCGTTAATTATATTCATTATACCGGGTGGCCCACGAAGTTTTGGCCAGTTGATATCTGGAAACCTATTTGAACGGTCATTTTGAAAATTGGCGATTTAAACAGTCGAAAGAGTTGCCCATTTTTGGCATAAAAGGACTTTATTTCATCTGCACATTTCTAGTAACGTGACACCAACTTCAAAATTTTAAATAAGACACCCCGGTTGTTATTATTTTGTGATACAATTTTGTGATGGTCTGTCTAATACCAATACAATGGTACCATATTTGTCAAGTTTTTGTTAACACTACGGTAATGATAAACAACTCTTTATGAATGTTTCTTTACTCTTATTAAAAAAACGTATTATGAATATAACGTTTACAACATTTGTTAGGTTTTTATGTCTTTATATTTATTAATTATTTTATTAAGCTCGTTACCTTTGATATGTTGTAATGTATTTATTTTACTTACGTTTCTCAGGTTTAATAATGTGTTGTAAGTTTCTATCGTTTCTCACGTTCCAGATGTTTCTTAATACGCATTTCGCTTATTATACTTCCTTAAAATACAGTTTCCACGTAAAAGTTGGACAAATTCGATAAAATCGTTACAAGACGTTCAATGCGTGAACCATATACGTACATATTTGAGGTATTTTTAGCATCATAATTCGACCGTTTGTGTTCTTTCTCCTAACATCCTTATCTAATGATATCATTTTATAGAGCATATTCTTTACTTTTGATTCATAAAATTTTGTGGTAGTTTGCAAAATAATTGTTTTGAGAAAAAAATATATTTTCAAACTAATTAGAATATTGATATGATAGATAATAGTGAATAAAAATAAAAATTATTAAATTAAGTATCCAGAGTTTTTGTCATTCACTTTATGTAATCTGCAAGTCGGAAGGCAATTCTTGTAAAACGTTATTTAGTGTTTTAGTGCTAATTGGTTTTGCTTCATTTTGAATTATACCTTTTAAGGCCTCAATAGTATTTAGTTTCTGAAGATATACTTTGACTTTAAGATAATTATATAGAAAATAGTCCAGGGGAGTTAAATCGAGAGATTTATTTGGCCACTCAATAGCTCCTCTTCTATAAATATTTAAAAATTTGTGACCATAGATAAATAAAATGGTTATATAGGCCGACAAACAAACTTGAAGGTAATTTCAAGCAACAAAAATACCAGTAATAAAATTTATTTATATATATATATATATATATATATATATATATATATATATATATATATATATATATATATATATATATATATATATATATATATATATATATATATATATATATATATATATATATATAGTAAAAAGTAAAATTCTTAAGAAACTAATTGCAATCAATACCGGAACGAAAAAAATTTAAATATATTTCTCGAAGCGGTTGTTATGTAACCTATTGCACAATTTGAGGAACTTTGCAAAATTTTGTAGTCATTAACAGCACCATCAGATACGGGTTTTCACATAAAGAAAGTAAAGGTATTTATATCCTATATTATGGAATTATTTTAGGCAATTAGTCCAGTATTATTTTCCTTTTGTTTTAAATACCTGCGTTTCTGATGAATATTAATAAAGCGTCACAAATTTTATAAGCCCCTTACATAGCCTCAGTTCTTCTGAATTATTCCCATGCGTCTTTCGTAAATAATAGGTCTCAACATTCTACACATTTTTCTTTAGATATGTCCTCCGTAATTTCAGATGTAGAACGGTTGATAATAGAACGGTTGATATGTCTAGTTGTAATATTTGTAAGTGCTATAATAATCTGTGAAACTTATTGTGATTCGTTGTCAACGTTATACATGGTAAATTTACCTTCAAAATAAATCAGATTATTCATTCTACTACGTATTTTTGTTTAAAAATGTTTAGTTTCTTCCATATATCGATAAAAACATGTTTAATGAGAAACCAAACCATTTTTAAATATTTGGCGGAGGTGCCAATGCCATTTAAATATGTATGGGTTATTTTTGTACGTAAGTTTACTTAAATATATTATATATGCTTTTATCCGTTTTAATCTACTACCATCACATATCATAGTTATACATCGTTGTGATGATTAATGGTTATGAAGCAAGATGCAAGTAATTAAATATTTAAAAATAAATTATATACTTTAAAATGACCATTGAAAACTCTGGCATTTCTTTAAAAACTATTTTCTGAGGATTCTACTGTAATGTTATACTTTTTTAGTATAATAGCACTATTATTTTAGTATACTCTCTTCTTGTTCTTGTAGTGTTAATATTTCATACATATTTCACAAAGGTAAGGTATTATAAACTGTTCTGTTTCTGTATAATACTGATGATGCAGAAATACAAGATATCAAACAATAACAAAGTCATAAATTTTGTTACATGTACACCTAAAAATGGCGAATGCGCCTGGTTAGCGTTGTTAACAAAATAGGTATTTAAAAAATACGAATTTTGTAGACTTCTTATACAGAATCACAATTAATTCTTTGTCGTTCATATATTCAGACCAATAAAAACGATGTAGTCACATTATTATCGATCAAAATCTGTCGTATATTAAGTTATTAATCCACTACCACAAGTTATAATGTATCGACAAAGTGTCATCATGTTTTATTTTGATGGCATTTATAAAATACCTACATGCATCTTTAGAGTATAATATTACCTCTAAACCTATCCATCTATATATACACCTGACACCAGATAAAGAAAATATAAAATAAAATATAAAAATATTTAGACTGATCCATTAAACAAAACTTTATTTTTATATCGCATAACCAGTTGGTGGGTGTACTTTAGTTATATTTTAAAAATACATATATAAAAGTGCAATTCTACAACTTGTAGGGTTTATATTTACCTTCATAACTCTGGAAAAGAGCGCTATAGAGGGGGACGTAAATATAATGACCAACTCTGTATAATATACATTATTATAAAAGAAACAATATATTGTAATAGTTCATTCAGTAATGCCAATGCGAACATTATTTATTTCATTTAGAATGATAAAATGTTTTCTGAACGAAACTATTAATTCTAAAAATTCAAGAATGGATATAATATAGTAATAAAAATAATACGATAGAATCTATTTTATTATATTCCAATTACTTAAAATATAAAACAGTATATTAAATAAGTATAAACTGCGAATAATTATATTGACCTTTCGTCCGTTACCTAGTTTATATTTATATTTCATAGATACCTACATTTTAATCCATAACAAGATTATTATTTACCGTAAAATAAAGATGAACTATTATTCTAAAAGTATTGATGCAAATTTTATTGCGAGTAGTATTTTTAGTAGATAATAAATACTTCATATATATTTATGGTTTTCAATTCTAATACTAAGATTTAAAAACTAAAGAATTATAAATAAATCGGGTTACTAAACAAAGATAATTGCCCTCTTAAATATTTCTACAAAACAAAATTTACCACTATTTAATAATTTTGTGAAATATACAAAAATGTCATATAAGGTTAATTATTCTTAATAAAGGACGCAACGAAACCAAAACAAAAAATGGGTCGCTATAACAATGAAAATCTACGCCCTGGCAATACATTAATGCTCCTAGAACAATTGACATGGGTATTAGAAAGTGGTTTCACAGTGACACTATGAAAAGCTTTTAATAAAAGTCAGCCTCGAAATGCCTTTATGGGGTGGAACTGCCGGCAAGTTAGGAGATTCTCAGAAGAGCTTTTCTGTTTAATCTGAGATTTAAAGAGAATGGCAGTGAATTGATTATTATATCTCACGGTCCCCAAAGTAATAGAGAATTCCAATCCCATAATCGACTGAGCTCCTTATTATGTACCACCATGCGTATTTAATGGTTTCGGGACTAAGACTATTTAATTACAAATTAATAGTGATTTGGTTAATAACAATTTATTAATCTAGGCATTTCAATGTATCAGGAAATTAATTAAAATTATACGTAATACTTCATACCAGGAATTTTTGACTAAATACTTATATAATTAAATATACATAAAAAATGGATAAACACATTCTCCATGCGATATTCAAAATTGTGGTTTAATTAATTCGATACTTTTGATGTTATATACGTAAATTTGTATTTTAAATTACTTCTTAAAAAATAAATATGTGGGATGTAATCAGGAGAGCAGGTTGCACATTTAGTTTTATTGCGTTTGGTTCCCATATTGGGAGACACATGACTGAGATAAGTTCGTACTTTCACCACATGTGGTGTACCTTCACTCTGCTATCATTTGTACAAATATTTCTGTCAATGGTAATTAGTTGAGCGTAAAACATTCAGATCCTCAAGAGATTCTGACTACTCTAGTTTTTGGAGGATGGATACAGTTCCCGAGAAAATTAATTTCTCGAATAATAATTTCTTAATAACACTTCATTTTCTTGTTAAATAATTCCCACTTTATATAACGTTGATAGCATAAAATATGTCAAGCATACAGACCATGCAAATACTGTTCGAACACAGGAAGGCCAATAATTTAATAGATCTCGTGTCGAAATCTAATACAATGCTTTTAATACACATTTATTAATTAAAACACAATTTAGTTAATTATCACAACCCAGCAAGCATTGATTCAATATTATGTTTTGTAAATTAAATTATATTGGTAAAATGTTTAATTAACAGATAATAGTTAATTTGAGCTCATTTGCATTTTGGTCATTATAAAATGTAAATAGGAGTTTGATTTTAAGAATAAAAAACATTTACAGGAGAAATTAAATAAAACTGACAATATTGCTTTAGCAACAAGTTAAACCAGTTTGTTTTCCAATTATCTATTTTAGTATTGCCGTAAGCGATGCAGAGAGTGGACAGGTTTTTAGGTATCTGTGCCAAGTCGAGTACATCGCATAAACTATAAGCCATTTTTATTGACGCAATTTTACTTGTAAAATTAAAAAAAAAACAGAAACTAAAAGAGTTATTCTCAACGAATTAATACTTTAATACTTTAAAATAATACAAAATATCTGGAGAGTTCTCCCAGTGGAGGTATCCAAGGGGTATTGAAGAGGGACGAATTGCAGTAATAACTCAAAAGTAATGAAAATTTACGTGTTTTGGAAAATTATTTTGTTGCTTTATTTTCCCAGATATCCAAGATGAACTATATTGTAATATATAAATATATATTGAAATTATATTGAAAATATATTGTAAAGTTTCAAAACAAGTATTGTAAAAAGTACTGCATACTTACTACATTATCATATATTGGAAACATTTTCTATTTATAGAAATTTTTATAACTCATACTACACTGGTAAGAATTAAATATTCATTCTTATGTATATTTAAAATATATAACCGATTATATATTAGCAACTAATAACTAAAGCATACTACAGAGTTCTAATAAGAAATGATGAACATTAGTGTGTTCATTATTTTACTATTTCGTCTAGTCAAATATAAATTATGTGTAGTTCCACTAATCGCTTAATAAGAATGGAATAGCAATTTTTGTCACTGATGTATATGTCATTGGGGTATTAACCAGATCTATTGTGGTACCTATCTCTTAAGGAACTACTGAGTTTTTCGAATCAACTAATATGCATTATCGTTAAAAAATTTAGACAGCAATAAACAGTGTCTTTAAAAAACTAGTATTATATGACTTATTTTTAAGTAACTATGTGATGTTTAATTTAACAGTAATGAAAATAAATTCAAGAGAATATCCTATTCGTTGCAAAAAGAAATGTACTGATAGGTGATTTTATTTTGATAAACGTAAATTCTATTAAAAGCAAAAATTGTTAGAACCAACTAAAAATCCATAGCTATAATTATGTATTCATAATTAGCAGGACAAATAATAATAGTAATAATAATAATTTATAAAGTATAAAATTAAAAAAGTAAGTAAAAAAATTTATCTCTAAATTCACAAGATATATGTATAAGAAATATATTAAATATAAATATAAATTTGATAATGGGTGAAGTGTCAATCTTCATTCCAACTTAACCTCATAACAAAAGCATGTACATGAAGCACAAAATTGATCTCAACTATGAAATAAAAATAAACTTACTTATAGTAAATATATATGATGTTTGACAACATATTTATATACTTAGGATTTTTTAATTTTTCCCCTTTAACCAGAAGCCCAATTTACTTATTAACTCGGATATCGTTTTCTGGGTCAATTATTATAACCCTTGAATTATCTAGATCAACTTTAATCTAGGAGTAGCAGATGTATTTAATAAATAATTCACGTCACTATTAATATTTCATTTGACAGCTTTCTTTTATTATAGATAAAATGATTCCAATTTTGTATAGAGAAAATGAAAATAAGTATTGCTGATAAAACATATCAAAAATCCGATGTTTTGTTATAATTAAAACATTTTATATTTGATGTCAATTTTTGATTTCTTATATCTGAAATTTCTTTCATTTCTTACTCAAATTTATAAATATAAATAACTACACCAATATCAATAATAATAAGCAAAATGGGAAAGAGAACGATCTTCCTATACTCCGAGCCTAATTCCTGAGGCAATCTCAGGAATAGGTGAATGTTTTCCAGCAATTTAGCTGAGAAAGTGCACTTTAAATCTATAATGATAACAATAATAATGGTTCTCTTTATTTAGTAAATGATTTATTGACCAACCATTATCTAAGAAATGTAATATAAGTAAAATCACTAACCAGTAGAACTGGGGTTTATTATGTTAACGTTTTCAACTAAACTTGTTCTGAACATACAAATTTTCATTGCGTTCATTGTGTTAGAAGCCACTTGCATGTATAAGATACATCATAAGTAAAAATTTTACTATTATGGTTCAGCTTATAATTCTTCAAATTTAACCATTCAATCGTTATGTTGTGAACTGTTATGCTATTAATATAAATATGATAAATTAAGCAAAATGCTGCACAACTTGCCAAGTTCTAATATTGTATGAAAGTATTAACTATATATTTCTTGTAATAACTATCTACTGAGCAAATAACCATAGATGAGTCTTTAATTAACTAATATTCAACAGATTGGCATTTTGTTTCCTCGTTATAATTAATTTTAGACGTCAGTTTTCAAGAATTGCATTTTTCACGAATATACACATATGTAAATAGAGTCTAGGTATCTATTTATAAATAATCAACTTTCAACAATAAAGCTTTAGAGACGTATCTTGATGATCATATAATTTTCGTTCACAGTTAAATTATATAAAATTTATATAGTATAATTATCGTCTATTCTATATGCATACATAAAATTATTTTACATTAAATTAATAATCAATATACATTATAGGGATCATATTGACTATCATCTAAAAATATTTTATATAACCTTAAATATAAGTCTAAAGGTTTCTTATATTCAATATTTAAATAAAGTATTTTTTAACACATAAATAAGATATTTGCTTTTACAAGAATTTCCATAATTCATGTTTCTATATTTTAAGTAAACAATGTACTTGTAAAATATCATTTTTTAGGATTGAGAACTTTTTAAACTTCAAGGGAACTTGTAGTCTCTGAGTATGGTCGATATTCCAATTTCTTTAAAAAATTAATATCTTATAACTTTTTTTGAATAATTCTGTATTGCTGTAAAATTCAGATCCAAAAATATAAAGTTAACATCAAGCATGATGTTAACCTAACTGTAACAAAACAGACTGATTTAATTATGACCAAGCATCTCTAATTGTAAAACAACCAATACTTTCTTTATTGATTTCAATATATTTTGCCAGTAATACTTTTTCTCGTTACTTCTGTTCAGAATTAAAAATAATATTGAATGTTAATTGATGGAAAATAATAAAAATTTATTAAATAAAATAATGAATAGCGACTTGAATTACTTTGGCTTATAATTCCTTAAATTTAACTATTTTAATTATTAAATTTATACAACTATGCTGTAAAACGATACGTTTTTATTATAATTATGTCGACTTGGGTGAAATACTACACGACGTGATAAGCTCTGACATTGGATGAAAGTATTAACTGTATACTTTTATAATAATTATACCTTCATCAATTGAACATTGATCAGTCTTTGATCAACATAAAATAATATTCAACAAATTGGCATTTTATTTATTAATTTTTTATTCTGGTTTCTGAAAATTGTATTTTACTGTCGAAAACATCACTATTGTTACACTACTAAACGTGTTCTATGAAATTAATGTTTCAAGAAATTAATCGGGGAAGCCGTTACTCTGTGGTAGTTCCAGTGTGGGAATTTACATGAATATTATTGAGAACTATTATACAGGTTTTTAGTTAATTTGAACAACAGTAAAAATAGGAGAATATAGTATATCCACTTGATCATTTAACAAGCTAATATTATCACTATGGTTGTATTTATAGATTTCTATTGCTTCTAACCAATTAAGTTTTAAACCTTTATTGGCATAGCGTAGGATTTTCATATTATTAACTTCTGGAAGATTATGTCCACTTTCTAAGATATGATTAGCAAAAGTAGAGTCTGTCTTCTGTAACCTGAAGGACATATTGTGATTAAAGTACCTAGTTCTAAATTTACGTCTCGTTTGTCCTATATATGTGCTATTGCACTCCGAACAATTTATTTGAACTATGAACTAACGATTTTTCATATTTATTAGTTTTATCTTTGGCGCTACAAACTAAATTTGATAACATCTGTTGGGGTTTCAGTGCTACTTTGATATTATGTTTTTTGAGAATATTTGACATTCTTATTGACAATGTATCATAATATGTGATTATCACATATACATGGTTTATAGATAAATGGGTTTATTTTGACATAAATTGGTAGAACCAAGTATCCATTGACACTAATAAAGTGTTATGTATTCATAATTAATGGAGCAAATATTGTATAACATTATATTCAATTCTAAATGGAATAAAATATGATTTATTGATAAAACATTTTCATCATAATTATAGAGCAGGTATTATAAAGTAACAACAGCATTATTACTTTATTTGACAGATTTATATCATTAGAGATTAAATAACATAAATAGTATTTTTAATTCTGAATAGGAAAAACGAAAATATGTATGAGTGACAAAACATATTCAAAACAGAAAATAAGTATTGATAGTTTCACAAGTAGACATTTTCTTCATGATTAAATATTTCGTTATAATTAAAACTTTTTCATGTTTGATGATAACTTTTCATCCTTGTATATAAAATTTCTCATATTTCTCACTCAAACTTATCAATTTGGTTAATAATACTAATACAAATAAATAATAACAATGATAATAATCAAGCGTAGCAAACTTCAAGAGTGAATGATGTCTGTCTTACTGACCGAGACTATGGATCCCGAGGTAATCTCAGTAGCAGTTCAATGTTTTTCAGCAATTTTGTTGAGAAAGGGCACTTTATATAATGGTAATAATATAATAATCGACCTTGTGAAATAATTTGTCGACCAAAAGTATATTTTAAAAAAATGTAATACAAGAAAAATAACTAATCAATGTAACTGAGATATTAATGGCAAAGTTTTCAAGTATATTTATCCTATAATCAAAAATTTTCATGGTATTCATTGTGTCAAAACTCCTTTTGCGTGTGTACATATAATATATTACAACCATTAAATCTCACTATGTTATAAAATCTCCACGTTATTATTATAAATATGTTGAGTTAGGTGAAACAGTACAATATTTATTAATATTGTGTAAAAATATTAACTACATATTTGCTGTGGTAACTATCTCTTAAGCATCTAACTATTAATCATGAAAAAATTAATATTGTTACGTTACTAACAGGCGGCGTGATATTATTGTATCATAATACATTAATAATTGAAATAATCACATTAGCAACAAATACCGCAGGCTGGCATTCTACTTTTCTGCCATGATTAATTCTTGATGCTAGTTTTTGAGAATTTCATTTTCTTGACCAACAAATTAATAATGTCACTATGATCTTGTAATCAATAGTATCATATTAACAGAAAAGTTAATGCATTTATAAACTTGCAAAGTAGTCACATTAATTTCTAACGAAATATTCATTAAATCATCAACTTAAAAATATAGCCTATATACGAATTTTTATAATCATGTAACTTTTATTAACGGTACAACTCTATAAAATCTATATAGTATGTTTGTCGTCTATTCTATATATCTAAAATTGGTTTACGTGAAATTTAAAAATTAATATATATTATAGGGATTTTGAATACCATTATCTAAAACTTTGTTATATAATTTTAAATAGAAATCTATAGGATTTTATATTCAATATTTATAAGATACTTTTTCAAAAAAAAAAAATTGCTAAGAAAAATATAATAGTCATAATCCATATTTCTATATTTTAAATGAACAATGTATCTGGAAAATCTGGTACATTAACGAGTTTAATTATAATTAAATAAATCTAGACAAGGTTCTGTTTCTTTGTAATTAAAACTTTTTATGTTTGATGTTAATTTTTAATTTATGTATATGAAATTTCTTTTACTCCTATCTCAAATTTAAGAAGTTAGATAATAATACTAGAGGATTCTCGTCCTTATCATTCGAGCTTCATTTCTGGGGTTATCTCAGGAGTAGGTGAATGTTTTCCATCAATTTTGCTGAGAAAGTGCACTTTATCTATAACGATAGTAACAATAATAATAATTGGTTTTATTAACTAATTTCATCAACAATATAATTTAACATTTTGTCGAACGCAGTATGAATTATAGATACATTCGAGCGCAATGCATCTGAGAGATCTCCTAATCAAATCTTACACAATTTAGATTCTAATGAGGAGGAGACTTAATTAAACGCTTATTTTAATGAATATAGTAATAAATATTTCACACTAGTTTTTAATCGCATTAATTAAATTTACATAAGAGAACTCATTTAATGTTGTAAAACAATAAATTTGGAAGATTTTTATAGGAGAACTAGTTATTGAGAAGAACTATTGGCCGTGAATTACAAAGAAAAGTAACTGCCTATTTTGAGTGTAAATAATTATAAATCCTCTTCATCATTTGAGCATGTTCAAACAAAAATAAACATCACATTGTTGAAAACGATATTTAGTATAAACCAATAATTTAATACGCATGTATTAACTTTGAATAATAATACAATAAAAATTCAGAATAAGTATTTGTAGTCATCCCAAAAAATATTATTCATTTAAATATTAAAAGAAATCTAACAAAATGTAAAAGTGAAAATAATGACGTAATCAGGCGCAATGTATCTGACAGATCTGGGCGGTACATACAAGCCAGGGAATGCACTAAAAAAATCTACACCATATCGAGAACAATGGCTTGGAGTTAGGAAGCTATGAGGGAGTTCGAGTTAATATTCGTAATACACACGGAAGGGCAACGAAAAAAGTGACTGCCGGATCTCACAATCGGCTGCGCCCGACGGAGGTTTAAGAACAATTAATATAAAGAAAATATATAATCAATGCAACTGGTATATATTAATTGTAACATTTTCATTTAAATTGTTCTATACACAATACATTTTCAGAATTTATTGTATTAAAAACCACTTGCATATAGAAAATATATTATTAGTTAAAAATTTTACTATTACGTTTTCAGTTTACAATTTATTAAATATAATTATTAAGTCTCTCTATCTTATAAAACGTTACGTTATTATTATAAATATGTCGAGTTAGTTGAAATTCTACACAACTTGCTAAGTTCTCGTATTATATAATAATATACTTATGAATGTATAAAAGATAAACAGTAAGGAAAAATTATTTATCAAATCGTCCAGCATGATATAGCCGGTACTTCTTCGATACACAACATCAATTCCCACAACATAAGATTGCTTTTAAATGCAAACATTTTGTGTACACATTGTTCCGCAAATTTCCCCAGGTCTACCAAAGCCACCAACTAATTACGTGAGCTTCATTGTAAGGTAATAGTTTACAAGTGTAGTAAATGCAGCAGTTTCCTCAGCCATTGTAACTTTCAAGAGCCTGTCACACTAACGAAGTAAAACATCACGCCGAACGTAAATTAACCAAGTTCATGCATATGAATCATGCGATCGAGTGTTTAGGGAAACTTGCACAGGACGTTGCAGAACTGGGTAATATTAGAAGTCGTGGAAAGCAGAAACACCTTTGTATATTCGCAATACAAGGTTACGACGTAATTTTAACTTTTCTTGGGGCTAATAATTTGTCAAATAATTGAAAAATGATGAGCTGAATTTGATATGTGCTCATAATAAAATACATCACTGTGGAAGTTATACAATTTAATTAAAGTAAGCAATTGGAATTATATATCATATAGATAACCTAACCTGCATTTAAGTTGGTCTAATTTAAATGCAGGTATGATTTAAATTTAAATCTGAATTTAAACTGATCTAACTTAAATTGCTTTTGTAGTAGGTAAATATTACAAATTAAAATAATATCAATGAAAGATGCCCGTTTCTTATTTATTTTTAATATAATTATGAAAGAAACTAATTGAAAGTAGTGCATTGTGTACACTAGCATATAATATAATTTATCAAAAGAAAACATAGTAAATTTGGTTTTAATATAAAATTAAAATCATTAAATAATATTAATTTTATGGTAATTTTTTTCTAGTATAATATAAATATAACGAAATCGTAATGATGTTTCATTCATATGTCGCCGTAGTTATATGTATACATTTGGTAAAAGTAAAATTTGGCTTAATTTTTCTTTTAATTAAATCGTTATACTGGAGTAACTGAGTTCTCCATAAAACACCAAAACACTATACACTACTCTCGACGCGCGTTTCGCCAGCAAAGTTGGCATGATGAGTTTTAATCATTTTCAGATAATGCCAACTTTGTTGGCGAAACGCGCGTCGGGTGTAGTGTATAGTGCTTTGATGTTTTGTAGAAAACTCAGTTAGTGTTAATTAAATCGTGATGAACCGTTATGATAATAATTCATAAAGATTTCTGAAACCTTCTACGACTCCTTTCATTCACATTCGCCTGTCTTCTATAATATTCCATATTGTTTATTTATGTAGAATGGACACAAAAACTAGCCTCTGAACACGTTTTTTGTAGTTTGTTCGTGATTTAGTATGAATGTAGTTTGATTTATTTGCACAATTTTTTTCAGAAATCGGTTCCTAATTGTCAATCGACATGAATGTCTGTCAAGAAAAATTCTAATGTAAAAAAATTCATATTTAATTTCAGAATAGTTTTGGTTGTATGAAATATTATGCTAAGTAGACATAAATACTTGCTCGTAATTTGAGCTTTGCCAATTATACCTTATACTTTTCTTAATTTCGTAAAAGTTTTGTTTTATTTCATAGTAGCAAAACCAGAACCCGTAAATTCAAGAATTGCTTTTCTTGAATTCAAGAATTTTTACTTTTTGTAGAAAATGTTGGACCCGCTAAATTTTATTTTCAGGTACGCATTTTCTTAAATATAATTAATGAATACAGAGTGATTCGTGTAAGAGGTATGATGTCATCGATGACTTTGTTCAATGGCAACCCCCTATTTTATTACGGAGTGTGGTAGAGCATATCTTCTACATACGCTATGTTAATTATTACATTAGCGTGAGAATAGAATAGATAAGAAAATCTTTTTAAATAATCTTTGCCGCTAAATTTAATTTTTTGAAATTTTCAAAATATTTTTTATTATTTTTTTCTAACCTACATGCTAATGTAATTAATACCGTAGGAAATGTAGAAAAATAAGCACTGCATAAGTAAGACTGACATTTCCCAATAATCTAAAGAGATATTTCCTCTGTAATAAGATACATCCCTCTTTGATTTTTCCATTATCGAAAAATGGACTTTTTAAGGAATACCTAAAGGAAATCGACTCAACATTATGATTCACGTAGATATAAATACCACTACTGGATGCTGTCGTCATATATCGCAAACAAATTGAGGCGGTCAGAAAGAATGTAGAGTTGCGTAAGTCCCAAGTTCGAAATGTGATAAAATTGTAACGAGATTTTTTAAAGAAATATTGTTGGAGACACCCACACCAGTCACGACTGACAGCAAACGATTTGTTTATTTAGATATTTCAGTATCTGTGAGATGTATTACTTGTTATTTTTTTTATTTATTTATCGTCAAGAGTTTATATAAGTTGTTATAGGTTTACTCGAACGTCTACATTTTGCATTTGTAGTTATTTTGCAGTCCTCTAGCAATATTTTAAATATTTTTGAAATGTCAATACAGCTGGAAATAAATTTTCCAAGATTATCAGAGGATTCGTGATTAGTAACTTTTATGAAAAGCTCAAACTTGTGACTAGAAGAGTAACTGTCGTTCGGAAGATTTTAGAACGTATAAAAAATATCGTATAAAATGTATTCGTTTAAAATAGAGATTAATAAATGTTTCGTATTTTATAATATTATTTAATTTTAGAATCCCAGTAACTGTAAATGACAAGACAAGATAAGTACAATATGGGAATTTTAAATTATATTTTTTTAATGTAAAGTCCCATTATTGATTGCGCCATTTCAAGAAATTTTGTTGAACGTACAATAAATTAAAATAAGGAATTAGTTATATAATGCCAATAGTTATATAATTATTTAAATAAATTTTAAATATCATAACTAATTTAAAATAAAACAGATATACACTTAATTGCAAAAATATATATTTGCTATAAATATTTATTGTTACAGCGAAATGGCCGGAATTCTTGCTTTTTTTTTCTATATTTTGAATGAAAGAAAAGCTAATAGTAGTTAAAAAATCCGAACAATATTTAACATAAATGGACAACTGGAATTATTTTTATAAAAAAATATTTTTATTTCTAAACATGTGACCAGGATCTTCTGCTAATTGCTAAATTATCTTCCAGTATCTTGAACAATTTTAGTTTCTCCTCTGAATGGCTCTCCATTAAATACGCCATTTAAAAATGCATAGAGGGAAATAAGTCCCCTTTATTTACTATAACTATTAAACAGCACAAAATTAATTGAACTTATTACAAGATAATTAGGGTAGGGCGCCGGTATATCTTAAATTATTTGAGCAACTACTTTACTATAAGTTTATTTCGATTGTTTGGTGAGTACATTATCATTTTCGTAGTTATGCGTTATTTTTAGTTGTCACTTTCACTTAATATAGTGTATGTCAAATAGCGTAGGTACATATAAAAGTATTCCTGGTAGTTGGAACCATGTTACATGTTATCAATTAGTGTATACTAATTTTCTAGTTTTAAATTTCAATAATCATTACATTTTTAATTATTTTGGCGAATTGATACAAAAAATATTCTTCCTTTAATCAATCCCTTATTTAGCCATACCGTATGGAAATAAAACAGCTCTTTCAAAGAATAGCACAATAAATATGCGGGTTTGCACTAAGAAGATATCGATGACGCCATAACTTATAAAAATATGATTCGAAAATATTAGTGGATAGCTTTCATAACAGTTAGCTCACATACCCGGGTGATTAAAAAATATTAGTACCAATTTTATTGAATTTATATATTACGTTCTGGACTCATAATCTCCGAAAAACAGAGAAATTTCACTCTATGCATATTAATACATTTCAACCTTTCAAAAATTCAGTAAATAATTCATAACAGACATAATGACTATTTGTAACCGACTTAAAAAAAAGGTGGAGTTTCTCAATGTGTCCGTATATATTTTTTATGTTGTTAGGGTATAACTTTTATGTTTATGGACTGATTTTAATTATTCTTTTTACGTTGGATTCAGTACATCTTCAAGGAGGTCCTATCTTAATTTCATTGGTATTGGACCTTGGATTTCGAAGATATGCAACGGAACTCTTTATTCAAGTAGCCGTCGTTTTCTCATTCGCAAAACATCCTCAGTAGGTCCACCCGTCACTTAAAACTGTTAAATAATAAGTTTAAAAAAACCGACTTCAAAAAAAAGTAACTTAACTAAAAAACTAGAAATAAATGTTTTCCACAACAATTTAATACTTATTTGTTGTTCCGTTTAATGTAATTAAGAATTATTGTTTATTATGTGTTGTTTATTATTATTATTAATTATTTTATATAATTTTGAAGTCGGTGCCATTCGATATTAGTAATGCGGATGCCGGTCCTCGGCAATTTTAAATGTAAACTCGTTGTTATAGTAGTAAGACATTTATTTTTTTATTTTTACTTGGCACCGACTTCAAAATTATATAAAACAATTAACAATAATTAAATAATAAATAAACAATAAATTGTTAATTACATTAAACGGAACAACAAATAAGTATAGTTAATTTCATCGCTATTTGCCAAATAAAAAATCTCAAAACATACCGTGGCTTATTTTTATGGCTAGGCTCAGGTAGACTGTTCCGTTTATCGGCAAGATAAGAGTTTTTTATTTGGCAAATAGCCATTAAATGAGCAGTATTAAATTGTTGTAGAAAACATTTATTCCTTGCTCTTTAGTTATGTTACTCTCTTCTTGAGGTAGGTTCTTTTTTAACTTATTATATTCAATTGTTTTTATTTGACGAAATATTTTTATATAATATATTGAGAGCTGTAGATATTTGAATCCGGAAATGATGTATAACTAACTGCGTATAGAAACAATCTTAGAATGATAAGGTAGGCTCATTATGCCTACTCTATATTGTGACGGGTTTAAGAGTCAAACACAAGTT
Organism: Rosalia funebris; assembly: GCA_037954035.1. Taxonomy (NCBI): domain Eukaryota; kingdom Metazoa; phylum Arthropoda; class Insecta; order Coleoptera; family Cerambycidae; genus Rosalia; species Rosalia funebris. Next base: position 13,295,705 of record JAZFAV010000010.1, on the reverse strand, counting down.
ATATGCTATTAGTAGACTTTGTCCAAAAGCTATACAGGTGGCATTAAATTTAAAGATTTTATATTAACATGCTATCATATAAACTTGCATGTTCTTCATTTATCATATTTTATATTCCAAGTTTGTGTTTGTCGTATCCGACAAATTTGTTCCTCAAAATTTACATAAATAATAATAGTGAATAATTAAAAACGTAAGAGATCGTAAGAATATCTAATACAAGCAAATTCTAACAGATCCAGCTACGAATATACATATAACAGGAGATTAAAATAATCCTATCTATATGATATAATTCGCAACTCGTGTTTCGAGAAGGACGGTGAGCTTAAAGCTCTCGAACAAATGTTGTTAGAGTTATTAAAATGTACTCACCGCCCGGTCTGCGTTTTGGCTGTTCTGCCTGGTCTCGATGAGAAGGGCCGGATCCCGGATTTTCTGCCTACAGGCGTTATGCCGCTTCAGCTTAGCACAGCCACTTCCGGCGGAACGAAAGCTACCGTTGCCACGTGATCGGGGGCGGCCACCATCTTCGGAGTTGATGCTTTGCGGTCGGCGACGACTGGAAAATTAATTATCTTGTTAAGTGGGTGTCATTCATGACTACGTGCGCGTAATCTAAAAAAGAAGTATACGCCTGAAGCGTAGTGAGAAAATTTAAAATTTAGATGTACAGACCTTTGGCAAGGTGAATCATAATATATTAATTTCAAAATTAGAATTATATGGATTTAGTAGTAATCTTCTTCACGTAGTAAAGTCGTATTTATCCAGACGTAAATTATTCGTGTCATATAATGGCTTTAAATCCGAGACTTTCATAGCGTCATCTGGAGTACCTCAAGGCTCAAATTTAGGACCATTATTCTATATATTGTTTATTAACGATTTGGATTTAACGCTTATGCTGCATCATCTCTTTGCAGATGATTTAAAATTATTTTTAAATATAATATCCTTAGATGATCACTTGATATTGCAAAAACTCATCGACGTTGTTATATCATGGTGTTTCGAGAATAAATTATAAATAAACATAGATAAATGTAAAGTATGTTCGTATACCTTAAAAAATCAACCACTAATTTACTATTATTCTCTTGATGGTACAGTTTTAATATCTACGTTCTGAGAATATCAAGAATCTTGGCATGTACTTTGATGATAAACTGTCTTTATCTGGGCATATCAGTCACGTGACTCTTAATGCATATAGAATCCTGGGTTACATGATTAGAAACACGGCATCATTTAATAATCTTGCTGCATTAAAACGTTTATGTCTTGCGTTAGTTAGGTCGAAATTAGAATATTGTAGCCTTATTTAGTATCCCCGGTATATACATTTGGCGATAGCAAGGATAAAAGTGCTTTTTGCCTCGACCGGGAATCGAACCCGGCTCTCCCAATTTCCGGTTAGTTGCTCTGACCGCTGAGCTATCGAGGCGCACACTAATGCGCCAGTTTAATGCATCACTACAGTACTCCCTCCCTAGAGACATGGTTTGTCTCGATACAATTAACGGAATGTGACCGCGTTCGCCATTCTTACGAACCGTTGTTCGGTAACCCGCAGACTGTAGGGCGATGGATAGGACGGGAATCGAATCCGCGAATTTGAGATGTAAGGGCGGTTGCATATACTGGAATGACGTACGCGTCGCTACATACATAAAGTATTTGTCATTCCGCATAGATAATCATTATCCAGTAAGGGGTTAGATCTGCTTTTCCAAGGATTTGACATCCAATCATTGAACATTAGAAGGGTGTTTATTAGCCTCATTTTTATTTAAACTACGAGTATTCCATAACAATGTAGATGCACCCGCATTACTAAGCATGTTTAGTATACGCATACCTAGATTACGCTTTCGAGAAGAAAGTACGTTTTATTGCCAAACTGCAAGAACTAACGTGCTGTTAAAATCGCCAGTATTCGTAATGTCAGGATATTTTAATGTAATATCTATCTATCTTGTGACTTGAATAATTGTACTTATAATGAGTTACTATTTTTAGGAAAACAACAACTTTTTACTGTCCTATAAGTTAAATGTTAATGTAGTATTCCATTATTTATTTCTATTTAAAGTCATTTAGAGGTACTTAATATAGATTCCATATTTTGTTCTATAAATGGATTATCTTTCTGTTGAATAATAAATAAATGCGTTATTATAATTATATTATTATTATTATAAATATTATCCAACTAGTTAGGATATTACTTTCTCATCGCTGCTCGTCTTCTTTTTACCGGGTCTTTCTGTTTGAAAACGTCATCTTATTTATAAAACACAATTTCGTATATATCTGACATCCCTAATATAAATGGTAGTATTAGATAATTCTCTAAACTATTTTTCTTCGCAGGATGTCAGTACATCAAAGCTTATTTACATATACTCCTTACCATTGCAACCAAATTTGATCTAATATTAAAAAGTTATAATGTTATAATATTAATATTATAATAGTATTAAGTGTTTCTTGCAAATATACCTACAATTAAAGAATGTTTCATATTGTTTTTTTCTTTTTTCTCTATTTTCTTGGCATAAAATTGTTTAGAAGTTTATTTTAGTTTTTGTATGTATTTCATACTGTACACATTTCTTATGTGAAATTAAATATACATACATGATTTATAACTTACTGAATTTTTCCTTATACTACACCTATTATTGCTTATTTTTGAATGTGTTTAATGCTGAAATTATTTACTTACTTATTATTGACATCCTGCTTTATATTTTGAAGTTTTATACTTCTATATCATAGTATATGTATTAATTATAGCATTTATGTGATATTATTTTGTTACCTCAAATTGAGTAGAAGAGTAGAATGCTTAGTAGAATAGAGTCTTTTAGCAAGATATTATATTTGGAATATTATGAGATGTATATGCTTGCTAATAAAGGCTGTTTATTATTGGCATAATAAGGCTTCAAGGAAATATTTTTATTACTTTAATAATAAGGTTAAAAAAACCGACTTCAAAAAAAGTAACTTAACTGAAAAGCAAGAAATAAATGCTTTCTACAACAATTTAGTATTTATTTGTTGCTCCGCTTAATGTAATTAAGAAATTATTGTTTTCTATGTAATTATCATTAATTGTTTTATATAATTTTGAAGTCGGTGCCAAGTAAAACATAAAAAAATATATAACTTATATAATGTAAACTTCAAAATAATATAAAACAATTAATAATAACTACATAATAAACAACAATTTCTTAATTACATTAAACGGAACAACAAATAAGTATAATATTAAATTGTTAAAGAAAACATTTCTTTTTTGCTTTTTAGTTAAATTACTTTTTTAAGTCGGTTTCCTATGTTTAAAACTTATTATTTTACAATTTTAAATGATGGGTAGACCTACTAAGTATACTTTGCGAATGATAAAATGACGGCTACTTGAATAAGGATTTCCGTTGTGTATCTTCGAGGTCCAAGGTCCAATACCAATGAAATTAAGATGGGACCACCTTGGAGTTATACTGAACGCAACGCCATAAGAATGATTAAGATGGGTTCATAAACATAAAAGTCATACCCGAATATACATAAAGAGATATATACAGACGAATTGAGAACCTTCGCCTTTTTATGAAATCGGTTAAAAAATAATTTAAAGTTAAGAAAATTCAGATTAAATTCTTCATCCAATCGTCAATCATTTATACAGGCAACAGTAATAGAAAATATACTTCGTCCGAGATACTTGTGTACATTACTTACAAGAGAACAAGATCTAAGGAAACTTTTAAAGTTTTAAAATAGCTCTAATACATCTTTATAAACTTAACTCACACAAAAGTACGTCGAGGTTCGTACTTACAGCCTCATCAATTATGCAAGCACTTTTATCAGATACGCTTACCTTTTCAAGTGCAGTGCAATGATAATCTTATTACACTTCGTTTCCTATTGTTTCGTCTTTTGAAGTTAGCTTTACATAAGCTTATATGGTGATTTCCGATTCAGGTTTAAACAATAGAACTGGAAGTACGTATTTCTGTTAAATTTGACTCTATAATTTTACAATACATATATCATGTATACTGAAATGAATTATGGTTTAATGTGTTTTTGTTGGCACCAATAGAGAATCTCCAAATAAAAATTCATATAGACTATATATAGTGCCTCTGCAAAGTAATGAATAGATTTGTTGAAAATTCAAGGAATCACTTTTGGGAAAAACTCTCGAACTCGTCACATTTTATTTATACATATAGGGTGGTTCGTATAGCATATATCATCGATATATTTTTATTTTTCCGCACTCAACTATACTAGCGGAAAAGTAATGTAATCGAGTAATGAAAAGTGTAAAAAAAAATTTTCGTTTCTTTTTCGTTTTTCTTCCTAAAAACAATAAAAATGGTTTTTAAAAAATTTTGTTTGTGTGTGTCGTCGTTGTCGTCGGCATTAAATCTTGTTAGCACGATAACTCAATTAAATCGTGTCGGATCGATCGAGTTCTGATTGACTCTGATCGGTGACGTCTCCCAGACGACACCTACTGATTTTGAGGTGGATTGGACCCACCCCCACCCTGTCCATGGGTCTAGTTGAGAAATGTTTTTGTTAGCACGATAATTCCATTAAATCGTATCGGATTGATCGTATTTTGACTAATTATGATCAGGGACGTCTTTCAGACGACACCTATTGATTTTGAGGTGAATAGGACACACCCCACCCTGTCCATGGGTCATGAGAAAGCACGATGGTGGACTAGTTGAGAAATTTTTTTGTTAATACGATAACTCAACTAAATCATGTAGGGTCGATCGAGTTCTTACTGATTCTGATCGGGGATGTCTCCCAGATGACACCTATTGATTTTGAGGTGAATGAAACACACTCTACCATATTCATGGGTCATGAGAATGCACAATGGTGGACTATTTGAGAACTTTTTTTGCTAGCACGATCACTCAATTAAATCGTGTCGGATCAATCGGATTTCAACTGATTATTATTAGAGACGTCTACCAGACGACATCTATTGATTTTGAGGCGGATAGGACACACCCCACCCTGTTCATGGGTCATGAGAAAGCACTTTTCTGGGTTATTTGAAAAAAGTAAAACTGTCGTATAAAATACATTTTGCATTTATGTGTTGGTTTATTTTTTCTCGGCTATTCAATTTCAAGTTAGAGATGTTCTACGTGCGGAAAAGTCCGTTTTAAGGTTTTAAAACTGTTTATTTTATACGGAATGTGAAAGGGCACATTTTTTTACATACGCTACGGTAATATTTGCATTAACGTGGGTATAGGTTCGATAAAAAATAATAAGAAAAACGAGTTTACAATTTCAAAATACTAAATTTAATGACCACGATTATTTGAAAAATAAATTAAATTAAATATTCAAATTATGCATCATTGGCTGTCCAACAGTAGTTGATCATGCAAAGAATTTAAATTCTTTCTCGTTTAGTTAATTTAACCATTTTTTACTAATAGACAGTAGAAGAAGTTATTAGTCAATAAACACTTCAAACGCACTGCTTCTGTCAAGAACTATTTAACGAAGTATGATTTCAAGTCCTTATCTGATAGCAATAAAGACATTATCGGTTGCTAAAGTTACTGGCAAGCAGCCAAAGGTACTTACATTGAATATTCACTTTAGTTGATTTTTTTAATATTTTTTTTTTTTAGCGGGGGTCCTACAGCCTGTGCCGCATCCCGCATTTCGATCGCCATTTCCTTCTATCCCTCCAGTCATCATCTCCGATTGCTCGATCTCTCATATTTTTTCTAATTCCTTCTATCCATTGTGTTGTCGGTCTTCCTCTTCTTCTCCTATTGTATGGTATAAACTTCAAAGCTCTCTTTGGCCATCATGTCTCCTCCATCCTCTTTACATGACCGTACCATAGTAGCTGTCTAGATTCTACTCTTTCTGTTGTTGTAAGTACGCGTCCCGTTTTCCTTCTTACTTCTTCGTTCCTAATACATTGAATTCTGGAAATATTACATGATCTTCTTAAGAAGTCCATTTCTATCATTTCTATCATCCTTTTCTCTTTCTCCGACAATTTCCAGCATTCACAGCCATAAGTTAAAATAGGCTCCACAATAGTTGTGTAGATTGTCATTTTGGTTTGTAGTTTCATCTTGTTTGACCAGAGTAATGAGTTCAGTAAACAAACAGCCTTCTTCCCTTGACGTGCCCTATTTTTGATTTCATTTTTTGTTGTTCCATCATCCGAAACAATGCTTCCCAAGTATTTAAACTGGCTACATTTTTTTAATTTATGCAGTTGTAGATCTGGGTTTCTACATGCGTGTCTCCTATTTTCAGATATTCGGTTTTATCGATGTTTATCTTTAGTCCCCATTTCTCATATTCTTCTTCCAACTTTCTAAACATGTAGTCTGCATCGTCCTCGTCACTTGTTATAATTATCTGGTCGTCAGCGAATAAAAGAGTTGCCAAGCATTGTTCGTTTACCTGTATTCCCATTTCTGAAGTTTTCCTCCTCCAATTACTTATGGCTTCTTGAATATATATTTTAAATAGGGTAGGTGACAAACTACACCCTTGTTTAAGCCCCTTTGTGGTAGGAAAACTTTCTGACAGGGCATTCCCCACTTTCACCAAACTATTTGGTTCCTTATATATATTCCATATAGCGTTGACATAAGTTTTACTCAGGCCAAACCTCGTCAGAGTTTCAAAAAGTTTCTTTAAAGGTACTGTGTCATAGGCCTTTTCTAGATCGACAAATACTAGGTGGGTAGACAGATTACGAGACGTTCGTTTTTCTAATATTTGCTGTAATACAAATATATTATCAATACATGATCGCCCTGCACGGAAACCCGACTGTTCTTCTATGTCTTCTATAACCATTTCTATTCTTTGCTTCAGTATTCTGCCGTACAACCTCCCCATTGCACTGGTCACACTTATGCCCCTATAATTTTGGCATACCTTTTTATCGCCCTTTTTGTAAATGGAGCTTATGTGTGCTATATTCCAGTCTTCCGGGATTTTTTTAATATACATTGCTATTAAAATTAGTATTTTCAAGTTTAGCAATCGTTTTTCTTAATTTTTTTTTATCTAATCTATATTCACGCTAATGTAATTATTATCGTAGTTTAACAAATTTACTCTTCCGTATACCGTAATAAAGAGGGGGTTGTCATTAAAAAAAAATCGATGACATAATACCTCCTACATCAATCACTCTATCTATTAAATATATTTTGAGAAAATGCACAACCAAAAATAAAATTGAACGGATCCGACAGTTTATCCAATAGTCCTTGAATTTTTAATAAATTTATTCTTTACTTTACGAAAGCACTGTATAACACCAAAAATATGTGTAAATATAATAGCTAAAGAAAAATAGAAGGCCAATTTTTCAACACTGAAAGAGTACACGTTTATAAACATGCGTTTTGCTGACCATGTTGGCAGTATTGGAACATGATTAAAATTGTTGTTCTAATCCTTAAAAAAACAAATTTGGAATTATAGCTCGAAAACGTAATGAGATAACCAGTTCTAATTTTCGCCGTTGTTTTTTATTCTGAAATAGATCTTCTTTAGTGAAAGGTCCATTTTTCCATACCATATAAGGCATGTACACTAGGCACAAAAATGAAGGGATATAAAAAATCCGTATACATATCGTATACACTAAAAACTAAATTAAAACATGTACGATGTACGTGAATCACAATTTACTTCTAAGTAAAATATGTTGGAGACCGACAACAAATTCGTATAAAGGTGTGTTTGTAAATTATTCAGTATTTAATTTACTGTCAAATAGTTTTCTGTTTAAGTCGCAATTGAGAAAAGTGAAAGATTTGTATTCACTAAAACGTCCATTTCCAGTGACGGAAGTATGTACCGGACGACCGTAATTTCAGTGTCAGATTGTCAGAGAAAATCTCGTTAACATACACTAGGCACAAAAATTAAGGAATGTAAAAAGTCCTAAATTTTTAGGTGATTTTCAAAGGGTTATACTTTAGAGAAAAATAGTCGCAGAGCAATTTTAAAAAAGTTCAAAATTTTTTACCATCATTAGTTTGGGAGTAATCATAAGAAAACCATCGGAATGTTCCATTTTCAAATTCTTGCTTGCCATTCAAAACGTCCACGGGCTTTAATAAGTTTTTTCAGTCACTTTATCATAATACTTGTTTAGATAATTTAATCTTCTTTAATTTGGGCACTCTAAAAGCCTTATAAAATGACCTGTCGCTGAGTAATTGTCGTTCAAAGCAAGAAAGTCAGTTTTGACTTTGGCAATTCATCACTCAGGAAATAATGATCATACAGAAAATTCAAGTATTCTTTGTAATTCGAAAGTATTGGTTTTTGATAAAAAAGTATTTAGGTCCGAGAATGTTGATTAAAGGAAAAGTAAAGAATTGCGTATTTAGAGATATTTGCATAACTTGGCATAACTTTGGAAATAATTCAAATAATTAAAGTATCTCAAAGAAACTTTCAAAGCACTGCGATTTTATTTCTTTGTATTCGGAATAATTGAATGTGTCTAAAAATCAATGTAAAGATGAATTCTACATTTCTTATTCATTTTTTAAGATTGGGAATGTTGCTTTTAGCAATAATTCATATTTTCTTTTACCAAAAAATGTTAATTATTGTAAGAAAAGGAATGTCAAAACTGACTTTTCTGGCTGAAAAATCATTACAAAAAGCTTCTAGACCACTCAAATTAAAGAGGATAATATTTACTAAGAGAGATTTATGATGAAATTACTGAAAAAATTGAACTCCATGAACCTTTTGAAACGCAAGGAGAAATTTGGAATATTTTATTTCGGTGGCTTTCCTATGATTACTCAATAACAGCTGATAGTAAGAAATTTTTAACTGAAGATCTGGAAACTACTAACTTGATACTTAAATTTGTTTTACTTAAAGTTGCTCTGCTACTTTTGTTCTTGAAGTTACAGCCCTTTGAAAATCACCTAGAAATTTATGATTTTTTACATTCCTTAATTTTTGTGCCTAGTATATATTAACGATATTTTCTCTGAAAATCTGACACTGAAACTTTCTCGCCCGGTATATAACTTCCATCACTGGAAATGAACGTTTTAGTGAACATAAATTAATCTTTTATTTTTCTCAATTGCGACTTAAATAGAAAAATATTTGACGGTAAATTAAATATTGAATAATTTACAAACAAACCTTTATACGAATTTGTTGTCCATCCCCAACACGATATTTTACTTAGAAGTAAAGTGTGATTCATGTACATCGTACATATTTTAATTTAGTTTTTAGTGTATACGAGAAATTCATTTACGTTGAGCGGTTGCACCTAAATAAGCGTATCCATTCAATTGAGAGAAAAATAGATAATTAATTTTCTATTCCGTGTATATACATTTTAAATATTTACTTATTTTCTGCATATTTAAACTTTACTTTAACATGCCTTCTAGAATATATAAAATACTTCGATTAGCATATTCATATCTATTTGCAAAATAAAAAATATCAACGTATACCAACAAGTGAAACAGAATATTAGAATAATAAGTTTTTTTAAAGCAAATTAAATCAGACCAAATAAATTTATGTAAATAATAATCATACAATAATCCTATTGATTACAATAACATTTTCCTTATATGTTTGATAAATTTTCGAGTTACCAAAACATGTACCACTGAAATATGAATGGTGATATTTTTGAGTGGCTCAAATTTCACCTACTTTTAAATATGGGCATAAATTGTATCATATTATTTAATTATGCTCCATACCATTTATTATCGTACAAGTACAATATAAAACGTGCAATTAAATAAACAAATACAATGTGCAATTTAAAATTTTAAGAGCTTTTTATAAAAGCGAAAACTTCGAAGACAATAGACATATATTACTGATCAATTATTGCTTCAAGACATGTATAGCTCCTGGACAAATATTTCTACGATTTTTTTTTATTTTTGCATCTTAAATCGGATTACAGTATTATAGACCTATTCACGTAAAAATAGATTTCCAAGATTTCGCTCCTAGTTCATAAAAGTTGCTATAATTGAATATATTGATCTTGGAAAGTATACTCTTTTTAATTCAAATGAGCAATTTAGAAGAATTGTTAGCAAATATTCTGATGAGATAGGTAGAAATAAACATGAGTAAATACGTTTTAGAAAAAAATTACACTTTGATAATTAGTAAATGTGTTATCCCTTTACGCAAAATAATAATGAAAAATAATTAATTAAAAGAACTGTTCCAGAAAGGAAAATATCAACTTCATATCTAGATAGTCAGAAAATTGGATAATTCAATTTTCTGACCAAATCAATTGTCCAAATGAAAGACAGTCGGTACTTATTTAGATTAAATGCTTTTGAATCGTGGAATAGGGAGAAGACGCCCCTTGAGTAACCAGCTAGATCGCTAGATTTGACACCAATAGGTTTCTTTTTGGGAAATAAGGATATTTAAAAAGAAAAGTATACGTTACTATGCCGGAAAATTTAAAAGACATAAGAGCAAGAATTCGTCATGAAATACAACGCACACCTCCTAAAGTTCTTGATAATGTTTAAGTAGAATTTATCAATCGTCTTGTCTACTGACAGACAGCTAATAGTGCACAACTTGAACATTTAATTCAGTTGACTTTTTAAAAAATTATCGCCATTACGTTTAGTATTTTGAAATTGCACAATCGATGCTGTCTGTACATTTAAAAAATGCCTAGCTGAACATACAATTTGATGTGTCCGAGAGTTCTTCCCAAAAGTACTTCCTTGAATTATTACCGAATTTATTCATTACTTTACGATAGCACTGTATAATATGATACTATAATGTAATATAAGGGAAATTATATCAAAGCGTAGAGTTCGGAGTCGAGCCTTCACTATTCCAATCGACGTTCAACTTAAATTCATTCATTTGATATTATAATGAAATCTATTTTTCCAATACACAATACAATAATCCATATATTAGCTTATGGCTGTCTGCCCTCTGTAAGTGCTGTACCAGTGGTGCAGAAGTTACTTGCGTTTCTGCGGCAACCGAAATTCCGTCGCGTAAACTTGAGATATTGAATGCGCCCAACATAGTATTTAAAAATAAAGAGTTTATATTAAAAGAAAATAAAAGAAATTATAACATTTTCGAATATCTTAAGTATAGATATGCGCCAATATACTATTATTTTTAATTATACCAGGTGAATATGGAAAAATTATGGTATCAATATGATACGATTGGCATTTCGATCAAGTCGAAAGACGATTTCATATTATATCAAAATGGCAGTATTTTGCTGGTATAACGCCATAATAATGTTCAATATAACTTTAGTTTGACACATATCAACCAAGATATATATAGAAAGATGAATGTACTTATACAACATTCGATATTCTCACCATCCAGATATAAAATTGGTATTTTTCTTTCCGGATCATTTATTGTTTTAATTAAATATTTTTCATCGCTATTTTGCGTTAAAATACAATACATTCACTAATTATTGTAATGTAAATTTTTACTATTTGCAACCCTACTATTTACTAACTATTTACTCATATTCACATTTACCACTCAGCATTGTTGTAAACATTTCTTCCAAATTACTATTTTTAGAATAAAAATAACTATTTTTCCAAGTAGCTTTTAATCATCTCCAGATGATGCCAACTTTGTTGGCGAAATGCGCGTCGGGTGTAGTGTATAGTGTTTTGGTGTTTTGTGGAATACTCAGTTAGTGTTATCTTCACACCAAAGGTTCCAGCCTACTCCAGGATATTTTCCAAAGTCTACATATTTGTTTTCAACTTTTATAATCCTATCCGAAAATCACGGAAATGTATAAAAAAATTGCAGAATTGTTTGTTATATTTGTCTTATCGCTAGCATATTTCTTTGAAAAATTATTGTTTTTTATTGTCCCTAAACGTTTGGAATTCGGAGTTTTTTGAAATTCTAAATTGCCCTTGTTTAATAATTCTTGAACATTATTTTCATTCGAGCTTAATTATTTTTATTTTCAGTTATAAATAGTATGGAGCATAATTAAAAACTATAATACTATTTCTGTACATATTTGGATGTAGGTAAAATTTAAATTACTCAGTAATACCAGCATTCATATTTGAGTGGTATGATTCGATAACTCGATGGAACATATAAGGAAAATTTATAAGGAAGTGATAAATAGACACAAAACAGTCATTATAATTTTTAAATATAACACAATATTTAAAAAAACGTGACAGTATGCATGACATTAATTTTGGTTTCATACGTTTTCATGTAATACGCAAATTTAGTTTCATATGCATTATGGGAAATTGAACCATCATGCGCGATCTCAGAATAAAACGAGGAAAATGCCTTCCAGGATAAACCAGCTTAAATGTAAATTTTCTGAGTAATTAATTAAAATATATGCAATATTTAATGCGGATACAGTTAATCAATACAGCTATTATTATGTCGGTTTGGTGTCAAAAAGACTGAATTTTCTGAGTAATTAATTAATCAAAATAAATGCAACATTTAATGCAGATGCAGCTAATCAATCCAGCTATTATTATGTTGGTCTAGTGTCAAAAAGACTTGACTAACAAGGAAAGTGACAGATCTGTTCCCCTCCGATTTTCCGAAATTTTGATATAGCTAGAGCATCGAAAAATTACATGTATTTTTATACCTCAAAAATGTATATTTGGCCATATCTCAGAAATTATATAAACTACGAATATGGAAGAAAACTATATAATATTTCAGTCAAAAGAGACTTTCAACTAATATATAAAGCGAAAGTAGAGATAGTCAGCAGACCGCAAGCAGACTCTGCACAAATATTTGAGAATATACAACATACTAAAGAAATTTAGGCACAGAATAGCAAGAGTAAGTCTTAAAAAATTATTTTCTCCGCTAAATGAGAAAAAACATAAAAGTAGGTAACTTTTCTCGGGTCCCGTTGTACAAGGAGTGCTGTTTCTTTCTACATTAGTTGTAGAGTCCCTCTTGAGTAAAATATTACAGGTTTGTTCCATGTCATATCGTCGACCAAATATGGAAAAATATGCGTGTGTGAGAGATGAATTCGAACTCTATTTTCATCCCTTTAGCATCTAGAAATAATGCATGCGTCTTATTTATCGATGCTCTACCCTTATATACAAAGTTTTATTAAAATATAAACTAGGCACAACAGTTGTCAGACAGGGAATAGGCATCCCTTTGTTTATAATGCAATTATAATCTATAGAAGTATTGTATTTTGCTTATTTATATACATATATTTGGCCTACCTTTAACGTGTAAAAAAATGCGTCTTCTACGTCACTTTCTGTTTTACTTATTATTATACTTTTTTATGTCCTAAATAAATATGAAGCATACTATAACCAATGTATCTTACCTATTCTAGAATGCATGTTAAAGTGAATATCAAATAAGCAGTAGATGTATATATGTTTAAAACGTATAAACACGGAATAGCAAACTAATTACCTATTTCTGTTTCAATTAAATGAATACGCTAATTTCGCAGGAACTACTCAACCTAAATGGATTTCGCATAGCCACTAAGAACAAAACTAAAATATGTACGATGCACGTGGATCACAAATTACGTCTAAGTAATATATCGTGTTGGGGATCGACAACAATTTCGTATAAATGCTTGTTTGTACATTGTTCAATATTCAATTCACTGTCAAATAGTTTTCTATTTACGCTGCAATTGAGAAAACTAATTGAATTGTGTTCACTAAAACGCCCATTTTTAGTAATGGATGTTATGTACCGGGCGAGGAAATTTTATTATTCTTATAGGGAATTTTGTAGATTTAGAAAAAGCTTTTGATAACGTAAGATGGGAAAAAATGTTCGAGATACTAAAGAGCGCGGGAATGAAGTATAGAGATAGGAGAGTAGTACACAATCTATACAAAGAGCAAACTGCTGTTATAGAAGTAGAAGGGGAAAAAAGGGGAATAGGTATTAGGAAAGGAGTGAGACAAGGATGTACGCTATCACCACTAATTTTTAATCTGTACATCGAAGAGGCGATTAATGTGGTAAAAGATAGAGTGGATTTCGGGATTAAAGTACAGGGACAGAAACTAAAAATGCTGAGATTCGCGGATGATATAGCAGTATTAGCATCTAGTAAGGAGGAATTAGAATCAGCATTGAACGAAATGGAGGCAGTGTTGACAGAGGAATACGGAATGAGGGTGAATAAAAACAAAACTAAAGTGTTAGTGTGCAGAGGGCGCGAGAGCAGAGCAAAAACGAAAGTACAAATTAATAATGAAAGGTTGGAGGAAGTTAAAGACTTCACTTATTTAGGAAGTAAAATAAATTGGGATGGAAGAAGCGATAAAGACATAAAACAAAGAATAGCGCAGGGTCGAGTAGCTTTTAACGAAAAGAAAGCACTTTTATGCTCGGGGGTAATAAACTTAGAAACAAGGAAGAGATTTTTGAAAACATATGTATGGAGCACGGCACTATGCGGCTGCGAAACCTGGACGGTAGGGGAAGCAAGTAGGAAGAAATTAGAAGCTTTTGAGATGTGGTGTTACCGAAGAATGATGAAAATACCATGGACTGATAGGGTTAGAAACGAAGAAGTATTGGAGAAAGTCTGCGAGAAAAGAAGTATGTGGAAAAACTTAAAGAAGAGAAGAGATAGAATGGTAGGCCACTTGCTGAGACATGGGGGAATAGTCCGCGATATTTTGGAGGCAGAAATAGGAGTGAAGAAAGGCAGAGGTAGGCCGAGATTAGACTACTGCTCGCAAATAGTAAGGGATGTAGGTTGTAGCACAATTAGCGAAATGCGTAGGTTAGCGTCCAACCAGTCTTAGGACTGATGACCTAATGATGATGAGGGAATTTAATTAGCATACCTTCCATTCCATTTTTACACATGTGGTGTGTAAAAGTGGATTTTCCTAAACATAACCTATTTTTTAAAAACTCACTACAATTGGCATTCATTGAAACCCACTACAATATTCTTTGGCTTATTAGTGTCATAATATACCTTCAAGAGATTTTTAATAAATTTATTATAATGTAAACTTACATTCTTTTAAATATAAGTTATATTTGTCTGTGACTTAGACAAATAATCCTTCTCTCTTTTCTACCATATTTTCTACCATGACATGTCAATCATAGAGGTCCATCCTGAATTTGTTTCACGATAAAAAATGATACGTATACCTTTTTAATTTTGTATAATTGAATTTATGTAATAATATACATAAATACGTTTAATTGTTTACAATATTTTGGTTTGAAAATTCGAAATGGTGTATAAAAAAATTCAATATGTAAGAGGGTTTCATTTAAACTAATTATACTTCTAAAATTGCATTAAATTTGAATTTCAATAACAGTGCATAAAGAAGATAACATAATGAATCTATTTTTGGTAAACTAAAAGCAAATACAATAATCATTTTAGTGTTTGGTGTGCTCTATACAGTAATCGCATTTTATCTTACCAAATTTATAATGAGAATCTATATAGTATATTATATAGCTTTATTATGAAAGCATATATAGTTTTATTGTGAAATTATAAATCATAACATAATCGAGGAATTCTTAGACAACCTCTTGCTCAATAAGAGACGAAATAACAAAATATATCATCGCCTCGTAACACTGTATTCATCTCCAATTTGTTGTATTTAATTTTGGAGATAATTAGACAAGAATCATTAGTTTTAATACAGTAGCCACACTCTCTTGCAGATATATCACCACTAGATTTGTTTTATTTGGGGACTTGTTAAATACAATTTATATAAAAGGTGTAATAACACTGTAAACGAAGCAAAAGGACATTTTGTAGAGTACCTATATCAATTTCATTTCTAATGTTCATATATGAAGTACTTAGAATATATTTCAAAGCACTGTGTTATGTTAATAATGGATGATGCCACGTTGAAAATTTATTGTAAATGCCCATTCACAATTATATGTATATGTATGTATTTTCTTTTCGTTTAAAAATTATTAATGATATTTGAATAATATGAGAGTAATACAGGTACTGCTCGTCAAGAATAGGAAGGCGTGTGTGATTCTCATGTATGCTTAGAAGAAAGAGTTCGGCAGCATTCGGAGCGAAAAGGATGCACTTTATGCGCGGCCAGATTGAACTCTGTGTACTTTATGTACACTCGATATTCGCTCTGAAAAAGTCTCAGTCCAACTGAGTAAAGACCAGGATATTTACTGCGCATCTCATGGGCGGTCTGATGTTGCAATTTTGAGACTTGTTCCTATTCTTGACGAGCTTGTATGTAATACAGTAATTAAATACGTTCTTAAATGTTGTTATATGTTCTATGTGATATGGCTAACTTTTGTTAACTGTTATTTCTTATGACAACATTCGCCTACTGTGGAAAACTCTTGAATGTCTTACCTTTTAAACATATACTTTCTTATTAAGGCACAAAGTTTAGACTGACCTCATACACCATATAATTAATTTACAGAAAATATCTCCTTTTATATAGGCATCTCAGATAACGATGACAGTATGTTTGTGTTACCTTGAACAGTAATAAAAATATTAAAAATATTTTGAAGGCATCTTATTTGACTCAAAAAACTTCCTTTGGAATATACAAATAATATTTGTCTAATTCGAATCTAGTTTCGAATGGATCGAAAATAAGAAAAAAGTCGAATTTTGTTTTACATCGAAAAGGAAAAGCTTTTACCAAATTTAGTTTCCACCATTTAATTTCCTTCAAATAAAGATAGATTCTTGCCATACTTCTTGTAGTTAACTAGATTTCCTATAAATTTACCACATCTTCATTTGTGGTAGACGTCGGTTTAATGCATAATTTTCTTATAACCCTAGAGGCATTCTATTGAGTTTTGGATTTTTTTTGTAAGTGACAATTCAGGTGCAAAGAAATTATCAATCGTTAAACAGCCTTAATCGGTGATCGATGAGAGCCGCTCCGTCTGTTTTCATCCTTACTGTACATTTATGTTCAACTATTTAGCATTCCTGATGTGTTTTCTTGGGACTAATTTGTAAAAACCTAAATTTAATATCGTTTTCCAAACCGGAAAAATAGTTCGTGTTTGTTTCAACACACGTCAATATCCTGGTTGTTCAGAAATCTATAAAAAAAAATTACAAATATCTCTTTTAAATAAAATGCGGTGGTATTAAATTTCAAGTTATAACATAGTTGTTTTTTCTTAGCTTGTTGTTAGCCTAACATGATATATCGATTATAAATTTATGTACTAAAAATAAAAGCGAAAATAATATTTTATGGCATTTGCTTTAATACTATTTTAAATGACAAAGAATGATTAACGAAAAGTTGCAGGAATCCATTAAATGTTTCTTTATAGAACGCTTGTATTGTAAAGATGGAAAAAATGTTTTTTCTTTTTCGTACTACGAACTAAATTAAAACACAAATCATAAATTATGGCACAAATCACACCAGGGCCCATGATATCTGCCAGAATACTGTTTTTTTTTCTTATAATTTGGCACATTTGCATCAAATATGTACAAAGGTTTTTTTATACTATAAGATATTTTTAAAATAAAATATACAGTGTGGTGATAAAGTTTTGCACAATATTCCTAATTTTTATTTCGAATTATTTTTTGATAAAGTTTGAAACACTTCAAACTTATTCTGTAGACAGACATTAGTTGAAGTACAAATAATTTTATTTAAAATTTGAGACTATACGATGTTGCATCTGAAACTGAATTATTTTAATTTGTGGCGTTAACACAGATCTACTTAAATTACAAACCCCTCATTTTCAACAAAGATGAATTCCTTACAGTTTTTTGAATAGTTCCCTGCAGTTATTCGAAATTTTTGCAAATATATGTTACAATACTCAAAAAAATTTCATCTTTTTAAAATTCGTCGTTTTTTTGTCTGACAAAGCAACGTCTTCCTTATATGAAATAGCATATCGTCATACTTGCAGATATGGGTCTCAAGAGGGTCCTCATTTCAATAAAATATCGCATAGCCAGTGCCAATGTAAATGTGTGGGCAGGGATGATAATAAATGGCTTTTTTGCGGTCTTACTTGTTTAGAAAAACTTGTACTGCTGCTGTTGTAAATTTAGAATTTCAATATTTAAATTTGGTTTCAACACTACGGTGTTCCGCCTCACTTTAGTGTTGATGTTTGGTAATGTTTAGACGATAATTGTAAATGAATATGATTAAGAAGACCAACTGAAGGATCACCACATTCCCTTGACTTGATCCCTTTGAATTTATTCTTCTGAGGCTACATTTTGTTATATCGTGAATCGATTTTAGTAGGTCAAATATTCTAGCTAGAGAACGACAGACTGTTAGTTGATGGCATTTAGAACAACTTTATAGTTTCTGTCAAATATAAAGCAGTATTTGGATTACGTACATTTTCCTCAAAAAACACCCTCTATGTTTTAAACGATAAATACGAGTGGTAATGTGCCCCACAAATGGGGGTACATTGCACCTGGAAACATTATGTTTGTTAAACCAAAACAATTGGCACTTCAGTTTAATGAAGGACTGCGATGACGTCTCATTCTTGTCTAAACAAAATTCTTAAAAATAAATAAAAGTGTATTAAAGACTAATGTGTTTCAGATATTTTGAAAAATTCGTTTAACGACAAAATTATGAATATTTTGCCACGTAAATTTATCACCATATTGCATATTTAATGCTATATGATAATAACATTGTTTGGAATTCGAGGACGTCAAGAGGATAATATTCAAAAATACTTTAGTGACAGTTATTCCTGTAGGAAAACACGAACACAAAAAAATATTCCCCAGTTCATCCTCTGAAAATAATTTAGCTATTTTTAATAGATTGACAGACGTAACATTTTACAGTAATTGTAAGATATATTTTTAACAATACGGGATGTCAGGAATTCTATGAAGGCTCGCTTTATATTACCTTAGTTACTGTCAACCCCCGCTGTGCGTAAATCTGAATTTGAAAATGACTTCTGACAGTGAAATTTTATTTCAAGTTAAGATTACAAGCGCTGGAGCTTTCACAAGAAATTCCTTCAAATGATATTCCCATCAAATAAAACAACACTTAACAACGCCATTTACATGTATTTATTCGAACCACGCATCTTCGGATAAACTGTCAAGTTTTATCTGCACATTCTACATTTCTCCCTCTTCGAAATGGCAGCCACGATGTGTCAGGGCAAGAAACAGATTACAAAATCGATGGCTAATGGTGCACGGTTTAGGATTATTTCATGGATTTTTCAGTATATGGGATAGATTATTTAAGTGCGTCAATATAGTTCCTAAGATTATTTCGCAATCAACATGATTTGACTACCATTACTAAAACTAACTATTCTAGATGTGGCCTTCAGTATTTTAATATTAATAATTTCACACGTTAAGTAGTGTTATGATATATTAAATCGCATATATCCTGTGGAAATTACTTTATAATTTTATTGGTGTTATTTTAGAGATTTATGAGAAACTTAAATAGGTCCATTACTTATCTAATATATATGTATCTCTTCTAAACGAAATATCAAATATACAGATGATTCGTGAAAACCCAAGGAATGCTTTGTTTAGAATATATTTAAACAAAACATTTTTTTTGTTTATGTGCTTATTTGATATTTCGTTTAGAAAAGACACATATTATAATAAGAAAATAACCTATTTAAGTCTCTCATAAATTTCTAAAATGACACCAATAAAATTATAAAGTCATTTCCACTGTACTTTTATATTATTGAATTCTCTTTGACAAACTGATTTCAACAACCTATAATATCTGTGGTCTAACTGACTGATTAGTGTATAGACATTAAACTTCAATACTGTTGACTTTAACTGAACGGTATGGTTTAGTTAAACTTATTAAATTAATATAAATATTCAAAATATTTTCCATTTACTTGTTGGTAATAACCTGGTCTGTAGCAGGACTTCTATGCTTTGAATACCGTTACATTTTTGTGTAAAAAAAAATCTAATGCACCTAAGGTCTAGCGATCTAGGTGGCTATTCAATAGTATATTTCAGTTCAGTCCATCTATTAGTTCAAGTAAGCTATTACGATGACAGCATAACGAGCAGCGGCACTAGCAAACTGAAAGGTGATTGTTCTTCACCAAAATAGCGCTCACCCGCACGTGTCTTTGCAGACGCGCCAAAAATTATTGGAGCTTGGCTGGGATGTGCTCCCCCACCCATCGTATTCGCCTGAGCTTACCCCATCAGATTTTTACTTATTCCGGAGTCTCCACTTCTTCAATGGAAACACTCCTTCAGTGGATGTCTCTATGGAGGGAGTACTGTAGCGACGCTTTGAATTGGCACATTAGCAGGGATAATGAGTGTGCCTCGATAGCTCAGCGGTCAGAGCAACCAATCGGCAATTGGGAGAGCCGGGTTCGGTTCCCGGTCAAGGCATGCACTCATTATCCTTGCTATCGCCAAAGTGGTGACCCCGACGTAATTCGTTCTACATCGAACCTCCCTTACATCTCAAATTCGCGGATTCCCGTCCTATCCATCGCCCCATAGTCCGGGGGTTACCGAACAACGGTTCGTAAGAATGGCAAACGCGGCCACATTCCGTTAATTGTATCGAGACAAACCATGTCTCTAGGGGGGGGAATACTGTAGCGACGCTTTAAATTGGCGCATTAGCAGGGATAATGAGTGTGCCTCGATAGCTCAGCGGTCAGAGCAACCAACCGGCAATTGGGAGAGCCGGGTTCGATTCCCGGTCAAGGCATATGCACTTTCATCCTTGCTATAGCCAAAGAAGCATTTAATTGTTTTTTTATAATATGCAATACAATGATCTGACAAGTTCCGTCTGTTCGTTCACAAAATACATCCATATCGTGATTACTTGACAAATAACTCTTTTTCATAGAATTCCTTCAGACTTTGATAACGTGCGTTTTCTAAAGAAATAATTATATATACAGTGTATATATATGAACCTATATTAAATAAGTGAACAAACAAGTAGTTAAATTTATGTAAAAAATCAAAGTTATTTAGGCTAAGAACCTAAAGTGTACGATGACTTTTGTAAAATTCTCGTCGCATTTTATGATATAATTATTGAAATACGCTATGAACATATTTTAAAACTCGATAGGTCATATGTTTGAATCATTAAAAAAATTAAATATATGCCCTGGCATATGTAAGCTCGCTGCATCTAACAAAAATATTAGTATTATACAGCATAAATAAATATGTGTTAAAAGTAATAGAAACGTATTAAAACTAATGGCTGGTACTTTGTAATATATACTGAAGTAAAAAAAAAGGTTTATAAATGGCGTCAGTTGACTTGTGACCTTTGTTGTTTATTTATAAACTTTTATAGTACCTTAAGTGTATCCCCTCATAAAATAATGAGTAAAGCATATAATTTCACTAAAACATTTTGAAGTGTTTCTAAAAACATTTCGGATATATCTTTTGGCAACACATGTACATTTTTGCGGTAGCTTACCAAAATATTTTTAGACAGTGTTAACCTTCGGTTCGAAATCAAAACAAAAGTTTAGCCATATTACCTACAAGTTTACGCTTACATAACTTATTTGCACGTTTGATAATTAAATTTGTTATATTTAGAGACAACAGCCAATGTTGTGAGGGAAAGTATGCAATTCTGTTTAGAACTTATTGGCGCTAAATGTGAGGTTGGAGTTTAATGCTTAATTATGTTAATACAACTTTTACTATAATGTAAATCGCATTTAATTTAAGGTAGTATAAAATTCTATAAAACAAATATAAATAAGTCTCCAACATTTTCTGTAATATAAATTGAGAACCACTTAAATATACAAAATTTGGCGAGACACAACATTTACTGTATACGATTGCCATACCTTTACATGCTTTAATTAACTGTTATTTTTTTAATTATATTTAGAGGTATTTAAAAGTTAAATGGTTCTTGATGTCAGGGAAACCTTTCAGTAGACATGGCATAAAAATTTGTTTTAGTACAGATTTTCATTTTATTTAATCAACATGATAATTATATTTGCAGTACAATTAATTCATCATTGTTTGTTGATAAAGTAATTATCATTATTAAAGAGTGGAAAATTTGTAGCTCTAACATTGGACAGATTTAAAATAAACAAAACTCAGTGGCGTGTAAGTAAACAAATCCGTCAGTACCAGACTCGTTGTTAATTTACAGAGATTACTATACATTTACATAAACTGATGTCGCACGACTGGGTTATACAAGTATTACATATGTGCTGTGTGAAAAGTTGATTATAAAACGAGAAAGAAAATAAAAAAATAAACTTCATAATTAGGTGGAGCTATTTGCAACTGAATTTGCAACTTTCAGTGATTATACTAGTGGATGACTTTGTAGATCTGTTTATTAGCCATATGATTTTTTTAAAAGAACTTCACCTGAATCAATACAGACAGCCTTGTCCTACGATACCTTTACCTTATTATCTCATAACAACTTGATTAAATGTTATTATTTTCGCTGATAGCGAAAGAGTTCTGGTAATTCTAAAGCAATTCCACTAACCATTTTAAATTTAAAAGATGATGTCCGAAATATTCAAGAATTTAAAAGAAAAGAGTATAGTTTATTTCATCGCTATTTGTCAAATAAAAAATCTCAAAACATAACCTTGGCTTGTTTTTATGACTAGGCTCAGGTAGACTCTTCCGCTTATCGGCAAGATAAGAGATTTTTTATTTGGAAATCCTCTGGTATCTTATGATAACAGCTGCAATTTATAAAAAAATAATTTTGTAATTCTTGTGATATCCACAGTGGTACTAGAAGAAGTGTCACAGTTTACTTACTGCTAGAATGGAAGTAAATACTGCTGTATCACAGTTACAGAACGTTTTTGATAAGAAACCAGACTTCAGGTCACATACTAATTAATTGAAACGTGGTGAGGACCAACGTTTGACTTGAAGACACATGTATATAAATTAATATATACCTTTGAGGTTTATTAAATCATGTATAATTGTTATAGCAAGTATATGTGGTGTTTCTCATGTGTTTCTCCTTTGTCACTGTTATTAATATGCATTATACATATGTATATATTATGTATGTTCAATGAACTTGTATCTGAACCAAAAACTTGAACAAAAAGAATCGTATTTAATTTCATTTCATAGTACACGTTCATATACTCGTATTCATAAACTATAGTTACTTTTCAGAGTTGAACTTGCATAAAAAATAAATAAATTGCGTATAAATATTTGCGGAGTGCCAAGAATTATTCAGGTTCCGTTGAAATAATATATACAGATACAATTTAAAATAATTTTGTCAATAATAAATATAACTACATATGTTATAGTCAGAAAGTTATTTCGCACTCCACTATAAGCGGAAAAGTAATGTAATCGTGTAAAGAAACAGTGAAAAGGCAAAATTTTTTATGATTCATATTTCGTTTTTAGGCCTAAAAACAAAAAAAAATGGTTTTTAACACTTTTTGCTGTGTGTGTGTATCGTCGGTGTCGTCGGCATTTCTTATTAGCACGATAATCAACTAAATCGTGTCGGATCGATAGGGTTTTGAAAAATTCTGATCGGGACGTATCCCAGATGACACCTATTGATTTTGAGGTGGATAGGACACACCCCACCCTGTCCATGGGTTATGAGAAAGCACGATGGTGGACTATTTGAGATATTTATTTTGTTAATACGATAACTCAACTAAGTCGTGTTGGATCGATAGGATTTTGAACGACTCTAATCGGGAACGTCTCCCAGGCGACACCTGTTGATTTTGAGGTGGATAGGACACACCCCACCCTGTCCATGAGTCATGAGAAAGCACGACGGTGGACTATTTGAGAAATTTTTTTGTTATCACGATAACTCAACTAAGTCATATTGGATCGATCGGGTTTTCACTGATTCGGATCAGGGACGTCTCCCAGACGACACCTATTGATTTTGAGGTGGTTAGAATACATTCTATCCTGTTCATGGGTCTTGAGATAGCACAATGTTGGACTATTTGAGAAATATGTTTGATAGCACGATCAATCAATTAAATCGTGTCGAATCGATCGGGTTTCAATTGATTCTGATTAGGGACGTCTACCAGACGATATCTATTGATTCTGAGGTGGATGGCACACACCCCACCCTGTCCATGGGTTATAAGAAAGCACGAGGGTGAACTATTTGAAAAAAGTAAAACTGTTGCATAAAACACATATTCTGCATTTATGTGTTGGTTTATTTTTTCTTAGCCACTCAATTTCGAGATAGAGATGTTCTACGTGTGGAAAAGTCCGTTTTAAGGTTTTAAAACTGTTTATTTTTTTTATAATCAATGGTGTATCTCTTTTCCAATTTTTTATAAATACTGCTCAATATAGGACATTGTGCATCAACAAATTCCCATTTGGTATACCTCTGACCGATACATCCAAATGACATTCAGTCAAATTTATTTCAAGTTTTATTCATTAATCACTATCGTCAATAACTGTGAGAGATGGATACGTGTGAATACATATTGGATCTGCATTAATGATTGCTAACACAGAAAGAAATCTATATTTCCCATATTATTTTGTTACATATAGCATAACTGACTAAAAACTACATAATGGAATGTACGATATATACAGATATATCATGTATATGTTAGTATTGTTGAGTAAGTAGCATGTCTATTTTAGTGAAGAGCATACATCTCTAATCAAATTTGATACGATCGTAAGGTTAAATCTATACATTTTCCGCTCTTAGGTCATTATATAGGATTTTCTTGAATAATTCTAGTTACGATGAAAAATCAAATGTTATTACAAATTTTATTAGCATATAAATTGGAAAAATTTACTCTTATACTAATCTAAACGATATAAACTGTTCTCAAATATCTAATATTTTAACGTATTAGTTTCTTAATAAACACATTCTTAATTTTCCTTCTTATACAATTTTGAAGTTTTCATTACAAATATGACTTTTTAATAAACCTTATGATCAACTATGTGAAGCTGATTTCACTCTTATTATAGTTTCTTTACTTCTTGCGCAAGTTCTTGCATGCACCTCGCAAGGTTCTCCCTGTTTATTCTATATGTATATATTCAGTCCTAACTAGATACAAAAGACAGATTTTAGCACTTCATTTACATATAATTTGTTCTGATTTTATCTCTAATAATTTGTATGTGCCTTCCATAAGTATTGTTTGTTTTAAATCCTGTATTTTACTTGTCTTATCTTATATTACCCATATATGTTTAATTACTTAACAAGAGTGTTTCATATGAAATAAAAAATCAGCAATCAATATCAATTTTCAAATATACCACTTCAACAAATATGACTAAACTTTTTAAATAAAATATGTAAAATCTATATAAAAAGATATTTTGTTCTGATTTTTCTGTTTTTATCTTTAGTATTGCTTGTTAAATTCTATATTTTGCTTGTATTAATCTTATATTGTCCATATTTTCTAAGATAATTATTTAACTAGGGTGTACCAATTGATAAAAAACACCACCAAAACTTTTGAAATATATATATCAGTATAACCTCCAATAAATATTAGTTTCCAGATGATGTACGTACCATCTTCAGTTACGTATATCGAAAAATTTCCTCAATTTACTTAATCACAATAAAAGTATGGTTTAGTGTTAATTCCAGAGTTCTTTTTAAAGTATTTATAGTTCTTCTATATAGGAGGAGATATTTAATAACAAATAATTCTATGGTACATAATACTAATAATAATAATATATTGTAATGATAACAACATAACATGACAGGCGTAATGACAATGATCAAGAGCCTGAGAACTAACTCCGAAAAGCTGGAATTTCGGAACTGCATTTTTAACAACTGCAGAAGAGCGTCAAACTGTAGAACATAAGATTGCTACTAAATCAATAATGGAGTGAACTGGGATAGAGAGATTTCTCTCTCCTATCACCTGAGCCTAATTCCTGGAATAATCTCAGGAATAGGTAAACGTTTTTCAGAAATTTTGCTGTAAAAGCAAAAACATTTATTGACTATTTGTAGTACAAATAAAATAAAAATGTACTACAAATAAATACAAATTTATATGGTCAAGAGATCCTTCGACCAGTTTGAGGTGTTCTTATTATGTAGAGAAATAAAACCAGATTTACTTTCCTATGTAATTTGTACCTAAAAAATACAACATAATTTAATGCCAAATTTTTATTTCTACATTTATATCTAGCTTTAAACATTATTCATTAAAAATTATTTAAATAGTTTTTTATTAAATATAAAATTCAATATGAAAAAGATTTTTTACATACTTGTGTTTGGTATTCCTGAATATTAATATAATAATTTTTAATACTGTGAACATTTGTACAATAGATAACCATTTAATTTTTTAAGCCGTATTTTTTTAAGTTATAACGTCATTGACATTATTTTATTGGAAAGTTCAATTCTTGGTTATGCCGTTTGAAGTAATTCCTTTTTACGGACAGAAAATAAGGGATTGGTTCCATAAGAATTTTCTTGAGTAAAACTTTAACAGACCAAATGAAAATATAACAATAACTGAAATTTAAAGGTAGAATATTAATTAATAAGAATACAATTAATTATAATAATTCCTTCATCATGAAATTGAAAAAATTAATAGATCGAATGCGAATACTGCCTGACATTAACAGTGAAGGAAGAATTTTGTTTTATTTCAATGACTATTATAAGGCTTTTTATTTTGTTGATTTTAAAAATTAATTTGCTTACTCTCTGTATGTATATAACCATTATCATCAGTATCATCATCAATTGATGTCACTTAAAGTAAGAGGGTCGCTTAACTGTATTTTTAATTTTGTGTCATTTAAATAAATATATATATATATAGACACTGGCGTATTCTCAATCTCAAACAGATTAGTGAGAATGTTATCGAACACTATACCTAGATTTTTGTATTTAATGTTGGTACAAACGATATATTATTAACGTTTAACAGAAAGGCTATTAAGCAAAAAATTATAATATATGATTGAGCTACATTAACTACTAAGTTTTTTTAGTGGTTAGAAACTTTTAATTGAGCACTTAGAATTAAACTATAGATAACTTAATAGTTCTCAGAAAACTGTATATGGACAAAAACCAATGAATGTTTGATTTTTGTCAGTAAGAGTAGCTCATAGACCTTTTCACTTTGTGAATTGTCAAATTAACATTCAATTTGTACTTGCGAATATTAATTTTATTCTTCTCTTAGATATTCTAAATTACGAAGGCGTTTAAGAACCTTCAGCTCATTTATTATGTACTGTCCCATATTTACCATTCAACATATATCATAATAGGATTAATAAAATTCCATTAAAAAATTCATACATCATATTGTCTTCAAACGTTTTTCACCATATACATGGATTAGATAGCCGAGGGGTTGTAATATAAACACATTTTTCAGTTATGAATTCTCATAACATTCTCTTCACAAATTTCACAATGTTTGCGGTGGATTAGTTTAAAATATTTAATTAAACAAATGAAATTCTTGTTTAACAAAAAAATAGCGACAATCGATTTTCAACCTAATATGCTTTTTCGATGCTTTAGATTCTTTAATAAAAACCAGTGATAAGAGTTACTATGCATATACAAATTGCAGGACCACTAATATTACTCTAATATTACTCTAGAACTAGCTGATGCAGTTAGGTATCATTAAAAACCTTTTTCTAGGAAAGAATCGACTAAGCTACCTGAGTTTCAAATAAATATTAATTATAACTTCTTAACTAACCATTCGATATCTTTTCAGGAAAATGACAAAGCATGTGACGAAAAAAATTGTGTCAATTAAAAATGGATCTAATTTTATGATTTTCTTTAATAAAAAAATCAAAGGTTTAAAGGTATGTGTTATATCGAATGACAACCACGATTATTTCCACGGAGCATTACTTTTAAATACGTAGTCAATTGGTATGAGTAAGAAAAACTTGGTGAATCTAATATGATTTAGTTCCAGAAATTAGTATCATTACAGAAACTGTTTTCTTTGGAAGATCATAATAAATGTTACATTTTTGGATTTTTATGAGGAAATAGGAGACATCATTTTTAAACTCTCAGTAAATATATTTTCCTTTTATTTTTTGTTTGTTGGATTTATATAGCAAACACCTTATATGAGAATAAAGTACTGTGATAAAATTGTTTAATATAATATACAACTTCTGATGATCAGAATTTCTAATTTGATTTTTTTTCCGATTTAATGACGAAAAATCAGGAAACTCACTGAAATAGATTGCATTGGACTAGAGTGTTTTGCCTTCCTTAAGTTCTTGGTCGAGGTTACGTTCTTTGTATTTATTTATATATTTTCATGATAAAGAAATGATATACCGCGTATATGTACGCCATTTATCATTTCTTTATTATACATATATATATATATATATATATATATATATATATATATATATATATATATATATATATATATATATATATAGCAGTAAAATATGTCTTGAAATATCGGCAATTACAATTTAATTTTCTTTTGTAGCTAGTATTATGTAATTAACATATAACATAATAATAAAGTATCGAGAGTAGATTGTTCGATATAATTTTACTTAATACCATTAATTGATATTTACTCTTTTTACATTTTTATTACGTCAAATTAGAAAGTATATTAAATAATGTATGTTAATATGTTGAATTGTTGTGTTTAACTACTTTGTCTTTAGTTTTTAAGAAAACTATTAGGAAAATCAAGAGATTAAATAAAGTCTTGCAATTTTTTGATATTTTCCACATTTTCTGAAAAAATAAAATTAGTTTTGAGACTGCAGTTTTCAAGAATATGTACATAATGTGGAATATTTTATGTACTCTTATATACACACCTCGACATAAAACATAGAAATGAAAAATTTCGTTATGAGTGATGGCAATGATGACACGTTCTTGTATCTACACAGGCATATAAATGTAAAAGAGCAATGAAAAGCTTCATAAGTTTAGAGTTGCATGAAGCAGGTGGTATAAATTATGAAAAAAGTGTTTCTCATTTTCTTGCTGAAATTAAACCGTGCCGCGAATAATTTCTGGGACAGATAATTTTTCATTTAAAGCACCCTATTAGGAAAATTGCGAACTGTGAAATTAGCACAATTTTATGAATTTTACATCCTTTGTAAAAACGACATAAATTACGAATCTGGTGATGGGACGACCCTAAATTGCAAGAAACCGCCGCTGAATAGATTTGTATTTTAAATCTCATAATTTTTCATATCTCTCTATCTGCTTAATCGGTGTAAGCAGATGATACCCTGCATAGAAAAACGGTTACACATTCTAGTAATGAACACAAGAATTGAGGTCTTTGTAATGAAATTTTATCACTAGCGAAATAATGTATGTAGCTTTATTAGTTTATACAATTTTTTCTTAATTATCTTAACAGCTTTATAGCTACAATACATTATTATATTCCCCTTAACAGGAAATCGTAATAAGTCGGGATAAAATCAAAAACAGGTAATAATAAATGCGACAAATTTTACGTGATATGTTGTTCATTTTAATTATGACAGAATTAAATAATTTAAAATAATCAAACGTGATATGGTGGTATAAGATCAAATAATAAATAAACATAAATGCTCTTAAATTGCATAAATGACAATAAGAAGCTTAATTGTTTTGAAGTTACGTGTCACGAATATACGAGTACTTCAGAAAAGATAAAGAAAATATGTTAACCTCAAACTCAGGTCGCATAACGCAATCAGACTTTTTTCACTAATTTAATAACAAACGAACATTTTTGATTACTGAAAGAGGTGACGTGAGTTAGTACAGAAAGAAAAAAGTATGCTCGTATAATATACGATCATATTTTTTATTTCTGCACTAACTAAAGTATACATTTATATAGGCTATCTGTTATATGTTTAGATATATATGCACATACAAACAGGTCCTTTAAATAAAGACTCTAAAGGTAGAAAAGAGTTTATATGGCATTCCTGTTCACTTATACACTGCGTGAAAATATGGCTGGGATGGCATAAAAATACAGCAAGGATAATTATTCGTATGCATATGTTTTAAGAAAAAATTAAACGGTCTGTATTATAGAGGCACTGAGATTGTTAAAATTATATAAGTAGTCGAAAATAAGCTATTAGTTCCAAATTTTCAATAAGATACACATATACTGCTAATAAAAGTAGCATTGCTATCGAAATATTAATATATAGATGAATTAAATGAATATAACGTTATGGTTAAGTGAATATAACAAATGTTCAGTGGTAGCGCTTTTATTGTTTATAGCATAAAAACTGTAAAAGTCTTCCTCTAATAAACATATTATTTTTTATCACACTAATATCTTTATGTATTAAATAAAAAATGAGAAACGTGAAACATCTAGTGTATCTTTCTTTACTCAGCGGCTGGCAACTTTTATTTCATTTGTAGATTAAACTGAATAGATGAATGAATGAATTCAATATATGTTCACAATACACAAAAGAACATATGGACAAAGCAAATGCCCATGCTATATAATATCATAAATACAACGTATAAAATCTAACTAATACTACAAAAAATAAATCGGAACAAATGGAATCCATCCCACTCTTGATGTTCGTAAAAATGATCTATTGAATCGATTTCTGTAAAGTCATCTACTGGCTTCTCTAACCAGAAAATTATTTTTCTTTTCCGCACTCCACTATACGCGGAAAAGTAATGTAATTGTGTAAAGAAAAAGTGAAAAAACAAAATTTTCGGCCATTTCGTTATTATCTTGAGGTGGATAATACAGACTCTACCATGTACATGGGTCATGAGAAAGTAGAATGGTGGACCATTTGAGAATTGATTTTTGTTGGCACGATCACTCAACTAAATCGTGTCGGCTCGATCGGGTTTCGACTGATTCTGATTAGGGACGTCTACCAGACGACATCTATTGTTTTTGAGGTAGATAGGGCACACCCCACCCTGTCCATGGATCATGAGAAAACACGATGGTACACTATTTGAAAAAAGTAAAGCTGTCGCATAAAACACATATTCTGCATTTATGTGTTGGCTTATTTTTTCTCGGCCACCCACTTTCGAGATATAGATGTTCTACGTGCGGAAAAGTCCGTTTTAAGGTTTTAAAACTGTGTATTTTAATAAGTAACAAAGAAAACATAATTGTCACTAATGCAGAATGTGGTAATAAAATTTTGCAAATATTCATAATCTTTTTAATAAATGATTTTTTTGAAAAAACTAACAAAACCTTATTTTTCAAAATATATTGACTGACAAAAAAATGTAGTTTACATTATTTCATATAAAATTGCATCTATCTAGTAAATATATTTACTATTGACAAAGTCATTTTTTTACTAACAGGTCCATAATATTAAAGTACTTCGTATTATAAATATAGACTACCATTAAGATAATTTCAATACAGTGAATCGGAAGGTAATTTATCGATTACTAGTTTACTTCAATATAGATGATGACTAATATTAAAATAATGGATATATTAGGTTTTTTGAATAGAATTACTCATAAAAAAATTATGTACGTACTGAAAAAAATATATAAATATAGATTAAGTGTTAACTTACATACCAACTTATTTGAACAAAATAAAATAATATTTTGTAAATGAGGTTTCTATTGTCAATATACATTTATACCACTGAAATATACATTTAGTCTCCCTGTAATAATCAACTATATTGATTTAAAGGGAGAATGATTATGAAAAACTAGGAATCGCTTTCTTTGTAATTGAATCGACGTCAAAATACTTGCTTGTCAAAATCATTAGCACTGCAATGACTTTGTTTAAAAATAAAATAATTAAAAAATAGTGTGAGTATGCTGATAATTTATTTTAATATTCATTAAATATGAACATAATTTTTAATATAAATATAGATTATCATTAAGATCATTTCAGTAAAGTCAATCAGGAGGTAATTTATCGATTACTCTTTTGCTCCAATATTAATGATTAAGTATTTCATATAGAATTACCCATAAAAAAATTATAAATGTAAATTAAGTGTTAACTTACACACCAAATTGTTAGAGCAAAGTAAAATAATATTTTTAAAATGAGATTTCTATTGACAATATAAATTTATACCACTCAAACATACATTTATTCTTCCTCTAATAATCAACTGTATTGATACAAATGGAGAATACTTATGAAAAACTACTAGCATACAACCAGTCCCTATAACAAATGCCTAAGGTAGAAATTGAATACATACGATAAAAGTAAAATTCCATAAGAATAAGTTTTTTACTGTCAGCATATTCTCCTATATAAATATATGCAACAATGTCATTTATACTGTGGTCCGTGGTTGCTAACTGGGTTCAGTATTGGGCATATACATGCTTGAATTCAATGCCTAACGGAGAGATTCTGTCATCACTTCTTTGGTACGGTCTTGTCTTCACTCCCATAAATAATGTCATCCACAAGCTGACACTTTAGAGGAAGAAATCGACTTGTGTACATCTAAACTCTTTCTTTTTTATTAAATCGATGTCAGAATATTTGCTATCATTAGGATTGCAATGGCTTTGACTATTTATTCTAATATTAATAAACGAGAAAATAACAGTAACAAATAATTGGTAATATAACAGCTAGGTAATAATATAAAATTCCGTTAAAATTATATTAAAACAGATTTTAGGTATACAATTTTCTGTTAAATTAATTTGAAAAGCTTTCTACAGCTCTTTATTTTAATTGACCACCCTATAAGCTATGCATACGAGTATAACAATATTAATTATGCTGTTCCCTCGACAGATCAGTTTCTACTTACCAGCTTCATGACAATGACAATAGCATAAAATGAGTGATGTTTAAAAAATCGATCAAGAAAAGCCATTGGGGTATGATAATTAATTTTGTGAGACATATTAGCGACGCTGAAATCTACTCCCTTTGCCGTGTTTGGCTGGCTTTCTGATAATAATTTTCAAAACAAAAATTTTTAGGTCGAAAAGTTTTACACCAGCGAAAGTTGTTCCATTATTTGAACAGTGAAATTATTTTGTGATAGCATGGAAGTTATAATATATTGCATGGAAATATTATGCAAATGAATGTAATTTGCTACAATACTCTACTCAGCGTGTTAAAGTACAAACTTGTACAAAATTCAGTAACGTGTATATAGATTAAGCGAAGTGTGAGGGAATTATGTTTTTCATGTTTATTTTAATTTATCAGAGCCGCCCATCTACAGCCATATTCATGAGAAAAATTATAACTGTAGTTTCCAAATGAACATATGTGTGTATATAAACGGTTATTGGTCGCTGTACATTCTAACCGAGAAAAAATTAATTGCTCTTTTTACCATTCCAATATACTCTTCACTACAATATTTTCAACTTGTTTAATGAATATCGGATCTTTCGTTAGTTTCAATTCTATCTTTGGGATTTCCCAAAAGTTGTTACAATTTGCCTTCAGAAAAGTGCACTAATATTATTCCCAAATCTTTGAAAAATCTATCGAGGCCTATGTTAAATTGTGGTTCACATGAAATTGACACAATTTTAGCATTTTTGGCATCTTTCTGAAATTGTGCGGTTAAGAAAAGTTGGACTAAAACTACGTTTTATAACTAATTTATTTACTATGTGGGGACACTCCTTACGTCTACATCTACATCCTTAATCATCGTTTCTTGTTATTGAATTATTCAGTATGATGGGTTAAAGAAAGCGTGTTAAAGCTATTGCTAAGAATTGCACACCAATATTCAAATTAAGTCATAATGAATTCTGAAAAATTCTTTTTAATCATTGATTGTTAAGTTTCTCTATTTTAATGTCCTATTAATCCTACATTTTATTTATAAATTGTGAAAAGGTGTTTCGACAGCACTATATAGAAAGTTCTGGAAGAATTCAATGCCTATATTTTAAAGAAACTTATTGAGTTAAGTGTCTTATTAGAGTTTCTTGGTGGTACAGATTAGGTTTATCTCTTCTTTAGTTACTGAGATTTAAACACACGGACATCGATTTCCTTCCCCTAAACCTTTATACTACGAGGAGGAACATTGCATACAAACGAGGACAAACACACTCGTGCACAGGGAGAGGGTTAAGTAGTTCCGTTGGAACTCAACCTAACCTAATCACATAATGACACTGCCAATAAAGGACCTAGAGTGCCACACCTACGATGACAGTATGAATTATATTCTTGAGGGAAACCTATATAGCAGTATGTCAGGTCACCCATCCATGTTCTAGACTCGGAGCAAATACTTTCTTTTTGTCATTTTATTAGCACTCCATCTGCTAATGAACTAAATGTCCACCGTATTTTCTAATCTGCTTCTAATTTAAATTTTATTTATATATAAAATTTTATTTATAAATTCCTATTTCTTTGAAAAAATAGTAATACCGAAGCTGGCGATTAAGTTATACTCGGAATGAATTATATTTTCAGAAATGGACTAAAATAAATGTTCATTAAAGTTCAGATATCCTGAGAAGGGACTTGTTCGATACAGCAACAGAAACAGGACCAATTTTTTGTTGTAGTATAACAACGAATACCGGAACACTATAGTTTATATAATCGCTATTTGCCAAATAAAAAATCTCAAAACATACCGTAGCTTGATTTTATGGCTAGGTTCAGGTAGACTGTTACGTTTATCTGCAAGATAAGAAAGTTTTTTTATTTGGCAAATAGCGATGAAATGAATATTACACTTTACTTGACCAGTGTTTTTTATTCAATGGATGCCTTCTCAATGTCAATGTTCGAATAACTATAATTTATATTTAGAGAGTCTATTACAAAATATAGGCTTGTAGGAAATATTTCTGTATCTCTATAAAAGTCATTCAGTGTTTGTTAAATCTGGGAATATGGTGGACTAAATGATTATCTAATTGACCCTTTCATCCATTCGCCAGCAAATAAGATTATATTGCCGATACTTATTCAATACGGATTTACATCCTATTGAATCCAGATATTACCTCTGATAGATCATCGCTGTTATTATTATCGGGTACAAAACATCAAAGACAAAATGACAAGTAGATTTTGAAAAAGGAAAAAATTCACTCCGAAGAAATCTAGATAGTGGATTTTAAACAATTTTTTTATTGAATGAGTACCTTCTCATTGTCAGTACTTGATTATTTAAATTTATGTTCAAATATATTTATACATTTTTGAACACAAGCTTAAGTGCGAAATATAGGCTTCATATGCCCAATGAACGTTTTCCATTAATAAAGAGAATTGTGGTAATGTAATGTGTTATTAAGAAAAAAAAGAAATTCCAGTAGATAAAATAATATTTACCAAGAAATTTTGAGATGATTTCACCATGTTCTTATCTTACCAAATACCAGGATCTGTTTTTTCTTATTGAAATAATTAGTATCATATAGTATGGAAAAGTATCTTATAATGACAATGTTAGAAAAGGATATTTATAAAATTAAAATATATGCTATAAATTAAATTTACGAGATGTTGAGAAAATATAAATATGCGAACGGACCAAGAGACATGAAGGCGACGTGGCCGTTATTCAACTTCGTCTTTTGTGAGATATCACCGCCCGAAAATGTCTCAAAACTTTCATAATCTCGTAAAACTTTCCGCATATCGAATTATAGAGCAAAAAGATAATGCTTACGTTTCGCCCAAGATATAATACTTTCTATAAAGGAATTACAGTTCATAAACCAATTATCTTTTAAATATAAATTCATATTCTAAGTATAATTATATACAAATCATATATAAGAAGTTGAATTTTCAAGTAGTATAAATCATGTATTGCAATGTCATATTACTTAAATATTTAAACTTATAAAACTTAAAACACAGTCATTTACGAATACCGGATGAATACATATACCTCAACGCACGTTTGACCAATCAAGTTGACGTCATCGGAAGATGATTAAAACTAAAAAGTTTTAATCACCTGTCGATCTCCATGATACCAACTTGGTTGCCGAAACGCACGTCGAGAAACATGTAATCTTCGAGTAACGTGTAGCCCATTCCCGGTACTTAAATATTTTGTAGACAATTTTGTAGCAGATATTGTGCATAACTTGGGGGGTACAAAATATAGCCAACCAATATAGTATACAGCCTGAACACTTCAATTACGGCCTGAAGTCTTTGTGGCATCGAGAATACAAAGTTCTGGTTTATTGCTGTATCGAAGAAATTTTTTCGGACTTTCCAGAAAGTACCACAAATGCTCTATAGTCTATAGGATTTATATCCGGAGACTAGGCTGGAGTTTTGAATTATTTACGAATACTATATAGTAACCATTCCCGTGTTTTATTGCTGCTGCCTTGTTTTATTGCTATGGTTTTATTTATCCTGCTGGAAGATAAATATCTCTGATGCCCATCTTTTCAGCACTCGTGTTCAAGTTATGGCGCGAAATATTAACATACATCCCTGAATTCATAATACCTTCGACGACACTTAGATTTTCAACACCATTGCACGACCTACAGCTCTAGACTAAAAAGCTTCCTACCACCATGTTTCACTGTTGGCCTGACTTACCTCAATGGAAATGCAGCATTGGCTTTTTTAAAGTTCAGTTTTTGGTTTCTCATTTTGCAGGATTAATATTTTCAGCTCTGTTGGTCGCAAATATGTATGAATAGATCTAATCAAGCTATTACCACCAAAAGTTAATAAATAGGTAGATGCTAGTTTTTAAATAAATTTAGTATCAAACAATTCACCTTTATATTTTTGAGATTTAAGAAACCAGTGGGGTGTACCAATGCTTTTGACCCACTGTATCTATTATACATTTTTAAATAAGTGTTTTAGTCTAACAGATCACGAGATTATAGAGATTTTATAGAAAATATTTAGAACAATTTCAGAACAATTTTAAGTAATTCTGGTCCAGATTTTAATACAAAAACAACCGTTTAATTAACTGATTATACCCAAATTTAAGATTATGAAGTGTACTTATTTATACAAATAATATAATTTAATCTATACAGCCTATAATATTTCTGTTGAAAGTTATTACACAATGTTGAAAATTAATACATATTACGCAATATTTATCGAGCCCCCTGTATCGAATTTAAAGAGCCTGATGGAATTCTAAATAGATATCGCCGAAAGAATGTCAGTGGATCCTCATATAAATATTGTTAAAACACCACGACAAAGCCTTGGTTGATAAGTAGACCGCAACCGTCCTCCTTGTTGTGCCAACTTTTTAATAAGGCTGATGTAGTTTGTAGATGGCTAATAATATAAGAAAATTCAGTTTTCATAAAAAATATATTGCGCGTAAATACCATCTGTGTCTCATAGAAAATATATAAAATATGTACTTGTTGGCAGAACTATGAGCCAATTACGGCGGCAGCGGAGGCTTGTATCGCCTCTAGTAGAGGCTTGTATCGGCAGCGGAGGCTTGTAATCAGTAAGAGTGCCCACCCAAAAAATTTACTATCTACAAAATTATAATATGAAACAAAATATAAATGTAAAATTTTGACTACTACTATTTCAAAATTTGAAAACGAACAAAGTGTTAAAATCAACAATATCTTACAGCTCTATATATCCGACATGCTGAATAAATACAGATTGACATTCGATGAGATTTATAAATTATGTTCAATATGTATCACAATTCCTGTATAAAGTGCGGCATGTGACCTTTTCACGTCTGAAAAGGTTAAAAAACTATTTAAGAAATAAAATTAAACACGAGATATTAAGTAATTTGGCTGTACCAAATATAGAGAAAAAAAAAATAGCTAAAAGCTTGGATTTGGATAATATTGTTGAGGAATTTGCAACAAAACTGAAATAATTTTATTAATATTTTAACTTTATTACCTAATGTACTACTAATTTCTTTTGTAAATTGTGTTTATGTTAATTTGTTTATATCTTTGTATTGATTGCATTGATAATGAATTAAACCCCCCCAAAAACACACATCCCAAGTATGTCCCCAACCCAAACATTTTGTACCAGTTTGTGCTCACCTATTTTAGAAATCCTGGCGCCGTTACTGCTACGAGCATACAAATGTTTGCGATGTTGAACATCATTACCTGTATGTAATTTAATATGAGATATGATGTAATGACAATGTTTAAATAGGTATACTCAAGTTTTTATGTTTTAACAATTTTTTTTTTATAGCTTCATTGTAAAGTGAAATTTGAAAATATGTGCAACCTCAAATACAATATACCCATCTGGATGTTTTGCTTTTTTCCACCAAGGATTCAACTCTTAGATATGACTTTGTCAACTGAAATCTATGAAAGCTATTTTAATGAAAATTAAATGTAAAAACGCTTAAATTATAGTTCAATTATTTTCAGATATTTTAGTTCATTAGTTTACTTTTCCCCAGAACTACTGTTAATTACAAATTGTGAATGAGAAGGAAACTTAATATCACAGAAAAATATCTCTTCCTGCTAGCATGCCAGCAGCTCCACTAAAACTCTAACAAACATTAAATTGGGTAAACATTCGTCCTATATTGCGAATACCGCAATTATACATAAGTTAAGCGTCGTGAAATTGTTCCGGGGCATTAAGTGCCCTAATTATAAAGGTCACAAGTTATGCTATGTAACATTCACCAGGCAAATGTTTGCATCTAAATGTTTAAATATAAACACACACGAAATAAGTTCTCTCATAATGCTTTGAAATGTACGTGGGGTATGTCACATACACTTTTTTAAACGTATAAAAACAAGAGACTAGTGTTTTATGAACACCGAAAGTTGAATTTTACTCGACACGAATTTCGCTAACTTAGCATCCTTTTAATTATGTTTTAATCCTAGCCTGTTCATGGAAAACTGGTCTTCTGTTTTTGTTGCTACATGGAAGGTTTCAGTCTTTTCGTAGGGTAACGTATAAAAATAAATAGGGATACGTACGCTTTGAATGAACGGTGCGTGATATTAAATGTATGTACAGTATGTTGCTATTCGAATAACCCCGACTACCTTAGTTGATCAAATATAAAAAGCAAAACCATAGATATACAATTTTAAATTATCTCCTAAATAGTCTATTTAATAATCTAAAATAAGCAGTTTTAAAACCTTAAAACGGACTATTCGGCACGTAAAACATCTCTCTCTCTCGAAACTGAGTGGCCGAGAAAAATACACACTAGAAAAATTTTTTTTTCCATTTTTCTTTACGCGATTGCATTAATTTTCTGCTCTGGTACAGTTGAGTGCGGAAAAGCAATAAGTGGCATCTATTTTAGCAATAGCTACTACGTCATATTTTAAGTTAAAGACAAAATGAAAAAAATCTACTCTAAGCACACTATAAGTGTAATGCACTTTTTGCCAACACCTTTTTCACTTCTGAATATTCTGTGTAACCATCCAGACATAAAACTACGATACGTACTATATTCATGCATGAATCGTACAATGACGAGAAATATGACTGGTAATGATCGGACTTTATAAAACTTTTGGGTATGACTTCTGAGTATACCCTTACTCTCTTGTTAAATTATAAACAAAATATTGTAAAGGAAATGAAATGTGAATAAATTTATAGGATTAGTTGAGATATGAGGATATAATGCGTATTTAGTACAAGAAAATGGCAACTGCAAACTATGGGAAGACTTATCAAGAACAAAGTGTTTATTAAAATGATTGAGGAAGAATACTTTACACTTTTCCAAATTATTTACTTATGCATCATGCTTACATAAGTATAATTAAATATGTAAAGTAAAGTCAAGAGCATATTAAAGTAATAACAGCTCAAACTATATTAAAAAAAAACGTGGAAAATCATTTTCACGTTTGGTAAAATGTAACTATATGTACAAGATAAAAGTGAGTTGCAGATTTTACTTGTTAAATAATATAAAAACATATACAAAAAATCAGTTCTTTTAACCAATATTCATTGTATATCTGGATAAAGAGTTCTTTAAAATATATTAAATCCTACGAGAGGATTGGAATTTTGTGGCAGCAAAAACAGGTGACCAGTCTTCCACAAATACCAAAAGGTATTTGTATAATATGTAAGACCATAATTTAAAATCTATTTTCCACAAATACCAAAATGTTATAAGTCGCTCGAGATGCATTTCGCTAACCTAATCAGCATAATCACGAGATGATGATGGTTTTTAAATACATGAGTTTTAATCGTGCTCCGATCGTGAAACTTGTTTGCAGTAACGCATCTCGAGTGGCGTATAATCTTTCAATGTTTTTGGAAAACTGATGCTTTTTTAATGTATAAGACTAACTTGTATTATATATAGTCCATATATGGAGAACATGACAAAGCTGATACATTCAATGATTTTTCACCTTAGATTCCCCGAAAAAGTTACAAACTTTGTTATTTTACACACAATATCCTATTTTGCCCCGGATTGTAATGCGTGATAAAAAGAACTTTTTGGTAAACTCCCTATAATATTCTTATTTAAACAGTTTTCTAATAATTTAAGAGGATGAGTGAGATACTAAGTCAGTACCCTAAATCGAATGAGACCTTGTCTCGTACCCTAAATGAGTTATCTTATAACAGTTGTTATAACTGTAAATGTTCAAAATATTGTAGATTATTTGAAAACATTTTTTAAATTAAATAATGACTCGTTGGGGATTTCAAATTGTGTAAGAGAAGTGAGGTTTGTTGGATTTTTTTTGATATATTTCGCTTTTAAATTTTCAGTTTATTTTGTCCATTCATTATATTTTAATGAAGTAATTATACAACAAATCTAGATGAGTTAGATTGGCTGACATAGATGGCTACTCAATAGATTTTTTTGCTTGTGAATATATTTCTTAGAAAAAGTTGCATCTCAACATGGTGAGGAAGGGTGCCTTCAGATATTTTTATTTTTTATTTTTATAAAATGTCATCATTTGGTATGTCAGACTTCTGTGAGTTGTGATGCAGAATATCTAGAGCAAAAAAAACTTTGAAGAAACTATAAGTAGCGTTTTCCGTTAATTATTTCTTTAAAAGAATATGGTTCTGTAATACGTAGGAAAATTTTTGCCCATATATTCATTTTTTAAGAACACTGTATATGGATTCTTACATATAATACAGGCCTTCGGTTATCCAGTGTCTGTAGTATTTACAATGAGATAAAACATAGCTCCACAAGATACAATAATTTGTTGATTAAAATTTGAAGTACACTCAATTTATATGCTCGCATAATTCAGTTATCTCCTAACAATTCATGTGTTTATGGCATGTACCTCTTGTTGACAGTCCTTGACATACATTAGGCACAGAAATTAAGGGATGAAAAAAATCTGAAATTTTTAGTTGTTAAAATTAATTTAAGTTAGAGTTAAGCAAATATCTCTAAATACGCAATTTTTTATCTCTTTTTCAAAAAACATTCTCGCACTGAAAATGTTTTTCCATCAAAAACCAATAACTAGAACTTATAAAGAATACTTCTCATTGTTTAAAACAATTCTTAAATTTTCTGTACGATCATTATCGTCCGAGTAATTAATTACCAAAGTCAAAACAGACGTGATTTGAATGACGATAACTCAGCGATAATTCATCGTACTAGGCCTTTAGGCAACACAAATTAAAAAATATAAAATTATATAAAAAACTTTTATAATGAAATCACTTGAAAAAGTTATTGATGCCTGTGGAACTTTTGAAAGGCAAACAATAATATAAAATATTTTCTTCTCCAATGGTTTTCTTATGATTATTCAAACACTGTTAATGGTAACGAATTTTTAACTCAAGATTTGAAAACTAAGGACTTGAGTCTTCAATTTACGTTTTTTAAAACTAATCTACGACTATTTTTGTCCAAGTTACAACATTTTTAAAATCACATAAAAATTTTGGATTTTTTACATCCCTTAATTTTTGTGCCTAGTTTATGTTTAACGTTACCAAGCTGCCATTTTTCTTTCAACTCGATTCAGTAATCTTATATCCTATCTTAGAAAAAACTAAAAACATACCTAATTTTAACTGTTAATGTACAGATGTGAACAGATTACCACATGTTTTTATAAAAACGTCTATAAGTTTATGTATTTATATCATCTATCTAAATTTGCAAAAATAATGCATTTAAAAATTTGTAAGTTATATAGATAGTAAGAAATAGATATCGACCTTTTACTTTATAGTGTGTCAATTTAAAACTATAGATCTATATATCCGAACATTTTATCAATAATTATATATCTATTTAGGTTATTTTTCACTTTGTAATATTATATTGTATCGACATATAAAAAAATTTTGTATTTGTATTTTTGGATACTTATACTAATGACGTAAAATAAAATAAAATTGGAAGATATATATGAAGGAAATAGTAAAGGAGATACTTTACTTACTATCTGTGAATTGTAGAACTGCTTTCCGATGAGGTTTCTGCATTTTCTTGATTAAGATGATGAAGTGAAGGGAGCGATAATGCAGACTGCGTCGACAAACCTGGAAATTTTAAGTCAAAAATATTACTTTCTATTAAACGTTGGTGTGATAGCTTTACTTGTAAATTGAATGAATAATATTCGCTACGAGTAATACAAGTTACAATATGTCAGTTTTACGAAATCATGAAAAAATATATATACAGGTTGCTATTTGAATATAAAAGACAGTTGAAACTATCTTAATCCAAATTATTGTTAGCTAATTTTTAATCGATAAAATAATTATACAGATTTATAATACAATGTGTCAGCTCATTTAATGTATTTAATAATACTTCAATTAAACTAACTATTGCATTTACTAATGTGGCCAGATATATTCATTCTAGCCTAGTAATTTTCTAATATAAATATTCATTATTGGAGAAGAATCACTTGAAATTGATCCTTATAACAGATATGCTAAAAATGTTTAGCGTAGATTAAATCCTACGGATCTTATTTGAAATGTTATCTAAAAAGCCTCTTACTTTATCGATGATATTTATTACTCACTTATTGGAATTAATATGAATAATGAATAGATACTTTTCGGTTTAATTAAAAAATTGTTTCTTTCTGATTACCACGATTATCCGCACGTCAAAATGCCATTATTATTATGAACATGCTAGGATCTATATTTTTCTAAAATTACCTACGTGGTGTGCAATCATTTTAAAAAACTAAGACATCATAGTGATAGTTTCACAGACGTACTGAGTTTCGCATAATATTCATAATTTATTAATTAGTTATTTTTTGAAAAATTATAACGCATCTCAACCTCTGTTCTTAAAAAACACATTGTCAGTCATATTTTCTTATATTTTGTGTTTAAGATATGGGGTCATCGCAGTCTTTTTTAAACTGAACCTCTCTCGTTTTTGAACGATATCGCATATTAGAAGCTTCCTATTTAATGTTTATAAGATAAAGAGTACTTTTGGAAATAATGCAAATAAGTCAAATCCAACCAATTGACAGAAATTTCACAGCTGTTCAAAATATCCTCAATTAACAATCTAGCATAGTATAAATACTGTGTATTGAAAGTTCGATAATTTCTGAACTGCTATTTTCATTACAAAATTTCCCTACATCAAAATGAGAAGAAGATTTCGTCTTGCTGAAATCAAATTTTATGATGGTGAACATCACCATCCTCATTGTATAGTAAGGAGTTGCTAAATCTGGAACTAAGTCGAAATGTAGAAATTATGAATATCTAATAGTAGTAGTAACATTTTCCTCTAATAAGTAAAGACTTAAATGATTATTGCCTATCATTTCAACATCTATACATTTAGTTTATCTTAACGCTGATCTAATACGTTATTCGTGAACTAAGTAAAGATTATCTTAAGATAATCCTAAGAAACAGTTGTTTCATTAAAAGAAGACAAACTCTAAAACATTACACATAACGTAACATAGCTTTGTAAAGTTAAATGAGATAATTTGAATAACCTGAGAATTTTTGAACATTTTTTGGAATATTTAATTAAACTTCTATTTAATGAAAACGTCTATCAAATTCCAGATACGAAATACATCAATAAATATAAAACCCACAATATCGAAAACCACTGTATTCAGTAAACCTTAAGAAGTTAATTTTTATTAAAAAACGGGGGGAATTCAAGTTTAAAAAATGTTATGATAACTCCATAACTACAACATGGAATATGAAAAAAATTATATTTATACAACAGTCAATATCCATTTAAAACATAAGGTTTATATATTTCAGAAAAAATTATACATAAATACTATGCTAAAATTTATCACAATGCTATATGTAGTTATGTAATTAATTAACAAGTATTAAGTATTTTTATTATTTTTTTAACATTACTGATACACAGTCTCTATAAATTTATTCATTACATTCATATTTAAAAA
The DNA here is from genome assembly GCA_037954035.1 of Rosalia funebris. Classification (NCBI taxonomy): domain Eukaryota; kingdom Metazoa; phylum Arthropoda; class Insecta; order Coleoptera; family Cerambycidae; genus Rosalia; species Rosalia funebris. The sequence goes on along the minus strand of JAZFAV010000010.1, from coordinate 13,251,114 downwards.
AATACGATATTCAACAATGAATGCATTATTTAAAATATTACTATTTATCTTGAAACTTGAATTCGTTATCGGATACATATTATTATAATCATTATTATTAATTTAAGTCATTAATAGAAGCGGAATTGTATATATGTATACCACAACTAAAGTGGTCACTAATAATTTGCAAAACTTTACATACCTTTTTTAGAAGATGTTTTAGGAGATGACGTTGAAAATGAAAATATGGTAGTTATATATTGATAGTTTAAACCCTTTTTGAAATATAATATCTCAGTAGCTGGAAACAGGTATAATCATGAAATTTCAAATTAATTTCAGTCCCAATGTTAAATCGTTCATTCGTTTTGAAATTAAATAATGGATCCATTAGCAATTTTAGTTTACTTCAAATTATGAATTAAATTTAAGACATATTCGATGAGTCTAAAATCTCAACAAAACTCTCTACCTTAATAGAATATTACGAAACAACATAATATAAACAACAGTTCTTTTAAAATGGATGTAATACTTTGCTTCTATTCCATATAAGTCTATATATACTCCGTTTATTTTCATGTAAAATAGTATAAATAAGGTGTTTTTATACTATTTTAAATGAAAATAAAAGAAAAAATTTCGCCGGATAGAGGTAAAGCAACATTGTCGCTGTTATTACCAGCAGTAAATTGGGATGCTCCGTAAAAAAATGTTGGTGGCTTTACGCAAATGGGCTATTTATATAAACTTACAGCAGTATTTGTGGGAACTACAAGCTGAGAACAATGACTCTCTAAAAATATTAGCCTTCTATATCACTGGAGAGAACTAATTCAATATAATGGCTCACACAACTATATCTTTTATGACTAATTACCCCAAATAAAAGTTGCCTCGTATGTACACGGTGATTCAGCTAACCCGTTCATTAAAATAAAATGGAAAACTATGGTATCGAATAAAAAATACCTCGATAGCAAGAAAACGGTAGCAGATAGGTATAGGGAATCCTAATACAGGTTGAAATATAACTTAATTCTCCATCACAGAAAGAATATAACTTAATTCTACATCAAAGAAAGTAAAATACAGGGTATTTCATTTAAGAAAATTGACTTTTGAGCAGTTGAAGTTTGTCAGAATGAACTAAATTTTTTGGACACCCTGTAAATGATAAAATATCAAACTACATATCACCTGAAAGGTTAATAGTCCGCCTAATTTATAGCTCAACATTTGCTACTATAACTTTTGTTTTGAATAAGCGACGAGCATTCCAATGGGATACTACAAAACCTAATTTTTTCAAAAAATTTTAAATATCTCAAAAACTGCTGAAGATAGGTATAGGGAATTGTTAAGAAAGTTCACTTAAAATCAGCAGGGTAATTCAAAAATGTAATAATATACTGAGTATTCTATTTAAAATAAGGAAGTTGATAGCTACTTCCGGTATAATCGGAAGTGTCAGAAAAGGAAAAATACTTTAGTTGAATAGATTGTCCTCGCTAACTTCAGATTCCAAATTTTAAAAAATGAATTCCAATGGGAAGTTCATAAACTCTTAATGAACGGGTTATCTGAGTCACCCTGTATAGTGACAGCGCAATCTATTAGGTATCTACTTATAGAGGTAACAACTAGGCAGGTGATATATGTAGAATAGGTATACCGAGGATAGGTGTAAAATCTATTAAAAGTATTATTAGTAAAGTAAGTGTGTAAGAAAGAAAAGAAGAAGTATCTCTTCTTTTCTTTGTGTTTTTCCACATACTTCTTTTCTCGCCGACTTTCTCCAATACTTCTTCGTTTCTAACCCTATCAGTCCATGGTATTTTCATCATTCTTCGGTAACACCACATCTCAAAAGCTTCTAATTTCTTCCTACTTGCTTCCCCCCCTACCGTCCAGGTTTCGCAACCGTATAGTGCCGTGCTCCATACATATATTTTCAAAAATTTCTTCCTTGTTTCTAAGTTTATTACCCCCGAGCATAAAGGTGCTTTCTTTTTGTTAAAAGCTACTCGACCCTGCGCTATTCTTTGTTTTATGTCTTTATCGCTTCTTCCATCCCAATTTATTTTACTTCCTAAATAAGTGAAGTCTTTAACTTCCTCCAATCTTTCATAATTAATTTGTACTTTCGTTTCTGCTGTGCTCTCGCGCCCTCTGCACACTAACACTTTAGTTTTGTTTTTATTCACCCTCATTCCGTATTTCTGTGTCAACACTGCCTCCATTTCGTTCAATGTTGATTCTAATTCCTCTTTACTAGATGCTAATACTGCTATATCATTTGCGAATCTCAGCATTTTCAGTTTCTGTCCCTGTACTTTAATCCCGAAATCCACATTATCTTTTACCACATTAATCGTCTCTTCGATGTATAGATTAAAAATTAGTGGTGATAGCGTACATCCTTGTATTACTCCTTTCCTAATACCTACTTCCCTTTTTTCCCCTTCTACTTCTATAACAGCAGTTTGCTCTCAATAGATTGTGTACTACTCTCCTATCTCTATACTTCATTCCCGCGCTCTTTAGTATCTCGAACATTTTTCCCATCTTACGTTATCAAAAGCTTTTTCTAAATCTGCAAATCCTATATAAGCGTTCTTCCCTTTTTCTATTGTTTTCTTTAACATCACTCTTAACGCTAGAATAGCTTCGCGAGTTCCCCTATTTCGCCTAAATCCGAATTGATCTTCTCCTAGTATTTCCTCCGCTCTATTTTCCATCCTCTTCTGTACTATTCTGGTTAAGGTTTTTGACGCATGGGAGGTTAGGCTAATCGTTCTAAAGTTCTCGCATTTGTCGGCTCTTCCCTTTTTCGGTATAGTAACGATAATGTTCCTCTTATAATCCTCCGCCATCTCGCCCGTTTCGTATATGTATTTTACCAGTTCAAACATCCTATTTACTACTTTCTGTCCCGCACATTTCAAAATTTCCGCCTATATCTTATCTACACCCGGCTCTATTGTTCTTTAGGCCCCTTAGTGCTATTTCAAATTCCTCTCTCAATATAGGTTTTCCTACATCTTCCCTATCGATGCTAGATTCTTCCTCTAATATCTCTCCTAATTCCTGACCCTCGTATAAATTTCCTAAGTACTGCTTCCATCTATCCGCTTTCTCCTCTCTTTCGATCAGTATGTCCCCGGATTGACTCCTAACGTTTCTACTTATTGTTCTTATATCCCTGAAGTTCCTCTTAATTATTTTGTAAGCCTCATCGGTCTCACCTACTTGCAGCTTATCTTCTACTTCTTTGCATTTATCCTCTATCCATTGTTCTTTCGCTTTTCTACATTTTCTAATGATTTCCCACTTTATTGCCTTATAAGTTTTCAGTCCTTCCTCGTCTCATCTGTTTTTGTAGCCTCGCCTCTTTTGCGTTAACTTTAAGATTTCGTCCGTTATCCAGGGCTTCCTAGCTTCCCTTTTCTCGTGTCCTAAAACGTCCGTAGCCGCGGAATCTAGACTATTCTTAATACCCTCCCACTCAGTTTCTGCGTTTTTGATTTCGTCATTACTCGCTTTATTTATTAATTGATCTGTTTTCTCCTGGATCTTATCTTTCATATTCTGATCCCTCAATATGCCTACATTTATACGTTTCTTATCCTTCCGGGTTTTCAGATTTTTGAACTTTAATCTAGCTTTCATGGCTACCAAGTTGTGGTCGCTGTCTACATCTGCTCCTGGATAACTTTTACAGTCTTTTACTTGATTTCTAAATCTCTTCCTAACCAGAATGTAGTCTATCTGATACCTGTCTATCCCTCCTGGCATTTTCCAGGTGTACCGCCTCCTAGAGTGATTCTTGAACAATGTGTTCGCGACTACCATCTTGTGCTTTTCATAGAATTCTATCAGTCTGCTACCTCTTTCATATCTGTTTCCTAATCCATAAGGACCTACAAATTCTCCTTCTTTCCCCTCACCTATGACTGCATTAAAATCTCCAACTATTATCAAATTTTCATGACCCTTCACAAATCCTATTACCTGCTCTATGTCCGAATAAACAGCTTCTAACTCTTCCTCACTGTGGCTAGAAGTAGGCATGTATACTTGCACTATTACTGTTTTCACTGGTTTCGAATCTAACCTGACCATCATTACTCTCTCGCTGTATTGTAGGTAGCTATCTACACACTGTCCTGCGTTCCTCCGCATAACGATTCCTACTCCCGCGTTTCCATTTACCGATCCTGTGTGTATTACCCTAATATCCGTAATATAAAAAATAATAGATTTAAATCTGAATAAACTGGCAAATTTACCGCAAACGACTGGTTGGACGGGATACCTACGGAGCAAGCGTGTAATTCTGATATTGGTGGGAATAGCGACGCTGATGATGCACTGCACTCTAAATTCAAGTTGTGCTTCACCAAAAACGCCTTTGAGTATTACTAGATCAGCGTCTGGATTAGGTAAATTCTTGACATGAAAAACTATTTACATTTTGAAGGCTTACATTTTTTGTTAATTAGATATGCTAAAAATGCCTTTCAAAACTCTTCCCCGACTAATGTCTCACAAGTTTACCACACACCATAATGTTGATGCGGCATTAAAAATTTATTTTGTCATAATAAAAACTGAAAATGGACATATTCATTTATTTCCTATTTGTGGTTGATATAAAAACCTATACAAATCATATCAAGTCACAGGCTACAAGCGATTATTGGTTGATACAAAAACCACCTATTTTTGAAAGAAAAATGCATACATATTCTTTTATCAATTTTATCTTCCATAACAAAGCACAAGAAATAAGTTTTTCACAAAAAATTACTGGTTACCACAAGAAACGAGTTTTGCATGTTAAAGGGTTAAGATCACTTCTTAGTCAAGAAAGTTCACTGAGAATAGTCACATAGAACTGTGACAACGAATCATAATAGTATCCTGTTATGACACTTTGTTTCTTTGAGATTAAGTCTGTTTTAGAAAAGCATTTATAATATTTATATAAAATTCATGGTAAAAGCTTTACTACTATGACAAGAATATGGCTACAGAGTAATTAAACAAAAAAAAAATAAAATTCATTGCTATGTCACCTCTTTGCCAACATAACTGTATATAAGGACATCAAATTAATTATAGATAATCCACAAAATGGTCTTCACTGGAAAAAGTACGTTATCCATAGACACAGCTGTGTTTGTATGGACTCCATGGGATAGTAGTTATTTATGTCACGTTTTATTACTCAAGTGTTTCTTCATCCATTAACAATTCTAATTTTAAATTCAATTTAGAATAGAACAATTTTTTTCATTATGTAAATATGTGTTTTTAATTTATTTTTTCTGACATTATAATATGGCTAAAAATCCTTCAGATACTATGATATTGTCTATTTATTGACGCAACTAGATACTATTTGTAAAAAAATATTGGTATTATGCCGGAAACTAGCCAACCTAATTGACCCAGAGATCAATTTAATTATAACCAAATCAAATTAACACATAATGGAAATATATGCGCTCTATACTATTTATTCTTTAGTAATCTCTATTTAATTATATCCGAGTGTTTAAGTTGAGACTGCAGCTTGTATTAAAATTTGGTGGCAAGATAAAACCTGAAGACTCAAGTTGACATTTACTCTAAGCTATTTTCAATGAAAGAACCAGAAAATCTTCCCGTATTCATTAATTTCTATTACAAATATTTCTAAGATGCACTTGGTCTTCTTATTTTTAAATTTAATAGAGTTGTGCTTTAGTTGAACACAAGACATCCCTAGAATAACCCAGTAATCAATCATCATTCAACCCAGTATTGTGAATCGCATTACTTATTGAATTAAATCCATATTCATAAGCATTATGACGAGTATACTACATAAATAGCTTGATAATTATTTGTAATATTTTCTTAGCATTTCTGATATACCCAAGGGTATTTATGAAATATTAGGATATTCCTAAATCTGGGATATTTAGTTATCAGATGGTGTTTTCTAAATTTCAGTATGAGTTAGATTTATCACAGACTGAATTTCATATATTACATACAGAAATTTCAGTATGGGTTCGATATATTACAAACTCGTTCTGGATATCCTCTGCCGTAGTCTTACAAGCACTACTTAACTAGTTGTATAGCTACTTTTTAATTACAAAGGGAATCGACTTACTAGATAAAGCTTCATAAACGATATACAAAATTCTTGTTTCAAATACACACAACACTGATATCAAATTTATTCACATAAAAAATAAATTATATCTACATTAGAAGTGCTGAACCAAATTAGTAACAGCTGAGTCTCTAACAACCAACAAAATTATTTAATCAGTTGTAACAATTTTCAAAAATTATTCATTGCAGGATTTTTAAACATAATAAGGTATTCCTGGTAAACATAATTCGAGTTGCTTGGACAATGTTCCACTATATACAATGCTTTGAAGTACATAAGCCCCATGATTTGGACTTTGTAGATCATTCTCTATACTAATTTTAGCTATTTGTATATTTTACATACAGTGACATAATAGAGCACCACACTTTCTGTGCTACTCAGATATACATTTCAATAAAATTTCCCGAAAGAGATCAATTTTTAATTTTGATTGTCCATATTTAGGGGTTAATGACTTCTACTTATCTGTATCCTGAGGGTGTAACCGCCCCTCAAACTGATTATTCAAATGTAAGGGTATATCGAGTGATATAGCATTTAAAAGGTAGAATCAGGAGGAATATAACACACACTTCGTTTTTTTTTAATTATTAGGCAAGTTACAGTCAGTAAATTTGGGTCGCGTTCCCGAGAGTTTGGTTATGTAAGATATGTACCTGATATGTAAAAAGAAGCGAAGCGTTGTTGACAATAAAACCAAATTAATGCATAATTAATTGTTGAAGAACTCGCAACTCGTGATTTTATTCTTAGTCATGCCTTAATTCTTAAATTATTGAAAGTACAAAACCATCTTCACAAGAAACAAATAGTTCAAGAAGGGGTGAGTTTTATAAGCCAATGATGAAGCCTATTGTCTATAATCAAATCTCTTTAGAATATACGGTTTTACTTCTAATGAAAGTATATTTACTCAAAATTAATTCAGGTTAATCGATGGTTAATCGTAAAGGCACAATTATCGCTATTAAACTGACAGCAATCCTCACTAAATAGAGAAAAGTTACTCAATGTCGATAAAAAATAAATATGTGGATAGTCTAAAATATCTAAAATATCATCAAGAAAATTTGGTTCTATCTTCGTCGACACTTTTTTAAAACGAATTATATATAAATCTACCTAACGCCAGAATATGATTTCAATGCGACAGAGCTCCACCCCATTATTCGGATGCGTCCATTAATATTTGGACAAAATATCTCCAAAGAAGTGGGTTGGACGACGATGTCACAGAAATCTTTTATCAAGAAAAGAGCGTTACCCATTTTGAAGATATTTTATGAATTTGAAAACGTTTTAAAATGCACTATGCGTTGCATTGCACTAAGTTTTAGCCTTTCATGTTACTGTAATGTTACTCGATATGTCCTTCATATGCCACTCGATATATTCTTACATTTTAAAAACAAATATGGAGACGGTTATATTCCCCAAGGTGAAAATAACTAATTATCTTCCGAAAATCGACCTTTCAGGAATTTCGGTTGAAGTTCTCCATATTTAAATTATATGATTTATTCCAGCTATAATTTATACATTATAGAAAATTTAAGTTAAAATAAAATATGACCTCGAAACCTATTTATTAATTTAGTAACTTTTAACGGAAAGAGGAGGAATTAAATTAGATATGATTTAATGTTAGTGGTGTCTTCTATAATTCACTAAATATTTTGTTATTACTAACAATGATTATTAATATATGATTCATATTAGCAGTGTTGCAAATATTTGTTGTTCAAATTCGGTTGAGCTAATTGATACTAACTCCGATACTAACTAATGAGGATACTATATTATTAGTTTAGGATACTCATAATATATATTATTAGTTTTCAAGTAACGTTATAGGATTACCAAAAGCTATAACTATTTATTATAATCGTTATTAATCTGTTTTAAAGTCTATAAAAAGCCAACTTAATATTGATCTTGAAGTACGAACAAGAAATATAATTGCGGGAAATTTTATAGCCGTAAACTAAGAAAGAATTAATCAGTTTCCATAACTATAACTAACATTTTAGAGTAATATTCTTCAGTAAGTTTAAATAATCACAACAAACTAAAATGTCAGAAAAACTAAAAAACGTATGTTAATTTTGTTTCTGATGTATTTTGTTCAAATTTTAATGCCTAAATGAAAAAAAATTTAATATTTTTCAAAGAAATTTAAATGATTTCCAAGTGTATATACCGTTAATATTCGACATGCTTACGTATGTATTTTATTCAAATTTATTATTAAATATATTGTACTCCAACACGCATCAGTATGCGTAAATTAACTATCAATTTAGGGTTTAGATAACAGCCTTGCTAATGAAATGAAAAACACATTAAACATTTTAATTTTACGTAATAAATTAATGTTATTAGCGACCGGCTTAAGTAACAGGAGTTAATGCTTTGCTGATTAAATAACTAGATTATTTCCTGTACACATATTAAGGCATCAACTTCCCTTTGATTAATTTAACCTATCAATAACGTGGTTTTTAATATATTTTGTTAGATAATTTACTTGTTTTAAAACATGTTCTACTTCGTGATAAATAGAACTATAATCTACCGCTTATGTTCGATTTCAAAAGGAAATGTACAGTGTTAGTACACTTTGTTGCTGCATGCTGTCTCAGATATTGTCAGAGATAGAGATTACATGGGAGATTATTTAAAGAATTTTATTTTTCTCTTCAGTGCGTTATCAAATTTTACTTAACTATTTTTGCTTTTTGCAAATAAAACAAGATGACGAATTTTCAGTAATATGCCATACGTCTTTAATTGGGGATGTGACAACATTTTAGTAAGTGCATTGTTAAAATACTTTAAAAGTGCTTTTAGTTGAATTAAGAAAAACAACTACAACTTTTTATATGTGATAGATAAAATGTTATTAACTTTCGCTTGTTAAAATTGTAAAAGTTGGGGCTGTAAATTAAAGTATTCCACGAAATAGATATACAAAAAAAAGTTTAGTCTATTACCAAGTAAGCATCAAAAGTTAACAATAATTACGACATAAACTGTATTTCTGTTAATTGAGGTAAAGGTATTTCTGACACGTTCTTTAAGAACCAACATATTTTCTGGTGTCTCAAGGGAATATACTGTCAAGAACGCCTCGAACGATCCCGAATGCAGGGGAATATTCGAAACCATCAAGAGCGTGTGAAGTTTGCTTCCAGTGCATTCTATACCAGAAGGTTCGCCAAAATTCTTTAGCTAGAAACTTCTGGAGAGACGTCCTACTGTCTATGTAAGAATCGTGTCGACCAGCGAGCAGTTAGCTAAATCTGGAGCGTGATAGTGAGCGATACGGTGCGAATAAAGTGACATTGTGTAATACAGTGCGAAAGTTCGTTTATAAAGTTAAAGTAGAAAGAAAGTTAGTTACTTAGTTAGTTAGTTAGTTAGTTGGACTTGTAAATAGTTAATTTATAAATAAGTGTTCGAAATAAAGAACTTTCTAGTAAATTCGTTACAATACTTTTGCATACCCCTTTTGCATAAATCCTTCTGTCATATTACACATATATTCATTATATTCAAAAACTGTTAAAGAAATAAAAGAAATTTAAAGAGTTTACTCAAATAATCTATATTTACTAAACGGCGGTTTTAGTGTGTGTGTCACGAAATTTTTAGGTCGATATACGAAATGAGTTTCATTCGAATTTTGGAATTTTCACAAAATCAAGAGAGTAAATCAACCCTTGCTAACAACGTGGTAACTTTAGTTTTCTAATCCGAATCCTCTAGAGGCATGCTCCGGAGGTGCTTTTGATATGAGCCAGTGGGCGGCACAGAAGTACCCTACGAAATTGTGGTACAAGTATCTACTAATAATTTATTATACTACTATATATTTAATTACTAATATTATTAAAAATATGAATCAACATACTCTATACATAATTGTTAAATGGATAAATGAAATACATTTTTTTAATCGGTTCGTTGGTCACAGTTTAGTTTTCAACAGAATGGAACATCGCATTCTGCGGATAATGGTCATGCATCACTGATTCAGGTTTTGAATAGAAATTCGTTACTGACATGTATATAATTACTAATATATATGTATTATCTAAGATCTATGGTATTTGTATACCATCTCCCAAGCTCCCTTTACCGATATTCTTGACATTTAGGAACATACGAGGCCAATACATTTAAAGAAAGGACGTTCATTTATAAGATATGTAGCGTGTGAATATATTAACCTATTTGTAAAATATACTCGAATTAAATTTATTAAAATAATTTACTCATATTTCTTTATTGGATTTTTATAATTAAAGTTGTGAAATAATAGCATATATCTTTCTATAGTTGTACAATGTTGTACCCTATTGTACAGTGGACTGTTTTAATTAATTAATTCAAGAAAAACCCATTTTTATTGGTAAACACATAAAATAAGATATCTTCAGCCCTTAATTGATAAATACACTTCTGATTGATTTTTAGTGAACGCCAAACAAAAAATTTGTTTGATGTTAGATGTCAATAGATTTATAAATAACAAATGAAGATTTTTAAAGTTTAATTGTCCGCAAAGACGTGAAGGACTTTAGTTATACTAAAGACTTGGAGAACTAAGGCAATAATATCTTCCTAAAATATGATTCTGGGTGGTACCAATGTTGAAATTTTAAATATGCATTGTTAATATATGACTATGGAATGTGTCTGTGTATACTATATTGTCTTTGGATATTTGCGTGGAGTACATACACAGAAAATAAAAAAAGGCAGTTTTCTTCTTAAGCATCTCATTGTTGTCATATTTATTTCACTTTATTAATCTACGGCAAGATAAAGAAAGTAGTATTTTTATAATCCAACTTAATACAAGCAAAATTATTTCAGTATCTTCAAAATATACGAGTAGGATTTAAATATCGCATATTAAAATATAGAGTATAATAAAATTGGTATAGGTTGTTTAATTCATTTAATACGACAAAATTTTAACAAAAATCTTAAAGAAATATTGAAAGATATAATAGAAGGAATAAGTTTGTATACCATGATCCTGATCTCAGAATTTTTTGAAATTCTGAAATTATATTTCAAATGGACTTCATTTTTAGTTACGACGTTATCGTTTTTCACAACATAATATAGTTATAATTTTATTGCATCAGTTGTACTTCCCTTTGATCAATTTAATTTATATACACTAAGCATAAAGATTAAGGGATGAAAAAGACATCCTAAACCTATAGGTGATTTTCAAAGGGCTGTAATTTGGTGAAAAATAGTCGTAGAGCGATTAAAAAAACAAAAATAGAAGCTACAAGTTTATAGTCTTCGTAACTTTAGTTCAAAATTTTTTACCAGTAGTTTTGGAGTAATCATAAGAAAACTATCGGAAACAATATTTCCAAATTTTTGTTTGGCTTTCAAAAGGTCAACAGATTTCAGTAAATTATGTTCAGTGATTTCATCATAACATTTTTAGATAATTTTATCCTCTTTAACTTATATTGTCTAAATGCCTTGTACAATAATTTTTCGCGAGTTGTCGTCATTCAAAGCAAGAAAGTCAGTTTTGACTTTGGTAATTAATTACTCGGGAAATAATTATCGTATAGAAAATTCAAGAAGGGTTTTAAAAATTGAAAAGTATTCTTTAGAGAAGTGGCAGTTTCTGTTAAAAAAAAATTCGGTGCGAGAATGTTGATTGAAAAGAGCTAAAAAATTGTGTATTTAGGGATATTCGCTTAACTTGGCCTAACTTTGCAAATAATAGATAGACAAAGGATGTTGACTATTTCTGTTCAACCACAAAGTATTTAAAAGTAACTTTGAAATTTTCAAAGAGTTGATTTTTTTATTGTTTTCGGAATTTGTCGTTTTTGCTAAAATTGAAATTAAGAATGAATTTTTCATTTTTTATTAATTTTTAAAGGTTGACAATATTTTTATTTAGTAATAATTTATATTTTTCATAAAATTTTTTATAAAAAAATGTAAGAAGAAAAAATTATTTTTTTAACAACGTCAAAACTGATTTTTTTGCATTGAACGACAACTCAGCGAAAAAGCATCATACAAGGCTTTCAGACCACTTATATTAAATAGTATAAAATTATACAGAGAAAAAATATTTATTGGAGTCCGTTGAACCTTTTGAAAAACAAGCAAAAATTTGGAAAACATTTTTTCCTATGGTTTTCTTATGATTACTCAAAAACTGCTTAATGGTAAACAATTTTGAACTTAAGATCTAAAAATTATAAACTTTGAGTTCTAGCTTAAAATTGCAACTATTTATCTCCAAGTTACTTTCAAAATCACTTAAAAATTTAGGATGTTTTACATCCCTTAACTTTTGTGCCTAGTGTAATATATTTTATATTTTAGACATATTTAATTATAGAGTCCATTATGATAATCTGATTATAAGAAACGTCAATCAATTTTAAAAAATATTAATCTTCGAAATACTGTAAATAAACATTTACAGACTAATGGCTTGAACAAAGCAAATAAGGTTACAGCAGAGCAGCTCTCATGAGTATTATAACATTATATGATTATTACTATGTGTTAACCATTATTATAGTTAAAAATAATTGCGACTACTGAATCCTATGTACAGTGTTTGACTATTTTCTACAATATTCATTAATTGTTGGTAAACGAGTATTTAGGTTTTCAATTAACGCAACAAAAATGATATTTGAATATTTTTTTCCAATATTTCACGTGGATAGCAAAACAACGTATATACATTTGTGTTATATATTAATTATATTAATATTGTATTATTATTAAACAATTTCTGTTATATATTAATTTACTAATATAAATTTGCTTGTATGTACCATCGAGAAATAATATAATGAGATATTTTCAATATGTCTCCCTGTAATATAGACAATGATGAATTCATTTTTAAATCAAGCAATTATACGTTTAGTCAATTATTAATGCAATAGTTTTGACATTAGGATCAATATCTAACTCAAAAGAAAATATTATTGTCTATATTTCAGGGAATATATCGAAAGTATTTCATTGCACTTTTTCTTGATGATACATACCTCAACATAATTGTCGGATTTTAAAAAACTGATTATTCTTTTTGTTAATTAAAAATTTTATTAAATGACAATATTCTGTTAATTGTTGATTATTAATTGATGAAAATTCCAGTAGTTCATATGAATATTAATTGGCGTATCCTGAAAGTAGTCAGTTTCATACAATATAATGAGTTCTACTGCCAAGACTGCTGTATGTATTATGAGGTAAATATTTACATGAAGTAAATATTTAAATGCGAAATCATTTGGATATACTTTCTTTACAGCAATATAAGCGAATTAAGATTTCATCGTTCTTTCCGAAACTATTCGTTATTCCTCTAATCAAGATTCTAGTTCGAATAGCAGAAACTACATTGGAATTGTCATTATAGTTACCTGAATTCGTCCTGTTAAATCTCATACGTGTTTATTAACAGGAATTATACATAAAACTACTTACAATACTTGAAATTTAAAATATACAATTACAATAGTAAAACACATTTTCAAAACATCCTGTATATAAGTAAATATAAAAATAACATGTTAAGGTACTCATGGAGAGAAATATATGTATATGACGCAAATTTTAAAATATGTACGTAAACTATTTATATTATTATTAATTGTTTTTTTTTTCGTTGTGCAATTAATTTGTTTTTATTTATCAATAATGATTATTAATGATTCTGCGGAAATTTTTTTATTTAATTTATATAATTGTATATAAGATTCTATCTATATAAATTAAGCCGAATTTTGGAGAACAGTATTTAACCTATCATAGCACTAAACTTATTACTTATTGACTTTCCTTTGTAAGAAATATCGTGAACTATATTCGCTTAGAGTACTATAATCGACATAGATGAGGAAGATTTCCTAAACATTCATAAACAGGCTCCCAATATGTGTTAAAGGATGTCTAAAGTTGTTTTCATTTAAATTATTTTTCAATCCCAATTTAGGAACACTGACATATTTATATTATTACTAAGATTTATATTATTACTGGTATTCTAACATTATCACAAAATAATTATGTATATACTTACATGTTGTGTCCGATTGAATACTATCGGACAGCCTCTGATATGCAGGCCTTCGGAAATCTGGCGATCTCTGGAAAGAAAAATATGGTTCAGTTAGCAAGAGGTATACGGCAGTTCCGCTTTATGGAACTCTAATTCGTATTAATGCTTTTTCGCACATAACCGGATCCGCCAATAAAGCCCGATCGCATTATTGCTATCTGACTTTGTACCGGTGGTGGCATCACCGTCAGCTAAACAAAGGAAGGAAAGAATTCATCATCAAATTCACCCAATTGGATGGTTTTAATCGATATGAAAAAGGAGAGCCAGGAGGATTTAAATATTGCTTGGGGACGCACGTGTTGCGACATAAAGCTGACCTCATTTATATATACAGGGAGTACTCCCCTCTGAATACTACACAACAGAAAGAAAAATTCAAATTATGTGGGGTCAGCTTGAAGATACTGAAATTATAAACTGGTTTTTAGATTCAAGAAGAAGATTAAAATATGTTCTATCTATTAACGCTGTTTAGTTTTATTCTAGTAATTTAATAATTTGTATTCCGCAAGAACTTTAACTATATTATTTTTCGCGGTATGTATACATTTATATCATCCTTTTCTCCACTTTCACAATTTTTTCTCTCCATTTTCTCTTCACTACCAGAGACAAAGAATACTGGTGCATTAATATTTCGCTGTGAGAGTCTATTCGATTACCTCTCTCTAATATATACATTACTCACAACACTAATGTTCTCTGAACCCTTCTAGTAATCTTAAAACATAAAAATCCATATTGAAGAAACAATGGCTCCCATGATTCATTTTCCCTACCAAACTATTTAAAATCAATCTTCGTCAATACTGTTTGTTGTAACGTAACAAAAAGAACAATCATTGTAGAAACATTGAAAAAGAAAATATTTCTTATAATTTGTACTGAATAGTCAGAGGAAAATATTCAAGATAAAAAGAAATATTTGTAGATAAATCATTCTTTATATGACACTTCAGATTTTGACACTTCAGATTGATATTTAAACCAGGCACGTTAATTTACACTCATGATTAAAGAATTTTGGAAGATCTGAGTATAGATATTTTCTAAAGATATAACTCCCACTCCACTCTATTCCAAACTGATATTATAGTGATATTGTAGGCGACCAGAAATGTTATTAATAGAAAAGCCATTGGCGTTTCACAGAGAGTACTGTCATTTTTATCGCTCTTAATAATAGAAGGAAATATTCTCGGTCTGATCTAACAATAAAAATAGTGAATGTGGTATTGTAAGAAAACGATGCCACCTTATGTTGGGTGAATGACGAAATAAGGAATCATGGGTATGAAGTGAACATATTGAAGTTGACATATCAAGTTTCAAATATATAGGCTTAAAAATATTTTCGCAAGTCTCTAGCAGAGTTCTAACTTAATATCATTGAAGTAACTATATATATATATTAAATAGTATTTTATAAATTTAGTATTTTGAAAATACTAATTATTTATATTGTCACTTTTAGTACGATTTTAAATATGCTTCATAATTTATCATGAGAATAATAAAGGCTAAATAGATGATATTGGGACTGAAAAAGAGCCTATAGAATATTTTAAAAAAACAAGAAATATATGTAAGCAATCTTCAAATATTAGTAAGAAACAAACTCACAAAAAAAAATATATAAATTGTGCAAAAGCAAGGGTTATAATTCTTAAAATAACTAAATACTGATATAGCGAAGAATTATATCGTATACGATTTTCTTGCCATAAATAATGATTTAATCAAGGAAATAATTGCTTGCTATGAATTAAGTTACGAAATTTCGAAGAAATATTAAAATTACAGAATATTTAAATATTGTTGAGGGGCTTTCTTTAAAACAGCTAGAAATACAGTTTGTATTATATACAATAACGTCACATATGCTCTTTAATTTGATAGTAATCCATGTAGAATTAACAATGTTCAACAAAATTGATTGGATTGAGGAATTATTGAATATAACAAACACACATCTTTTGTTTTTTATTCAAGGATGTGAATATACTAAAAATAAAATTTAAGATTAGTGTAATAAATCTATGCAAATAAGTGAGGAAGGAAGAAAAAAATATATATCCCGTTTTAAACACAAACATATTATAATTTATTTTAAAATGAAACTTTGTATCGTGCATCACTAGTATTTAGTTTCTTTAAGTCCATGCCACTGATAAGTATTCATAGATTGCGCATAAAGTAGCCAACATTTTATAAACATTATTCAATACTTCTAAAAACTAAATATTATCTAGAATAGACTATTGTATCGAAATCTACAGGAATATTAAAAACGTAGTAGTCTGAAAAAGTAATACCTACTACCTACTTCTGCGTTCAGCTCGTTTCTCTGAAGCGAAAGAACGAATAAAATGAAGTAAAATAGGAAATCCAATGAATTATGACTTATCAGATAACGCAAATCCGAAATTAATAAGGTACATAAGATATAATTTGTTATTCAATAAGTATACATGATTTAAGAGTAACCGACCATTCTGTTACATACGTTAATGAACGATGTTTAAGTAAATATTTCGTTGATCTACTCAAGAAACATGTTTGAAAAAAAACTAAATCATAATAAAGTTACACAAGTATACTATCTAATTAATAATACAATAAAACGGGACTTATAGCCCAAACACTAAGTTTAGTTAATTTTCATTATAATGCGCCTTGTACAAAATGAAATAAATTTATTTAAACAGCACCAATTATATTCAAATTTCAAATAAAAAATTCAAATTAAATTTAATTTAATTGCATGTTTACGTGACCCTCCTTAATTAAATTAAGACAACCTGAAATCGAGAGATCTATATTGATATACCTTTATATGAATTAAAAATGTTGAAATTTCTGAAACTGAATTATTCAACTGTATACCGATGACTACTGTACAATTTGGAAATGCTTTTAAGTTATTTGTTGTTTTGTGTATATAAAAGTAGCGTTGTGTGCAATTTTTTATTTTAAAATAAAACTGAACAAAAGAAACAGTGTGACGCATCATTTGAATCCCTTGGATAACTAATGTCCTTGAAAATACTATTGATACCATTTAAATAAAATACCCTCAAAATAATGTATATATTATAAATTATAATTTATAAACTTGTCACTCACAATATTGTATCATATCAATAGAACTTTGAAAAAAATTTTGCGATACAGTGTTTGTCAGGGTACCTCAAAACTACAGTGAAATGTTTCTAAACGTTACCAAACATTTAATAATCCATTCAATGGATGCTGTTGCACTTCTTTTTAATATTAACCTACATCAAGACAAGAATATATTTATTGTTAATGAATATGTTTAAGATAACTTATATAAGGCTAAAAAACTTTTAAAATTAACTTTTTTAAAATAATATATTATTTTAATCACACATGTATTAAGACAAATACGAATATCAAAAATCGTTAATACTTACTACAGAAGCAAATAACCATACTTTACTCTCATATGTACATAAAAATATATAAAGATAACATAAGTCAAACAACTACATGCCATAGAATTTCAAATGGTTAAATTAATTGAACTATATAGCTTCAGAATTGCTGTGTTTATACTCATGCCTGAGGGTTTTATATCAACTGTATATAATATTCCGCCTTTCATAATATATTTCGACTATCCAGTAGACATTCAATCAAGGAAATGATCGTTTTTATATATAAGAGGGAGATAATTATTAATAATGTCAATTAAAACCAAACAGCAATTATTAAATTTCAAATAATATTTTGGGCTTCCCAATAAATATTTTTTAAAAGAAGAGACAGGAACAATAAGGACTATACAAATAAAAATAGTAATTTTTTGTAATCATGATAAGCCGCATTCAATTAAAGATATATTTCTGATAAATAAACTTTATTCAAATAAGGAATATATTGTTAACTAATATGGCAATCATTAACTAAGATAAAAATAAATTTTCTTATTACTATAAATAAACTATTCTCTCGGCGTAGCATAGTTAACAACCTCTTTATCTAAATATTATTCCACATTGCAAATAAAAAAGTAGATAGTAGCTGTTAAATAATACATATTCAATAATAATTTATATAACACCCTCTTCGAATCACGCTCTTCGAAATACGTTATCTCATAGCTCATAACTCATATATTATAATATATTGAATTTCTCTCCTATTTTATTCCATGCCATTCGTTTCCTCGTTTCTCGCAGACGAATTCATCGTGGTGAGTTTAGATATCAGTTCGTTTAGATTTCTTCAAGTTATTGGCATCGGTTTATTAAACCGTAGTTTTTTCTTCAGTTTACATTTTCTCAAAGTGAATCATCAATATTTCCACTTCTTTGCATAGTACCATCTAAATATAACAAATACATACGAGTTAGCTGTGCTGATATCAATAATTATCTTGGTCAAAGGTTGGAAAATGGAATGGAAAACAACCATCTCAGATTGCAACATCTTTTTTTTTAAAGAAACCTGTCAAAGTCTATCCAATTGCATACAATACTGTATGGATTTGCATTGGCGGTGAAGTTAAAAAAGGTATCAAAACACACTGTTTAGGTTTATAAGATTCTCATCCTCCATTAAATTATTAAAAAACTATTGATAATACGCAATACGTCTGATACGATCTGCCAACAAAAAGCTTTGATACGATTCCGTGTTATATATATATATATATATATATATATATATATATATATATATATATATATATATATATATATATATGTATATGTAATTTGTCCTTATTCATTGTCTGTTTCATAAGAAATCCAAATTCTTGAGACAGACGTTTCAAATGATTTGTAAGTTCTTGTTTCATATTTTGACGAACGTTTTTAAGATCTTTTGTATGAAAGATTGATCTACCAACAGTTTTTGTCGGCACATAAAAATATAAACATCGTATATGTATTTATTCACTATTAAACTCAAAATGAATTACAGTATTTGTTAAACAATAATGAATTTGTTTTCTAGTTGTTTCAAAAACATTTTTAACATCCTCGAGTCACTGCAACTTTGATATAACTTCAATAGCTTCTGGTTCAAGTTTGAATTACTCCCACTTAAATAAATAGGCCGCATTGAATGGGGACATTGCCAGTTGATTTTAGAAACTTGCAACATATTTCTCAGGAACTTTTTCAGCTGAAAACTGTTTCATTATGTTGAGAATTTGTGCTCAGCAATTCATCAAATGTTTAGTCTATATCTTTTACAAGAATACTGAGCAACTGTTCAATGCATGTAAATATTTGAAAGTTTTAAATTGAGTTCCCCTAACAGAGATTATTTAGAGAAAATAAATGTGATTACGTTGGACACTAGAATATTTGCTATCATACGGAACTTCTCGAAAAAATGTAGTACATTGTATTGAAGCAAAAGTGCATTCTGGTTGACTTATTATTTTGCATCGCATCTGTAATCAGTCTATTTAACAAAAAGGATAATTTATTGCTAATTTAACTTACATACTTTATAAATAGAGATAGTGATATTCATAGTGAAATATTTTTAGTAAAGACACGCGGAGTTAGTAGCAATATTCAAATCAAATCTGTAAATTTACAAACTAAATTTATAATTGGCCAAACTAATTATGAGTGTTGATTTGTATTTTTACCAAGGTCTCATTGATTAAAAATTTTATGTGAGCTCAACGATTTCGAATAACTTGAATAACATAAAAGTACATTCTGTTGTCTCCAAGAATAAACTATCTATGACACATTTTACTTTTAAATTCAGAGGTTATACTAAAATCTTAATGACTAAATACCAAAAAGTATTTATGCCAAAAAGTTAATCAAATAGCTAAAAAAATATCCTTTTATAACAGGACATTATTACAGAAAGTTAACTTAACAATTATTAAATCTTTCTTATTTGCTTAACCCTTGTGTGTACACCTGGGTACCCACCACGATTTACTTAACTTACATACATTTACATATTACATGTAAGTTATTCACTTTAATTCTAAATAACTGGTATGTTTACGATTTTTTAAATAATTTTTGGAGTAAAAAAGGTCTAAAAGCATTGAGCCAGGCTACATCCGGGCAGCCAGAACTTTCATAGAAAAATCAATATGGATTGGATTCTTAGAGCGTGTTATTAATTTATTTGATTTAAATACATACAATGTGTTGAGTAATGGTAGAACAAATTGACATTTAACAAAATTTATTGAATATTCATCGCAGGGAGGCTTATCAGCAATTCAGGACCTACAATACATTAGGAACAGATCCTTCGTGTTTCTCTTATATTTTCTGATTATAATATATATGACAGAGGCGGTGATGAATCCTGTTCAATTGCAGGACCTACATCAGTTTCCATAGGATTTTTTTATCGCCCGTTTATACATTCAGTAGCGATTTTGGTCAAACAATAATTTTCTATTACTTACAGATATTGATGTTCGTCTTCAGTCATTCGTTTTATAAATTCTCCGCTCAATTGGGCCACGAATAACTGCCAATGGTTAGTGTTTCTACTTTCTTTCTGCAGCATCTTATTAATTTGATAATAATTTAGATAGAAAATGAGTCAATTAACATCTAATGTATTGAAAACCATAACTAGTGACCATTTCAAGATCCGACATTGCGTAGTGTATCTGATCCATGATGTCAACTCTATCTTTATATTTATTATAATACTGAATGATATAGGGTTTCTTTTTATCATCATCTTTCACGGCATTCTTGGAATGCATTGATCATAATTATTGATTTTTTTGACACGTATGGACATAGAGTTACCTTTTCATATAATTCAAATTCAGTAGACTATTCTTCTTTCATCTATCTTATCTGAAGTCCTTGGATTTCAGTTGCATGAATATTTAAAAAAAATAAGAGATCATGCTGGACGCGTGACAATATGGGGGTGAAGTTGGGTGCGCATACAAGAGTTAAGGAAACTATAAGTATACAGAGAAATTTATTTAACAGATAATTTCTTATAATAATTATAATAATGTAATGTATTTTTTACGTATAATGTAATTTCTTTTAGGGGATACAGGAATACCGCTATAGGATTAAAAAGTCAAAAGACATAACTTTTGAACCGAACAAAAATATAGCCAAAAAATGTCTTTGTTGTTGGTAGTTAGGGGATGTAATTTTTAGGAATTAGATTACTAAGCATCATAGATAATGTGCAAACACATTTATAAAGTTCTTATTGCGACTTATTAAAAATAGATCGCATCGGTATCCATCTCGACAGAACCGGGGTATAGACCTGCAAAATTCCCGGATTTATTTGAAATTGATTTTCTCACATTAGGCTTAATTATTATTATTTATTGAATTGCGAAGTCCCCTTGACAATTTGTATTATTAATATTAATAAGATATAACTAGTAACGGATAAGTAGAATATATAAAGTATATCCTCATTATGTAGTATGTGTATAATTTTTTTTAATATCACTGGTGAGATCTATGTAAGTCTATTACTTTGTACACATGTAATTTTTAAAATAATTTTAAGAAATAATACCACAGATCTTGGTGTTTATTGAATACGTATACATTTTCAGTTTACTTGTTAGTATGATAATGGGAACGCTTGCTTAATTAAATTGAAGAAAAATATATCAGAGGTTTATGGCTTGAATTTCTTTCATCTACTCATTATTAGTTTTAAATTAAACATTTCAGTATATTTTATTTAGTAATACTAGCTCTTGATAGTTCGCAGTTTGTGTTCTTTGTTTTAATTTTTGGTTACATAACAGATTACTGGTATTATAATATTGTTGCTGAAAGCTGATTTTGGTTCAACGAAAATTAATAAAGGCCTACTATGTAGTTTAAAATTATGTATTATAAAAACTGATGACTATAGTTTCGACCACTAATTCGCATAATGTTTGAAAACACAACTAAACTAAATACTTAGGATCTATTTAAATGTATCACTGAATAATGATAAATAAACCGAGATTCCAAAAATGTGTTTACAATTACAGCGAATTCAGAAACAGTAGTTCGGTTGGTTACATAATTTGTCCTAAGGGGTGAATACAATATATTCAGATAATCATTTAACGAAATAATTTTCCTAAACGATTATGCTTATGTCTTTAAAGCTTGCAATAAATTAACTGTTATACCTTTATTAAAACAAAGTGTGGAAACTCCATGTTGCTAATATCACAGAATTAATAACTATTATCTAATACATAACTCGCAAAAATAGAATTTATTTTTTATCATTTCTAAATACACATTATACCCCATATATATAGTTTTGAAATTTCGAATGCTCTTTTAAATACGTACGTCTATTAACTTTGAATTTCCGTTTTAAACTGCAATTTTTCATATTTATTAGCTTTATCTTTACCACAATATATTATATTGGATAATTTATATTGTGGTTATAATATACACTGATAAATGATTGGCGTTATCTGATACTGTTGTGTGATAATATTTTGTAAAACCATCACTTTTAACGAAATCCTATTTGAACTGGCTAAAATGATACTATACAGAAAATTAAACCCGTTCAATTTATATTAAAGATTAGTGTCATGACCTATAGCTTGAATATTTGATAGAATAAGTGTTTATACTAGTTATGTATAGTTGTCTCATTTTAATAAAAAAAAAAACGATATTTGAATATGCCATTAAATAACTTTTGATTATCAGAAAATCGTCTAAACCACATAAAAATCCGAATAATTTGTGAATTCAATTATTTTTATTTAGTAGTCAGAGAATGTTAACTAAATGGGCAAATGGTATTTGACAATAAAAATATAAACTAAAAATTACTTATTTTTATTATCACTGTTTAGTTCCGCTACAGTCTAGCTAGACCTTTTCTAAGAATATTTTTAAGACAACGTTCTACCTATCATTGCAGAAGGTATGCTAACAAATAAGAGGCATACTAGATCACTTGATATTCTTCTCTTCGTATTATTTGGTACTACCATATGTACATGGATATTTAAAATGCGAGGTGCTTATAACCAAATCGAATTATTCAGAAGACTGGCCGTAAAGGTTATTAGAGGAGCAGTATAATTTCTGATACAAAATGTTCATGAAGGCAAACAAAAAAAAACTGTACTGTATATTTATTGGTGGTGAATGCTTCAAGTTAATGAAGGTATTTCTACAGTGGTGGCTTTTAATTTCCTACAATAAAGGGTTTCCAGTTGGGAAATTTGGATTTTAATTCAACTTTGTAGATATGCACCCCTCACAAGATTATTATTTCAAACTTTTACACATAAACATACTAGTTTTGGTAAACTAGCTAGTAATATTAAAAGCAACCCCAAATAGTTCAAATTAGCTACTTCTACCAGTTTAACTTATCAGAACAGTTCTGTCAGTTCTTATCATAACAGTATAACTGTATAACAGTTTCATAAATAGTTTTGAGTATATTAAAAAAGAATATTAGGTAACTGTTTAATATTTCTACTTTTCTTTCAGATCACTCATACATGCTCTAATTATGGTACCTAAAATATATATATATATATAGGGGTGGTAAATAATAAGTGGGACCATAAACAGCTATTTATATCTACATGTCTTATAACGGGCTTCACAGGGAAATATTTTCCCTGTGAATATTCTGTCGTCTGCTGGGTTAATGTGAGGATGGGCTGATTTTATTGGATATTATGGTATTGCTTTTAATACTGTTAATAGTTTAATAAAAGTGACATATTTGTATGTAATGTTTGATTTTTCTCTTTCATAGTTTAGGGATAATAAAGCAATATTGAAAAGACCTTATTTTCTAGTGTCTTGTTCACTTCTTAAGTAGCGGCCATTGCCGTTTGAATATAATGAGTGTTACATAGAATAGAGGATTTTAATTTTACAAATTAATGTTCAATTATGAAATTTTCGACTGAAAGCTATTTCTCTCTAGAAATATTCACTCAAATTTAAAAAATAATACACAGTATCAATGTTTTTAATATAGTGTTCCGTTAATCTTATTCAGCATAAAAATTTTAGTTTGCATCAGTGAGGATTGAATTTATGACGGTGGTATCTAAGTCTCCCTCAAGAAAATAACATATAACCGGTTCAATAATTTTCTGAAAGAATTTAACAACAATAAAAAATATTTAAAATTTTGATGACGAACCCTGTGTTTAAAAATTATGTTGAATATATATTTTCTATGAAACCACTTCGCCATGAAATTATTAATATTTATTTGAATAGTAAAGCTAAAATGTTTTAATTTTACGACAATTTTATTATCATGGCCACTGAATCTAAGTGGGATATTTTTGTATCAATCTGTTGGCACATGATACACAAATTTTAAAATAAGTAACTATCTATCTTGGAATAAAATGAAAATGTTAAATGTGCCAAGAAATTCGACTTACTTTTTCGATCATACTTTGAGTTCTGCCAATATAGAAACCTGGTCGGCTGTCCTTGCTGCCAGGAGTTAAATGAGCATTCTCCCTGTAGTCGATGTTGTTCAGGGCGTCGTAGTTGATAAAGCTTAAGTCGTTGTAGCTGACACTGATGTCTGTTTCAACAAGAGATTGCAATGACTGTTTCCATTCCTGGTTTTTCTTCACGCTTAACCTGTCACGAGACGGTTCTTTCTTCGGTTTCTTATTCACGTCTCGGAAGCTCAAGGACCTTTTAAGAAAATTGGAAGAGTCCTCGCCTATATGGCGAAGCTTCTTGATGAAAGAAGGCGTCCTCTGGAGCGTCGTGGGCACTGTTTGATGGAGTTCTACTGCTGATGCATACTTTTTACTTTTTCCTAAGGTATTGCTTTTGAAGACTGGTAGCTGAGGTAAATTGTCGTGAGTTTCCGATTCTTCCTCTATTTTATGGTCTTTAGTTTTACCCTTATCCCTCTTTTTGAAGAAGGCGAAGGAGAGTTTCTTTTTCTTTTCTTTCTCCTTGCCCCTTCTGTCGGTAACGTCTTCACTTATGACACATTTTGGAGTCACAAATTCCACTATTTGATTATCGTTTTCGTCTATGACACAATTATTTATAACACAGTCACTGACACTTCTTCGGTGAAGGTTCACAAAATTGTTAATGCATTCGACTGGCTCTAACACGTTTAATTTTTCATCTAGTATGGACGTACTTCTATTGGATTTCCTTACATTTAAATCGTGCCTGCTTAACTTACGATCACGTGTCATTATATTTCCCGATTCTACTATATTTATTGCGCTATCACAAATTTCGGATATGAGTTCTTGTATAAAATTTCTAGTATCATCGGAATTTGCTCCATTCTGGTTATAAAAGCAGATGCTCTCACTTTCAACTTCTTTAATATCTTGCTGGGTTTGAGTTGACATTTTTGTAATCCCATTTGATAACCAACTCTTATCACACTTTATATTATTTTCGGTACAAACTTTATGCGATAGAGTACATGATTCTTCAGAAACCATCTTTATTATAGTTATTTTAAATTTTTAACTGTTTTATTTATAACGCACCTTAAAAGAAAAAAAACAATGTTGTAAGAAATAAAAAACATTAATAAACAAATAGATATTTTAATATTTCATGAGGTGGTAGCAACATGGATTTACAGTTTTAAAAACATCATGTGGTAATTAAATTGAATTTGACATGTTAACATATTTACACTATAACCTTTCCCTTTTATTAAAAATAGATGCAGGAATACATCGAAAATGAAAGGCAGTGACAGTAGGAATCTGAGAAATCGGAACTCTTTTCCCAAATTATTTAAATAATTTAATGATGATTATGCTGAAATAATATTAAAAAAATATTGTATTTGGATCAAATGGTGAGATATTAATACAAACGATAATCAAATATTTATCTCTGTCATCATTTGCATTTGTAAAATCATGGTACATATTTATATTTTGCATCATGAAATATAAGTTTAAAAAATGTAATAAACGGTATAATTTCAACTACCTAATTCTATGCCTATAATAAATAAATCTTTATTTAGAACATATAGAAAATTTTTGAAATATGTAACCCCTTCGCCTTTTCAGTAATAAAATATATATCTTAGCGAACATGAATAAAGGTACTGCAGGTTTAAAGTTTGTGAAACGCAAAATGCTGATTTGGCTAAAAACAATTAATTATCCAAACCACGAATTGTTTAATAGTGTTGTGAATAGTCGTAATTGTTAAAATGTTGTAGAATCAGCAAAATTAATATTTTGTTTTGATACTGTTAAAATAAAATTTTATTAAGTAAAATTCAATTACTATATTTCAAAGAAACACAGGAGAGCAGTTTTCCATTAACACAGAAAGATTACATTACCCGTTTCTCGACGCGCGTTTGGCCGACCAATTTTGCAACATCGGGAGATGACCAAAACTCGAGTTGTAATAATTTTTCGGTAATGTCAACTTGGTTCGCGGAATCTGCGTCGAATAACGTGAAATCTTTCGGTGTTTATGGAAAACTGGTCGCCTATGTTAGTTGCTGCATCGAAGGCTCCAGTCTTTCCAAGGACTATATGTATTTGCAAATATTATAAGACAATATGTCCCAACATTAACTAGCCATAACAAAAATCATGAGTATTATCTCAGTCAGTTGATATTCCAAGTAGAGGAAACTCCACATTGTGTGCCTGTTGGCAATCTTAGGACGAACGTTTGAAAATTAAAAGACTGCAACGAAATATGTAACGTATTTCTTTTTATATGATCACTTAGAATATTTTCAACTGAAATTGTTACATTAGAAAATTGCATTACTTCCACATGTTGCACTGCAGTTTTCTAGTTACTAGACAATATTTTCAAGCACAGTGAATATACAAATTAAAGTTGGAAATTTTTGGCAGACAAATGTCTGTCGTTACAATATTTCAATGAGGGCTAAAAATAAGGTGGAATTTCCTATATCTACCTGGTCATTAAGAAGGACTGTGTTTCGGTTTTTCGAATATTTGTATATTTCAATTGATTCTAATGTGTCTAGTATTTTGGATTTGGTTGAATAATGAATAACTTCTATTTTTCTGATCAGGGAAAATGATGGTTTGTTTCTAAAAAATGGTTTACAATATTCGAATTAGTTTTTTGATTTTCAAACGATTTCTTGTTTTCATTGTATCTGATATCAAATGCTCTTCCCGCTTTACCGATATAATAGCTACTGCATTCCTCGCATGAAAGATTATAAACTTCAAATATTTTTTTCTTTTCAAAAGGCATAAAAAATATTCAGATGTTTCACATTTAAGTGAAATTCTTCGGAGCTCCTAAATACCCCTTATTTTGCAGTAGACTACCCTGTATCTATTTGCGTATGGATAAGTGTAATTCTTAAAACATAATCTACTAATCGATAATTAGAATAATATATCCATTGTTTTCTCAGTTAATCTATTGTAACCACAAGTGTATGATAAAAATAACTGCTATAAAGATAACAGACATTCGTTTGGTGGTTTTGCCATCATTCATCGATTTCAATTCCCTTTTTCATAAAAGAAACTTAACTCGGTTAGACATACAAAGAAAAACAAATTCCTCGCCTGCACATAGAAGATTATATGTTCTGTCAGGCCACTATTGATGTATTCCCCTTATACGTGTGGATAAGTTAACAACAATGGAAATGTTGAGCAAATATCCATCTCTAAATCGAGGTGCAGGTCCTCCTTTTGAGGCACGAATTCATAACAGCGGTATTATTAAATAAATTAGTAAAAAACTATAACATCGATTAAAAATTGCTATATACCGTGCTTTGCTATAAAAATTATATTCAATTATTTATGAAAACATTTATTTAGCACTTAATATTTACAACGTTATACCACTTTATAAATATCATGATAAACATAATCATTAGATATTTATGACTGCCAGTGCCTAATAATTATTAGATATATCTTTATGATTATTATCATTTTAGATATATAGTTCCTAAAATATTACTTATATAAATTATAACTACTCTTATTACTCTTATCTTCCATCATAATTTTTTTTACTTTCCAAGAAACTTTGAAAAATATCTTAACATTATTCATTTTCATAATTATAAGCGGAAATAATAATAAACATTCGTTTAAATCTTAGCTCACTCACATCACACTCACATTGCAATATTGGTGTATATTATAGGGGTACTTTAATAGATTCTGATTGATTTAATTAACGCGTGTATCGTTTACAGATGTTATTGAATGAATACAATTCCATTTTTTTAGAGGTAAACAAAAAATAACACAAACTAGAAGCTTTCTCAGTCTGGTACTTAAATTTGTGCTAACATTTCGTCATCGACTGTTGCAGGCGATTTATTCAGGATTAAAAGATTACGCATAGATTAGCAACATTAGTTTTGAATTGACTTAGAGATATAATCACGAGGCTTATATATAAACCAAGAAGAAATCGAAAATATTATATTTTACCTGACACATTGCAGCAAGAAAAGTAATACATAACTAATTCCTCGATAGTATAAAATAACTGACTAAAATGTTTGTTGCATTCTAACTAATTCCTTAGTCATAATTACATACACCTATTTTTTCATTGTGAAAAAACTATTCAGTAGTATGTTCTCAACTCTTAACCTATTTGTTTACTATATAATTTGTTTGATTAATATGCCCATTAATCAAAGTAATAAATAAATCTATTTGGTATGCGACCTCTATTTTTGTTCGTAGAATATTTACTATGGGATAATAGTTTGAAACAATGAACAGACGTGAAATAATGGTAAAAGATTTACATTCATACAGTTGCATATATCTGATTTATTACTAATGAATTCCGTAAAATTTATAGCTAAAAAATAAGTCTCTGAATACATTAAGTTTTCTTATCTTTAGAAGTTGTAAGGTGATAACTGACACCGATTATTATATTACCCATTTAAAAGAGACAGGGAGTTCGCAAGGGTTACAACTTCACAACCTTATAATTCCAAAATCTTAAAGAAAACACTCAAGGCAAACACTCAATATGTCTTTTTTAAATTATTTCAAAGTCAGTAGGCACCTATACAGAGTGTAAGAAGTATAACAACCATTATTTTTATAGTTAATAGTTTCACCCTAAGCACAGAAAAATATAATTCCCAAGTCCTCCATTTGCGAGAAAATAACCTAACTATGGTTATTATAAGTAAGTTATATGTCAAGTTTTTACTTTTATTTTTGTTCCATAATGTATTTATTATACTCATAATTAAATAATTTAAAGTCGAGCATCCATGTTATCACATTATTTTTGTTTATGTAAGTCCAAATTATCAATTGTTAAAATAATGGCAGTTATAGTTCTTACACCCTGTACATGAACAAAGATTTATAAAAAAATATATTAAAATTATTTTAATCATACTCCTCATACATACTATATTAATTTTAAAAAGGGGCAATTCATATTTTGATAGTTTTATAAATATTAGATATTAAATTCCAGTAAATAAAATTTCAAGGTATCCTATGTGAACAATTTCCTTAGACAAGCAGCAAGCTGACTCGTCCTTAGGAAAAACTCAGAGGTTAAATTTGTATACACTATATTGAAAATTTTTCTCGCTGTCCAGCTGCCTTGTGTTAACTTTATTTCTTAGAAATAATTTATAGTTACATCAAATACTACTAAGAACCAGGTTAAAAAAGTTATAAAAGAAAAATAAAATAAATCATTTAAAAAAAGGTTAATGACATCACCATATTTTTCATTTGTGATGCTTTCATAAAATTTTAGTTGACTTAAATTGCACAAAATAACTTTAGTCAGTTTACTTCTTTGGATATTTATCCAAAAGAAATTTAATTGTTCTTGATACATTGAGACACAATTATTCCATGTTAGGCGTTTACAATCTTCCCTCTATTTCTGGGGTGAATATATGTAATTATTTATTTTATTTATTTATTTATTATGCTATTCTAGAGATTTTAAGACCCAATTACGAAATAGGAGATAGGAGGCAAAATAAATACGATAAGATGAATACTAAACATATATGATTAATAAAAGAAAAGCATATCTTTACAAAAGTACAAGATAATTAGAAAGAATTACAAAATATATAATTTTATGGAATCAAGGCTGTAGTTTAAAATAGCTATGCAATTATGAAATGCGTTATAAATCAAACACATAAATGAAGTGAATTTTATTTTACATTTGTCTTCGGTGTAGGTAGTTGAAACCAAAGAGTTTATCGCAATTCTATTCTGGGTATGTGGAATGGACCATACTAGGTATATCACTATAGTCAATTATACTACAGTCTAGTTGACTATACTACAGTCTACTACAGTCTACAGTCTACTGTAGACTACAGTCTACAAATAGACTACAGTCAATTATGAATAAATCTCTATGAAGATTTGGCCTTCTTGGCCATGGCCGGCGACCATCCAATGATGAAAATATTGATCGAACTCGAGAAAACCAGAAATACAGAAAAAACAAAAAATGTGTCCCATATAGTTTAAATGCACAATATTTCAAAAATGTTCGCTAATTTTTTTCAAAATTATCTATATGAACCACTAATGAAGTACGACAAGAATGTCACTTTTTATTAAATATCACAGCTAAATCAGTGAATGTTTTCAGTCTAGAACATATGTATACTGTTTTCAACTATTTAGTCATAAACTGCAGTATGTTTAGTTGTTCAAAATATTCCATTTGATGATATTAAGAGACAGTATATTAGTGTATAGACACATCTTAAGAATAAATGCTATCTAGATTTGGTTGTAAAATTGTAGTCTTCAAAACACGAAATATTGCAAAATACTTATGAATATTCAATACAAAATATTGAAAACTAACTAGAAAATAGTTATAAAACAATACTTTAATTAATTGGCGGATGTAGACACAACTACTTCCATTTTGTCGACGTACCTCTCCAAATATCTATATTTTTTAGATTCATTTATTCAAAACATCCACTTCTCTCAACACGAACTTTAAAATTAAACTTAGACTGTCACGGCGTCAGATAAGTATACTGCATGTTGATCAACACCATTACAAATATAACAACACATAGCCTCAAAATGTGGGCAGTGTAAATAGCCGATGTAATCAGCCATCACGACGTAATATCCTATTCATGATTTTTGAAACAGTTTATTTTGAGAATAGCATATTTTGGGAGATTTAGTGAATGAAACCAGTCTAGTTGGTCCCACCATGAAATCCCTTCTCCTCTTTTTTTTTGGAAACGTGTATTTAAAATAAATGGAAGCTCCGTTAAACCAGGTGAAAATTTGTAGAGAAATATTGCTACTGGTTAGCATTTTTGCATATTAGAAGACATTTTCAGAGGGTTGCTATTAATGCATCAATAAGTTTGCAGCATATGTAAAAGAATGTTTGTAATATTACAAAAGTTATTCTGTGCAGTATGAAACGAATACAAGAAGACCTATGAGCTTAATGTGCTACCAAGAAAGCATATTATGAAATATTTTCTATAAAATGTAGGCACTACTGCATACATGTTTGAAGTAATTTCGCTCTTGGTCTAAAAGTGATCACATTATCACATATGTATATTACATATGTACATAATCGCATTCTCTTTCATGTTATTAGTTCTCGTAACTTTATGATACTTCAGAACCTTGAAGTTAATTAATTTATTACCCGAGGACCATACAAATTTAATTTTAAACGTGTAGCCCGTATTTGAGAAAGAAATATCCACTCTCGGATACAGCGTTCTTCCATCTAAAGCAAAACATCAATCTACCAATTTTCCTGATCTTCGTTTGCGTTCTCAAAACAATGATTCTCTAAAACAATTTTTTTATGTAAGAATTCATATGGAACTAAGCCTACACGTTGTTTATTATCCAGTGCTTTTATTTCAAAACTACCCATCTCATATTATTTCATTTAGTAAGAAAAGTGACCTCTAGTCCATTACATTTAGGTTTCACAACCTTATCCTCAGCTATCCCCACTTAAGAATTTCAAATGACACCTCCTATCTTGTAAAACATTATTTTAAAAGTATTTAAAAAATGTGATTCAACTCCATTTAGAAAACTGAAATTGGTTGATATGTTCTCCTAACAGAAGCAAAAATAAAGTGAGTTAAAGAGCACAAAATAAATCAGTGGAATACTCCAAGGATTGTATTATGAGACGCCTATGAGCTCTTTGGCTGTAGAAAGCACTGTGGAATTGTTGCTGCAGACTCTACACTGATAAATTTTATGTTCCTAGTAGTTTTGGAATGAACGTATTAAGTTAAAGATTATAAGCCCATTCAAACAGACTTAAATGTTAATTAAATCAATGCCAATAGTAATAAAAATTAATATATATTTTTATTTCTCATTAAATTAGATTACATTCTCATATTTTAATTTTAATATTGTTGATATATATTTGTAGAAAAAATCAAGTGGCATTAAATATGTAAATCTTGTTGATAGTGACGAATACCTATAAACCGAAAAGACTTCAATTAAGGGCACTTGTATATTTTAAAGAGACGTCCAGTAATCCGTATGAATATCAAGTTTATTAATGTTAAATAATATTATTAAAATATTTGCTGGATCGACTATCTGAAATTACAATTAATTGATTATATTATATACCACATTTTTTTAACTCTTAATGGATGTTTAGCGAAACAAATTAAAGGGCTTGTATGGTCAGTCCAGTTTAATCTTCATATGATGTCAAAAAGGCCATATCTATTAACCAAAAGGATAATTACTTGAAGAGTTAATTCCTTTATATTTTAGAAAAATGTATCGAAAGTTTCTCATTGTATTATTTTTTGATGATACAAGGAATCACATTAAAGACTGTTAATTACTGTTAATAATTAGTGCATATTAGAAGGTAACTTTAAAAAAAAAATTTAATATACAGTACATTATTTATGTATCTATAAATTAATGTTAAATTAATTTCAACATAGTTGTATTCATGTGCTTTCACTACATCGTTGTGTTGTGGAATTCACCACAATTATTAATTGAATAGGGTTTCACCAGCATCGAAAACTTCACAATATGGTTTCGTTCCTAATTCAGACTCATCAGTACAACACCCCAATAGTATAGTATATCAAATAGTCGGCACGCATCGAAAATGTTTAACTGTTACACAATCTGCTGAGTATATGGCTGAGGATAAATAGTAATCATTATGCCCTAAAGCCTTGTATTGGAGTCCTATTAATATATTTATACTGGATTAGGTCGAAACCTTTGGTGTGAAGATAACACTGACTTAGTTTTCCACAAAACACCAAAATATTATTACTAACCAATGATTTCATTAATAAGATTAAAGATATTCAGTTGCAAGAGGGTGGAACTTTGGTCTCCTCACTGTTTCCTAATATTCCGATGCAACAAACTTTGGACTACCTTAGGGATTTAGTCCAATCAAATAATTTTAGTCCAGATACAGTAAAAGAATATATTGACCTCACTAAAATTTGCATCAAACAGAATTGCTTCCAATTTAATAACTATCAACTAATCAACTAATTGTTTTTGGAATTAGTGATGAAATAGATATATTGAAAGACTAATTAATCAAACTATATCTAATAACTTAAAAAACAATAGCCATTTATCACATATTTAATGTTTGCTTGACCTTGGCAATTAATAACTATTTTTACATCAACCAGACATTCACAATAAATAAGACCTCCGATTAATTCAAAGTTCATTGTTATATCAATTAGCCGGTATTTAAATATTATATCACAATCTCTAACCACCACTGTTGAAGCGATAAAGGCTCGCGCCATGCATCATACTTGTTACGACATATTCGAACGTTTAACAATAATTAAACAATAATTACTATGTCAGTTGCTGGTAGTCATGATACTCTGAATGATCCCGAGGTATAACTGTACCGTCCTTGAAATAAATTTTATATAAGAGAACACTTTCGATAATGTGTATTACTCATTTGATATAAAAAACAATTTGTCGGTTAATTTGCTAGTGAAAGGTACGCTTCAGGATATTAGAGTTTATCTAAAGAAAAGATATAATAAATGCAATCTGAAATGAGCACTTTGCTCTGGCTATACACTTGCGAAAAAAATTACTGCGTTTTATTTATTTTAATGACTTTATAGATAAAATCAGGTGTTTATTATATGCAGTGATATAATTCAATACAATTATTTTACAATAAATAAAGTAAAGACTATACAATTTCACAATTTTCTGTATTAAAGTGATGTAAGGTGTTGATATTCATGGCATTCTTTATCTGAGAAATTAATTGTATGTCTGTAGAGAACAGCGTTTTCATATTATAGGTATGTAGCGACATACTACCACAGAAGTGGTCCTGTTATTATTTTACATTTGCTACATTCGTAGCATGTTCTACTATTTGTAGTACGTGTTACGTAGGTTTCGTCAAAGGTTGACCTATAAAAAGTTGTTATACTTCAATATACGCTGCTTTCATAAAGTAATGAATCAATTAGTTAAAAATTCTATAGATAACTTTTGGGAAAACTCTCAGACTCGTCGAATTATAGTTTTAGTTGCGCATTTTTTTAAAATAATTAATATATACAGGGTGATTCCTGTAAGAGGTATGACGTCATCGACCGTTTTCATTAAAGGAAACTCTCAGTTTCTATTACATAATGTGAAAGGGTATATTTTTTACATACACTATGATAATAATACATTAGCGTGAGTATAAGTTAGATAAAAAAATAAAAAAAACGATCAAGCAATTTCAAAATACTAACCCTAATAGCAATGACTATTTAAAAAACTAACTAAATTATATGTTCAAATTGTGCACGATTACCTGCCTGACAATAGCCAGGATGAATACTTAATTCTTTTTAAAAATTGTCAATAAATTAGGAAGGTAATTTATACGTAAGGTACGAGTATACCTCGTACGTTGTATTTCATGACGACTTCTTGCTTTTAAATCTTCTAAATCCTGCGACATAGGCTTTTTAAGTATCCCCACAAAAAGTAATCTAGGGATTTCTAATCCTAGTGACGAAGTTACTATTTAATAGTACAAGATCCGGTAGCTGATTCCTGTGGGTATCTGTTTTTAACTTTTCCGCACTCCACTATACGTGGAAAAGTAATGTAATCGTGTAAAGCAAAATTGAGAAAACTAAAAATTTTTTTGGGCTTATTTTTCGTTTCTCGACCTAAAAACAAAAAAAATGGTTTTTAAAAAAATGTTGCTGTGTGTGTCGTTGTCGTTGTCGTTGTTCTTGTCGGCATGTATTCTTATTAGCACGATAACTCAACTAAATCATATCGTATCGATCGGGTTTTGACTAATTCTGATCGAGGACGTCTTCTAGACGACACATATTGATTTTGAGGTGGATAGAACACACTCTACCATGTACATGGGACGACATGGGTCATGAGAAAGTACAATGGTGGACTATTTGAGAATTTTTTTGTTAGCACGATCACCCAATTAAATCGTGTCGGATCGATCGGGATTCGACTGAGTCTGCTCTAGGTGAGTGTGAGCAATCGAGTGTAAGGATACATTGTGGTGTAGTTATAGTAATCTTTGTATATAAAATGTTATCAAAACTTATCGTATCTCAGCTGCAGTGATTGGAAAAAACAATTTATCGGTATTGGTCAATCATTGCAATGAAATATGTATTTCATAATAATGACACTAAAAAATCTATGATTTCAGTATATTTTTTAATTGAAAAAATATAAATCAATTTTTTTCAATGTATTACATTGTCATCAATCATTCGTTTGAATTAAGTTTCATTAAAAAAAACAGATACCTGCAGGAATGAGCTGCCGGATCTTAGACTACAGGCAACGGTAAATAATTTGATTGATTGCATTGAAAGATTTGATTTTTTAAATAACCATTACCATTAAATTTAGTATTTGGACATTGCACAATCGTTTTTCTAATTTTTTTTTATATGACCTATACTCATGCTAATTCAATTATTACCGTAGTGCAAATAAAAAAATGTGCTCTTTCACATTCCGTAACAAAAGGAGTATTTATTAAAAAATAGTGATGACGTCACACTTGCTACACAAATCGCCCTGTTTGTATTAATTATATTTTAAAAGATGTGCAACTAATCCGAAAGTTTTTCCCAAAAGTTATTCCTTGAATTTTTAACTTTTTCATTATTTTACGAAAGCACTATATAATACTGTACATAAATAAATAATATACATAAATATAAATACTTATTTGTTTCTAGTGGAATGTATAATTAATTATATGCTTGGATTTGTGCATCTTTTTCCAAAATTACATAAGATGGTTGTATCAATTATTTTTCTTCTAAATGATTAAATTTAAGAAAATGTCCATTATTTTTATGATTTCCATAAATAAATTTTACATTTGTACAATTTGCGAGTAATCTAAGTCAGTAACTTTTAATAAATTATATTAGAAACGAAGACGGGCTTTTCATAACTCAATTGCGAATTTACTAATAACATACTCATTAATGATTAAAAAAAAGATTTCATTCTTGATACTCTTCTGGCAATAGATAACTTCTGAAATTAAACAGCACAAAAATATACTTCAAAAACAATAACAAATTTGCAACTGATACTATTATTGCATATTTTACTATATGACATAAATTAACACCCTTTGTCTCCGTTAGAAGTTAAATTCCCAAACTGACCCATTCTTATCTTTGGCCCAAGGCCTAAAAGTTAAAATACAGAATATCCATGTACGGGAGATACGTTGAGTTTATATCTAATCGATATTTGCTTACATCTATTAATATTATACATATTCATTCCAGGATTTGTAGAAATAGGTCCATATAGATTACGTCAGATTAAGAGAAAAATATTTCTGGAATTGTTTAATTCATCATTATATTTGAAATATCAGGCACAAGATAGTAATGAGTTTATTTGTGTATACATGTGAACTAAGTATTCTGTCAAATAAATTGATAAATTATTTTTACTTTGTTACAAATTTTTTTCCTAAACTGCCCCACTTTCAAGGAACAATGTTATTTATTTTCTTCATTAATAATGTACTTTAATTATGTATATAAGAATACGAACACTGAACTCATAAATAATTTAAAATTCTAATAGAAACATATATTATCATACACATTTCCATTATAATTTTTAATTATTTATCACTTTAGTGTTCGTATTCGAATAAAAAACTACATATCCGGTTATCGACTGTAGTAGTAGGTTATAAATGATTCCAGTTCTTTGGAATGCAACGAATTTTATATTTCTATATAAATATAAAGGTGCATTGAAAAAACAGTTGCGGTTAGGGGAAATACAATATAATAAATATGTTGAAATTACTTTTAAATAATATAGCTGTGATGTCATTTCTTTTAATATTTTTAACATTTCGTTTTGAATTTAGAATTGTTTACTTCGATATCCGAAAATACATTAGAATTAATTATTTAGAAAATGTTTAACTTATTTTTGTTAAATATATGAGTTTCTATTAGTAGAATATAAGTACTAAGTTTATTATTAAAAAATAATTATCTTAAAATAATCATTCTTTTGCCGTATTGGCGTGGGTGTACGAATGTTTAATAAATAATAGTGATATTAAAAATATTTAAAATAATGAACGAAATATATCCTATAAAGCAAAGAAAGGTAATTTTTATAACGCAGTTTTTAATCTCACTGACATTAACGCGTTAGTTTTTTAACGCAACATAAGAGTTTCGGATTTCGGAAGAGAGGAGAAAGTGGATAGACGGAAGCAGTACTTTTACTAGGAATTTTATACGAGGGTCAGAAATTAGGAGAGATATTAGAGGAAGAATCTAGCATCGATAGGGAAGATGTAGGAAAACCTATATTGAGAGAGGAAATTAAAATAACACTATGGGGGCTAAAGAAAAATAAGGCGCCAGGTGTAGATAAAATACAGGCGGAAATTTTGAAATGTGCGGGACAGAAAGTAGTAAATAGGATGTTTGAACTGGTAAAATACATACACGAAACGGGCGAGATGCCGGAGGATTATAAGAGGAACATTATCGTGACTATACCGAAAAAGAGAGGAGCCGACAAATGCGAGAATTTTAGGACGATTAGCCTAACTCCCACGCATCAAAAATATTAACCAGAATAGTGCAGAAGAGGATGGAAAATAGAGCGGAGGAAATACTAGGAGAAGACCAATTCGGGTTTAGGTGAAATAGGGGAACTCGCGAAGCTATTCTGGCGCTAAGAGTAATGTTAAAGAAAACAGTAGAAAAAGGAAAGAACGCTTATATAGGATTTGTAGATTTAGAAAAAGCTTTCGATAATGTAAGATGGGAAAAAATGTTCGAGATACTAAAGAGCGCGGG
This sequence comes from Rosalia funebris, assembly GCA_037954035.1. Classification (NCBI taxonomy): domain Eukaryota; kingdom Metazoa; phylum Arthropoda; class Insecta; order Coleoptera; family Cerambycidae; genus Rosalia; species Rosalia funebris. The sequence continues at coordinate 13,212,436 of JAZFAV010000010.1, read as the reverse complement.
AATGAAGTATAGGGATAGGAGAGTAGTACACTATCTATACAAAGAGCAAACTGCTGTTATAGAAGTAGAAGGGGAAAGAAGGGAAGTAGGTATTAGGAAAGGAGTAAGACAAGGATGTACGCTATCGCCACTAATTTGTAATCTGTACATCGAAGAGGCGATTAATGTGGTAAAAGATAGAGTGGATGTCGGGATTAAAGTACAGGGACAGAAACTAAAAATGCTGAGATTCGCGGATGATATAGCAGTATTAACATTTAGTAAGGAGGAATTAGAATCAGCGTTGAACGAAATGGAGGCAGTGTTGACAGAGGAATACGGAATGAGGGTGAATAAAAACAAAACTAAAGTGTTAGTGTGCAGAGGGCGCGAGATCAGAGCAAAAACGAAAGTACAAGTTAATAATGAAAGATGGAGGAAGTTAAAGACTTCACTTATTTAGGAAGTAAAATGAATTGGGATAGGAAGAAGCGATAAAGATATAAAACAAAGAATAGCACAGGGGCGAGTAGCTTTTAACAAGAAGAAAGCACTTTTATGCTCGGGGTAATAAACTTAGAAACAAGGAAGAGATTATTGAAAACGTATGTGTGGAGCACAGCACTATACGGTTGCGAAACCTGGACGCTAGGGGAAGCAAGTAGGAAGAAATTAGAATCTTTTGAGATGTGGTGTTACCGAAGAATGATGAAAATACCGTGGACTGATAGGGTTAGAAACGAAGAAGTATTAGAGAAAGTCGGCGAGAAAAAAAGTATGTGGAAAAACATAAAGAAGAGAAGGGATAGAATGGTAGGCCACTTGCTGAAACATGGGGGAATAGTCCGCGATATTTTGGAGGCAGAAATAGGAGTGAAGAAAGGCAGAGGTAGGCCTAGATTAGACTACTGCTCGCAAATAGTAAGAGATATAGGTTGTAGCACAATTAGTGACATGCGTAGGTTAGCACAAGATAGGAGAAGCTGGAAGTTAGCGTCTAACCAGTCTTAGGACTGATGACCTCATGATGATGATTATGTTTTAGAAATAAGAACAAAACAATAACTTCTGTACTGTCGGCTTGATGTAAATTTTATTTTGGTTTAATATAAATATAAGACATTTGCAAGACACCTTAAGTTTTCGGAACCACATGTCGTCGGTATTCATATAATCCAATTTAAACCACAAGAAGTTAATTATCATGGATCTGTAGCGCTCGCCGTTAAGGGTTATGGCAATGCCAGTTTCGTTTTGGAAGAGTACGGACCGATGATTCCGCCAGACCAAAATCCGCACCAAACAGTGACTTTCTCGGGATGCACTTGGTCCTAGTGTATCTGGTGTAGATTGGTATAGTACCAAATTCGACAATTTTGCTTGTTCACATATCCATTCATCCACAAATGGGCCTCGTCCCTAAAGACGATTTTTTGGCGAAATTTGGGTCAACTTCCAACTACTCCAGAGCCCAATCAGCGAACTCACGGTATTGTCTATGGCCTTAAGTTCCTAGATCAGTTGGATTTTATACTGGTCCAGACTCAAGTCCTGGCGCATAATTCACCAAGTTAAAGTCGCAGAAAGGCCAAATTCTTGTGAACGACGAGAAATTAACTGCCTCGGGCTCTCTAGTACACTCTCACGGCCAGCAGCAATATTTTCAGCAGATCTTGCATTTGGGCAATATACAGGTGTTGGCTGATTATTTATCAAACCAGTTGACTCGAATTTGGCCACCAAATGCCTAATACTCGACTCGGGACGGCTGTGGTGAGGATAAAAATCACGTAATGGACGGAACGTTTCTCGACCAGAGCACTGATTTTGAGAAAATATAATTTAATTATTTGCACACGTTGTTGAACACTATAATTTTTCATGTTGATTTGCCATGGACTATTGAATAATTTACAATAAATTTGATAGATGTTGCTTTAACAACATGGCCACTATAACCTAACAAATGTATGTACTAAATAAACATAATACTTGCAAAACATCTATTTCCATCTATTTTTTTATTTAAGTATACCATAAAAATGATAAAACGAAGTCAACACACATGAATTTTTCTCGTGTCTAATTAGGAGTCAACGATTAACATAATGCGTGTTGCTATAACATGCATGCGAACGTTTATCATTACTCATTGTATAATGAAATATAAGTAGTAAGTACATATGTATTCATTATTATAACATTCATAATAAAAATACTCTTTTCGTTAGAAGTCCATTGAATATAACCTTCAAATAGTCTCTGTACATACTATTAAAATTATCGACGTTTGTTATCCTTATCATTACCAATATAGACACGGCTGTTAAAACGCCTTTATCATCACCATTTTTCAGTAGTATGTAGATATATGGTGTATACTTAATAACCCAACTTAAAAATACCATCATTAACGTTTTTGTCGCATATGAATATGCATAAGGAATAAAAGTGCAATTGAAGATTGATTACTACTATTATTAAAGGGATATTACTACTCTAAATTGGGGTAAACTTGCAATGTAGTATGTGTACTGCACTTCAACCTGGGGGAATGAGACTATGAAAAGAAACCGTAAAAAACTAAATAATTTTACGAAAAAAGGATTTTTAAAACGGCCATTTTTATGTTTTTATTCTTTGTATATTAAATATATGTAATATGGGATATAATTACAATAATTTAGTTACTATTTATATCTAATTCAAATATGTATAAATACTTTCACAATAGGTGTTTAATGTATTTGTTAATTAATTCAGTTATTTAAAATGTGTTGTAAATCAGACATATTTCTAAAAGTTTGCCATGTTTGACATGACAAAAAATCATTATTTTATTTATTACATATATACAATTATAATCAAGCTATTTCTTATAATTAAAGTTTATACCCAGAGGATTGATAGTTCTCTAATATATCGAGTATAAATACTAATATAGTGAACTCACTGTACATGTACATTGTACATACATGAATATGTACGTGAATCTATATGTATACTCCCTCCGTTAAAAGAGCACTTCAATCCAAAATGTAATGTAACCCATACCAAAGAATTAATATCACCTGGTGTGATAGAGTCTTTAACTTACGCGATGGTATACGTATAGGTGACTTTTCGAAGTATTTAGGCTTTAACCTAAACTTTAATCTTCTAAGGTATTTAGACACAAAGTATCTAGACCCAAGTATCTTGACTGGTTTATTCTTAAAAGATACAGTGGGATAAAATAAGATTTGAAAACATAAATATTACAACTATAAAGAGGTACCTGTGATTCAAAAAAGGTACATCATTCTTCGAAACTAAGATAAAGCTATTCTCCGTAATTTTTGGTAGTTTAAATAATATTAAACTATAACATTCTATCCAATTGTAATAATAATACTCAAAGTAATCGATCCTATCTCCTGAAGAACCTGGAGACAACTAGAATTGCATGGTCTTCTTCAAAAGGTGCATTAGAAAAGATGATGCAATAGTGTTGATAGAGCTCTCTTGGCGCAGCCAATTGAACAACGCTTGTGAGTCTTTCGTAAATCTTGAACCAACTAAAAATGTAGGTTTTTTGAAATATCATAGTTTTCATAAATCTTGAACCAACTAAAAGTGTAGGTTTTTTGAGATATCATAGTTTTCTTCCAAACCGATGAAATGTTATTCAGTTCTTAGTTTAAAGGAAAAAAAAACAATATTCAATATATAATTCAATTATTATACCACAAGATTTTTTTATTTTTCTCAATGACACTGACTTAGTTTTCCACAAAACATCAAAACACTATACACTACACTCGACACGCGCTTCGCCAACAAAGTTGGTATCATCTTCAGTTAATGTTATCTTCACACCAAAGCTTTTGACCTACTCTAGTACAGTTTTCTCAAACAAAAAAAAACTAGGTATATGAACACAGTAGTAAATAAGAGTAAGTAAAGTAGATTGAAAATTTAGTTTCTACGATGCTGTTTTAATATATGCAACATTTTTCTATTGAATTTCTACGGAAATTTTGTTTTCTCTTGAACAATTAATTATTTTGTCGTTACTTATTCTTGAATTTATGAGACTTAAAAGAAACATTGAAGTTAGTTTGTATTTTTTATATTCTTCATCTAGTGATTACCCTCGGTTTTTCTTTAATTTTAAAAGCCATTAAATCAAAAACAAAACGTCGACAATATATACAAAATACAAAACAATTGAATGTTTCTTAGCGCCAATATATTTAAAGGAATTAAGTGAAAACTAGCACTTTAAATAGTTTATCCTCGTTAATATCCCGACGTTTTATTAAACCACTCTGTATTTAACTTTCATTAGTTTTGTTTTAGATCAATTAAAGGTAGGTCCCAAAATTTAATCACAGTTCATTTATTCATTTGAATAAATAAATTATATCTATCTCGACAGCAATCTATGGACACCTGTAGCTATTTTTCAAGAAATAGACTGAGGGCATTATTAAATAGTACGAAATCAACACTGTTACGTAATAAATAAAGTTTAAGGAAGTCAATTTTTAATAATGATATTCTTTGATTTTAAAATTAACAATACTTAATTTATGCTGCAATAGCAACGTGACTTTTATAACATAGACTGTCATCGCATATCGTAATAGCAAATCTAAATTAACATAAATGGAGAATTTGCACACAATAATTATTACTTTCTCTGTTAACGAATCGAACGATATGCGTCTTAAAAATGCATATTAGCAGGTTAATTAAATACTCGATAAAGTGGGTCGCAGATTTACTTTCATTTAATTAAAATGACGCAAAGATTTCTAAAAATGTAAAATCCAGGATGCTGTGGGTATATTAAAACTCTTTAAATGAGAAAAAATTGTTCTAATAAAGACACTGGTAAAACTAGCAAAATATTTTGAATATAAAAAAAATTACACAAAGATAACAGACTGGGGCATGTACAGGGTGAGTACATGACATGTTGTTCTTAATTGTTTCGCCATATGATCACATTAGTTTAAGACTATTTATTACAATCTTCAATATTAATATTAAAAGAATATTTAATGGTATTTAATTTCTCGCGTTCTGTATAATGATAAATGATAAGACAGCAAGTTTATTTTGTGATATCATATTTGAGATAAGGAATAATATACATAGGAATATGTTCTCGTAAACGTATTATCTACCTAAAATGCATTTATAACAAATGATAAGGAAAATGGTTAAAAATATATTACAATTTTTTAAGTATTTAGTACTTAGATAATTCTAAAATTTTGAACGGACGTCGATTTATATTTTATACGTTATGAGAAATATTTTCATAAAAATTTAGTTATTTTTCTATTTAAACAGTATTTAAACAGTATTTCTGCATTTAATTACTATTACAACTTTGATAAAATTTCAGTTATCAGAAACCAAATATATAATTAAGAATCTATGTATATGTGTATCTTCTTAAAGCTATTTCATTCTCATTAGAGTTTGTTTCACTTAATTTGATTCCTGAAAGGACCTCAAAAGGTTCTTTTACAGAACTGAAAATACTATGAAAATTTACTTACTAATCATTATTGAAAAGCAAACTTGTACTCTTAGAATAGAATAGGAATAGGCAATAATGGATTTCAGTACCCATCTTATTCTTTTTAATATCTTGCAGATATGTACAAAATATTCAACATATGTATTTCAAATATTACTAATATCCAGTATTAGTAAAAACGTTCTGCAGGGAAAGACAAAGTGGACATTTACTTGGTAATGATACGGATACGTTGAGAACATTATTTTAAAAATATCCTGCAATGAATAATATTTATATCTATTTATATGATTTATATATGTCATGCGTGGAGTAACAGTGAAATTAACAATTTTTGTAATACACACACAGTCAAAAGTCTTGGACCCCCCCCCCCCGTATACAGATTTCGATTATGTTTATTTTGTTTTCGTTGCTAGGAAACAAAGTTAAGTTTTTTAGCTGTCGAATAAGATCAAATATATTCCTAGATAAAATATTGTTGATTAGTTATAATTTTTTTTAATATTCGTCAGTTTTATTGCATATTTAACAAAGCGACTTTGATACTTTTCTTTAATTATAATGCCAGGACGTGAGGCTTCTACATTTAATAGGGTAAGAATTATTGCTTTGCATTATGATGGACATACCAATCATCAGATATGCGAGAAGTTAGTCATTCCTAAATCTTCTGTTGTGGGAATAGTGCATAGGTATCAAGAACTAAGAACAATGGAAAGAGGACCACGTAGTGGTCAGCCTTGAGTGTCAAATGAGAGGCATGATTGGTATTTGGTTCAATATGCCTGTAGACACCGAAATGTTTCATCTCAAGCCCTCAGGGCTCACTTTCAAGGTACGTTTCGCCTTGTTATATCAACCTCTACAGTGCGAAGAAGACTCCATCGCGCAAATTTACGTGCAAGAAAGCCTTTAAGGTTACCTACTCTACTTCCACAACATCGAGCTGCTTGCTTTCAGTGGACACGGGAACGTAGTGATTGGCTTTTACGGCAGTTGCGGTGGGCCTTAATCACAGATGAAACCAGAATTGGACTGGTGAGTGATGACAATAGGCAAAGGGTCTGGAGAGAGCCAGGTCATCAAGAGAAACTAAATTTTCCCCATGAGGTTGCTCCCTACAATGGTGGGACAGTAATGTTTTGGAGAGCAATAATGTTCAACCGCCGTACGCCTTTAATTCCCATAAATCAGAATATGACAAGTCAAGTTTATGTTGGAAGTGTTATCAGGCCCATTATTTATCCCCTACGTGACGAATTAGGTGATAATTTCATCTTCATGAATGATAACGCGAGACTACATCGCGCAAGAATGGTTCAAGAGGTACTCGAACAGGTGGATATTACGCGATTAGGTTGGCCAGCTAATTCCCCATATATGAATCCCATTAAGAACTTGTGGGATTTTATTTCTGGAGCAATTCACAGACGCATGAACCCACCCCAAAATGCGGAAGAGTCAGCTACAGCAGCAATAGAGGAATGGATCAATATTCCTCAAGAAATTATCAATCGTTTGATTGCTTCAATGCACAGGCGTATCAATATATCCTGAGAAGTAGAGGAGGTCATACTGATTATTATATTGTAGTTTACTTTGTTAAAAAATAAGTTTTGTTAATTTTTGTCATAATAAATTTACTTAAAAATTGCAAATTTGTTTCCCATTATTTTTTAATTGAGTACATTTTAAAAAATTATTCCTGTATTACAAAAAATACATTTACAAAAACATACTTTGAAAAACAAATACAATATTTAAAAAAAAATTATTAATACAAAACATCGAGGGTCCAAGACTTTTGACGGTGTGTGTATAATTTTCTATAAACTAAATATACGTATTGGTAGAAAATGTAGAGAAAAGCATCTGTAGATAATTGCATTTTTATTATAATCAGACACAGTTTTTAAAAGCAGCTACACTGATAGAGTAGCGAAATAGTAGCATAAATTGTAATGATTGTATGTAGTAAACATTTCTCAAAGTTTTACTTTTATATTGCATACAAAATTTTTCATGCATATACAAAAACTTTGAAGTAATGTATAATTTCGATAATGCTGGTATTAATGTTTTTTTATTTTACTTTCAAAATATTTACAGAATAATATAAAATTCACTGCAGATAAAGGTTCGAACAGTTTTTAACCAAGTCTTAAAACAATTTTCAAAATGAATTCTCAAAATACTATTTTCTTCATAGCACTTCTCATTTGTAAAGGTTTCAAATTTTGAAAAAACTGATTGAATTGTACTAGTTAAGTTTTCTAGGCAATAACACCTTATGTGGATGCATCAGTTATTAGATATATTCTTATGTATACAAATCTAATCATATAAAATCTAGTAATCTTGAGGAATGACCACTTCGAGAATTATTCGGCCTTTCAGGATATCTTTATCTTGTCTAATAACTACCACAAATAAAATCAATTATGTATGGAGAAAATTCAACATGTACATACTCATTTGGAATGAAACAGTTATGTAAATGACCTTGTATATAAATCCAAAAATGTTGATTCGTAATTAAGAATAATGGAAAAGTATTTTCCAGTACCACCCAGTCATTACTTAAAATACTTTCTATTGTAAAATGAAACAGCCTGTATAGGAACTAATAACACGATTATATTGAACGATAATGCATAAGCAGCCATAATCCAGACTACAGTTTACAATTGAAAACAGAATAAGACACCACTTCACGTTAGTCTCTATTGAAATGTTTTTATATTTATGTCCAAATGTGATCTCGAATTGTAAGGATAAGGAGAAACATTACTTCAATGATGATTAAACTTCGTACCTTAAGGCAATGTTATATTGGAACTTGGTAGGCAGAAATATTAATTTTGCAAGCATAAGTTTGTAGGGGTATTAGCATATTTTGGGCCGTTTTTGTTAGGGAAATGTGCACAATGTAACGTTTCGTTTGAAGTATTTGAAGCGTACATTTTACAGACTATTAAGCAAATCCCCTATGCTTACGAAATAATAGAATTGTTGTTTCAAATAAACGCAGTGATCTGTACATCTGTGGACTCGCTAATATAAAAAAAAATAATTTTTATGGGGTTTTTCGGCACCCCAATTTGTTTTAATCTTCTGTTCAATGTACAAACATTTAATAAGATATATAAAGTTACCATGCGATGCGCATATCACTTAAAATAATGAACAATATTTTAAATTAATTTGTTAATTGATATATTCGGAAAAGCAGGTGTTAAACGAAAAATTGTAAAATACTGTTACATTAAAATATAAAAATGTGTTGCAACTACTGCAGAGGTACTTCGTATCAGGAATCTAGTAGACATTTTGACCAAACATTAGTCTCGTAACGTTCACATTGAAAATTAAAAACGTAATTAAAATCAGTTATTGCATGAAACAATGTAATTTTTGACCTAATAAAATATTCGTTGCTCATAGACAACAAGTAACAGACCTATTTTAAATTAATTTCAATAAAAACAAGAAGTAAATGTTAAATTACTAAACCTATTAATTGTTATCTTACTATTATTATGTTATGTTGACTTTGGAAGGCAGTTTTTAAAGATATCTTAACTTTTTTTTAATGTTACGATATAACAGCAATCAGAATTACAAAAGTATTTTATGAGTTAACATTCTGACTGAAGAGGTGGGTAGTTCTTCTCCAGTGAGAAGACCTCCCAATCAAGTCTTCTCAAGTTTTTCTTAAGCATTCTTCAGATCAGCTGGCTAATTCCTTTTGACTTTTCTTGATTTCTGTAGTTCCAGAAGATTTAAGAGACTGTTGGGATCGCTTTCCAGTTTATTATGATATATAGTACTTTTTTCTTTTATATGATATCCTTGACGGCAGTACTTTCAAGCCTTTATAGAGTGTGTCGTTAAATACATACAAAGGGTCATTAGTGGTCACATGTAGTATTTTTTATTATTACTTTTCCGCACTCCAGTGTACGCGGAAAGGTAATGTAATCGTGTAAAGAAAAAGTGAAAAAATAAAATTCTTTTTTGAGTTTATTTTTCATTTTTCGGTCTAAAAACAAAAAAATGGTTTTTAAAAAAAGTTTGTTGTGTGTGTGTGTGTCGTTGTCGTCGGAATTTATTCTTGTTAGCACGATAACTCAACTAAATCGTGTCGAATCGACTGAGTTTTAACTGATTCTGATTGGCGATGTCTTCCAGACGATACCTATTAATTTTGAGGTGGACAGAACACACTCTACTGTGTACATGGGTCATGAGAAAGTACAATGGTGGACTATTTGAGAAATGTTTACACGATCATTCAATTAAATCGTATCGAATCGATCGGGTTTCGACTGATTCTGATTAGAGACGTCTCCCAGATGACGTCTATTGATTTTGAGGTGGATAGGACACACCCGACCCTGTCCATGGGTCATGAGAAAGCACGATGGTGGACTATTTGAAAAAAGTAAAACTGTCGCATAAAACACATGTTCTGCATTTATGTGTTGGTTTATTTTTTCTCCGCCATTCAATATCTAGAGACGTTCTACGTGCGAAAAAGTGCGTTTTAAGGTTTTAAAACTGTTTATTTTCTCTGTATTACTGTCAAATCCGATAATTTGCTAGTTCTGTGCTACAGTTCTGAGCTAGTTCTGTACACATCCCCAGAGTTCTGTGCTACATTTCTTTATTGGTTTGAGAATTGTTTTGTAGAGTAAAAGCTTGTTCTTTAGCGATAATTTAGATTTACTTCCAATCAACTACCGCATTTTTTTAATTCTTAAATCTATCTGTTTCTGTTTTTGTTTTTTGACGTCCTGCTTTGAGGTAAGCCTATTGTCTAAATGCATTCCTATGTATTTTGTAGTAGTAGACAAAGGAATTTGTATATTGTTCAGATAAACTAGAGAATATTTTTCTTAGAGTTAAATTGACCAGCACCGAATTTGTTGCCTCGATGATTAAACTGAAGAGAATTGAAGCGTTAATGATATTGGACGTATTTACAAATTGAGTTCTCAGTTATTTGATCACAAATATTCTAATAGGTAGATTAGATAGTATATAAACACTTTCAGAATCATATGGTCTAAAAGATTTACCACGCCCAGGTAAAACTTAAGTCAGTTAAAATACAGTTAAATTACTTGAAGTTTAAAACTATACTCGTACTTCTACCAGGCTTTAAACAATCTCGTCTATAGTTCCAAATCTGAAGAACTATTAATAAATGGAAAGTTAATTTTTTTCTGTATGCAAAATATATTTAAAACAGTAGTTGAATAAAGATGATCTAGATTACAGATCTTTGGTTACAATTTCTTCAAAATATATTGAAGTTATATATACCTTATGTACGTATATATAACAACGATTCCAGAAGAGTACAACGATATATACGTTGTACTCTTGGAATGATAGGAAGTTGTCTTATTAAAAGACTTCGCTGGAAAGAAATTGATTGGTATTATATATTTAGGTTTGCTAAATTTCGACTTGGTTTCAGTGTGAAGCGTTCGTTATCCAAATAATGAGTATTATCCATTCCACATTAAAGTTTTAGTTTCACGAGATATTCCTCATTATGGCGTTTCATTACGTCGTAACGATACTTGAAGAAATGAGCCAGAATCGAAATGAAAAATATCAATCTGGAATTTTTTATGCGTCTCGGTTAATGTCAGATTTTTAATCGAGATTATTTTAAAAAACATTATAATTTCTGTCAAAAATTAGGTGGTATTTGATTTATTTGTATTTTTCTCAAAGAACACTTTATCATAAAAATATAAAATCCCTAATATGGTACCTGAGAAACTACGATAAATTGATTTTCGTTAAAGAAAAAGGGTTTGTAATTTAGAAAAGACAATAATAACTAAAAATTTTATAAAATAAAATGTAATATTTTATTTATAGTAACCATAATTTAGTAATATAACCAATATAATATTTTTAGGACACTAGAGAGTTTTAAAAATTAGTGATCTAATGTTCTAACGGATTTAAATAGCGTCTATTATTAATTTTACCTATTTATTTATATTGTCTAATATAAATATTACTTCTTTAGTGTTTTTATTAAAAGTAACTTAAAATGGCGTTATTAAAGCTCCTTAGTAGGTAAACAAACAAAACTATTACAAATTAATTTTGTAAAATGTTCCTGTTCCCGTAAATAAAGTAACTATTATGTTTTTTTGTGAAACTATTTTACACGGTTAAACTCCATGTTTAATTGTTAATTCGACTATACGCTTCATAAATACTATACAGGAAACAACAAATACTATTAACGATTTCTGATGCAAGACATTACCTACTCGTCTTATATAAAACAGATTTGCCAACGCGCTTACTTAAGTGGATACAACGCTCTTAAGTATGTGAATATTCACGAAAATCCTTTGATTTTTAGAAACAAAATGGTCTGTGTTTTAATTCATTTTTCTTGAAACTTGCAGTAAAGGCTATGGTATATTCAAATAATAGAGGAAGGTAAATAACAACTGACCAAAAACGAAGGTCTTTCTACCTATAATATATAATACCATTTCCACTTGAATATGGAAGATTTATTCAATGAAAGGATATATAATCATATCCTAGATTGCAAAATTAATCTGTTGAGTAATTTAAGTAATTCGCTTAAAATATATGTCCAATTTGAAATGTCGTAGGCTTTAAATAATTTGACTAATCTCAACGATTATGTTTTTGCTGACAAGCATACTAACCGGGCTATAAAGGGTTGAAATCTGCGTATGCTTCCTATATCCTGTGTTTATTATACAGGATATAACAGAAAGATATTGCAAGAATTAGAGTTCAGATAGCTATTTGTAATAAATTATTTTTTCCTTAAGTTTGTTAAACTAAGACAGTAAATCAATATCAAAATAGTTTTGGCTTCAAGGTTACTACCCTCCATAAAAATGTGGTTTTAGAAGAAAAAAGAAACCATTGTTTGAGAGCTTGTGGCTACTCAATTCTAATCTTGATTGCTATCGTCACTTAATTTTGGTTGACTCTAATATTACAACTACGAAACTAATGAAACTATGTATAAGTACATGGATTTACTCAAATCTAGAAGAACAAAAACATTGAGTTCATTCAAATCTAGAAATTGAGGAATACAATAATTTTAAAAACGTTTAAATCAATAATATATTTGGTAATATATGTTACGAGAATTTATAATTAGACAAAATAGAAAATTTTACCGTCAAAATATACTGTTAAGATTTTGAGATTTTGCGACTTAAAGACGAATTTTATTTAAATGTGTAGGGTAAATTTGGTTTCCTAAGCCTGTAAAAAATTGCAAAGCGATAGCGTCATTTAATAGTACAATACAATAGGTTTCGCCTATTAAAAAAAAAACTTCTCACTTTGGATTTTACTGATCAAGGTATCAAAAAACATTTCTATTACATCACATCATTATAACACATCTATTACATTAGTTTTCCACGAATGGGAACAGTCTAAACACTCTCATTTTTTGTTTTACCTTGCCTTGAAATCTTGTATAAGAAAAGGCGGAAAGACGAAGCAATGAACAGGATGGAGCCGCTTGAATCATCAATTAACTTATTTTAGGTTTACCATTTTAAATTTAATTTAATTTTTGAATAAACCACTTCACCCGGTCAGGAGATTATTTTGCAAGAAAAATACTTGATTTTGCGGAAATCAGTATCAAGAAAGTTAAAATAGAAATTACAGGTTTTTAACATTTTTTTTATTTATTATTAACATTCTTAACATTATCATTAACAGATTATTAATATTCACTTTGTTATATCCTATTGATTTTTACATCATGCACTTTTATGCCTCAGGTTCTTTATATTTTTTTGTAGAAACCAGTACTAAATACAAAACATATTACTTTTTTGGTTTGAATATTTTCATTGTAGCGAAATTTTTCATTTGCATTAAGCATGCGACAATTTCTCTCTGATGATTTATATTTATACATTCTAACAAAATATGTTTTACTGTTAGTGTTTGATTACAAGCTAATCGTATTGGTGGCTGTTCTCCTCCGAGGAGATGCTAAGAGATAAAGTGCGTATCTCCTATCCTTAATCGGGTTAATATTGTTCCCGTCTCGAAAGTATACGAAGTTAGGTCCATTTGTCTACTTTTGGCAATAATTTGCAACATTGCGTCCATTATGGTCTAGTTTAATTATCATTCGCGTTTTATTTTACAACAAATCGTTGTTTAATAATCATTATTCATAATCGCAACGTCATGAACTTCTTGGATATTTGCTGCTTCGTGAGCAGAAACATCTACCATTTCATTACATACTACGTGGCTTGGGCATCATATATAGTGAACTCTTTTGTACATTCCGCTAAATCAAGTGATTAAAATCAATATTCGTTGAACGGGAGGATCTTCGTCACTCTGAATTCACTCTGTCTCAAGCATTGTAAATATCATCAATTAAATATTTAACGCTTTGTAGAACTATTTTAACCATTGATTAAAAACAGAAGTAGTAATTAAAATAAGTCTCTAGTAATGTACATACCTAACTACATAGATACTGTTTAAAGCTAGTTATTTTTTTTATCTATTACTTGGTTCAATAACTTATGATCTTTATTGATTACAATTAGTTTCATCTATCTGCATTATCTTCTGATATTGCCATTTCGTTCAAGGGAAACGAAATAATTTTCAATTTAGCAAATACTTCAACTACTTCTATTACAATCGATTCCATCAGATCTACTAAAACTTAATTTATTAAAACAAAATTTTAACTTGGTATCATAAATTTATTCAAATTTTACAGAAACTCATTGTACTTATTTTTATAAAACATAAAACTACTTATAATGTTCCCTTTTTCGTTTTTTTTTTCTCTCTGTAAGAAACTTTTAGCTTGTAGTCGTCTACATCCATTATTTGAACAAAGAACCTTATATTAGTGCATATCTATTATATCGACGGATAAACCTATGGAAATTTACAATTACAATAATAATATACTATTACAAAATAGTTAAGAATAATATGAAATACATAAAATAAAATTTGAAAAATTTATACAATGTAACAGAATTTGATTCATATTTGATTGAATTGAAGATGTAATAATCATTATAACACGTTTTTATGTCAACCTAATTATCCACTACCTACAATATATCCCATCTATAGGATCTATATCGACTAGGCACCACTGAAAATTACTATGGTTTTACTGAAATTATCTTTTATTTACATTACTTTACCGGAATAGCCACAATTATATAATAACTGATCATATCGTACTAATGTTACTGAATAATTTAAAATTACTCGTGCCAAGAAAGAACTCACATTTTGTATGTTTATTTTTCTTTTATTATAGCAAACATTTGGATGCGAAAGCCAATTGGATGTTATTATTATTAGTATGTAATAAAAACTTATAGACTATTGTGTATAATTCGGCAGTATTATTTCGAAACAAACAGTCTATTGCAATATGAAATGGCGGTGAAGGTTATTTTCAGTAAAATTTTACGACGACTCTCTCTCGGTGTACCCTACAGTACCCTATTACTCTTACTTTAAACTAATTGCAACAAGAAGAGATACAGGAATATAAAAACAGTTTAAGCGATGATAATAAATTTAAAGAAATTTACAGGAATTTTAATAAATTTCAACAAATTTACGTAAACAAGTCTATATGAGTTCAACACAGTTTAAATGTATATATAAGAAACTCTATTAAGTTCAAGGGAATTTAAAGGAATAAAGGAGGTTAATTAAATTGAATAATTCATTTAATATTTATTTAAAGACGATTTAAATAGATTTAAATTAACTTAAATCCATTTTCGGGACTTCAAAGGAGTTTAAACAAATTAAAGAATCTAAAAGAAATTTGAAGGAATTAAAAACAATTTAAGGGAATTTAATAGAATCTAAAGGAATTTAAAAAAATTGAAAACAATTTAAAGGAATTCAGAGTAATGTAAAGGAAATGAAAGGAATTAATGATTTTACTTTACTTTTTTACTAAATTAATTTATCTAAAGGTATATAAAGTGGTTTTAAAGGGATGTAAAGGGGTGTAAAAGGATTTACTGAGATTTAAATAAATTGAACAAACTGTAGCATTGCAAAACAATTTTAAGAAAATTTAATAAATTTACTTGCGTATATAAAATTATAAGAAATTTTAAGGAAATAAGTTTGTTGAATTTTAAAGAAATTTAGGGAACTAGTATATATAAATAATCGTGTACGAGTATGTATGTTTACTTCCAAAGTGGTAGGCCTGTCACACAGTGGTCCAGTATCCACGAAAAGCTGACTAAAAGCCCAGAAATCGATTTAGCATTCTAAGCCTCGCAAGGATATGGTATATTACTTTGATAAATGAAGAATTTTATGCACCTGTCCAAACATGCCGCAGTTCACACCTTTGAGCAGGGCGCCTCACCAAATACGACAGTAGTTGCTTAAAGAGAGCTCTAAAAATGAGTGAAGGTGGTGTGATGTTTTGAAATATCTTTTCTTGATTGAATCCAAGAGTATGAACCCAAGAGAAGGTATGTCATTTTTTAAATGTCGAGTTTATATACCTGGTGATTGCCCAGTCTACCTTTTTCATGATAACATACAAAAATGATTTGTATTTCTCTGACGTTCAGATTTTCATACACTTAAACTTCAGTGTCATTTTATTATACAATAAATTGTACATAAATAGCTGAGGTACAGAGAAAAATAGTACACTTGACAGAAAAAGAACTCATTTATATTTCAATTATGGTTGGGTATGGAGATAGCAAAAGTTATGTAAGTTATTCAATGAAATTTATTCCTACCGCACTCGTATTACACAGTCTTGTGTATTCAAAATAATAAAAAATATTGAGATGCGCGAAGGATATATCAAAACTGAGATCTCGAAAAAACTGATATTCAGTACGATGCTGCCTTAAATCTGTCATTAGAGGTACAGTAAGATTCAAAGTGGTCTACAATTAATCTGGAACGAGACTATGGGATGTAGCATGGGTCGGTGCACTGAATTCTGAAACCGGGAAAAATCCTATCCTTTAAAATACAATTAGTTCAGGAATTGGTTCAGAATTAATTCAGGAAGGAACTCATACGAAAACTAAGTTTTATGGCCACAACATAAAAGTAAATAGTTATAAAATCCTAATTTGAAACGTTCCTGTATATAATAAATAATTAAAAAGTTACAAAACTTACAGCATTATTGCATATTTCTGCCGGACCCCGTAAACTACAGTATGTAACTAATGTAGTAATATACATACTAATATATGTGTATATGTATATAAGTAACTATTTTATATATAACTGTGATATATGATGACATGTTTATGACAGAACAGACAGTTTATATGCATCATAACTTTCTTAAATTTATAATACTGTTAATGTTGTTGACATATTTTTCAATTTTTTTTTTTTTTTGTAATTTGTCTTTATGTATATTCGAAGTACAAACCATTTCTTAAACATCATTTATTTCTAAAAATCATACATTCTTATACTTATATTTACACGATATAAAAAATCATATGCACACTTCAGTTATAATTTACTCTATAATAATGTATAATGCAACAATTCAGTGTTTAATGAAGAGAAATATATCTTAATTAACTCATATTATATCGTTAATTAAATATTTTTATATGGGCTGACTACGATGTTTTAGGTGCATTATATCCCTTAAACGCATACAAAGATGAAAGTTAAATCTTGTGAATTTACGAATAAAAAAGTGTTACTTTTTTATACAATGTTGCTCTTTCCTTTTTGCATTTCCGGCCACATGACATCAGTTTAAAATTTTAAATAATCTAATATATACCACATTTTTGACACAGCCATATAGAGATGCAAGAAACTCTCGATGATATTTAACAGCACTCCTAATGCAGTATATTTTTATACATAACAATAACCCGTTAATTGCTTTTCTTTAATTATGTATATACTGTGACTATGTATGAAATATTAATGGATCTGGTGAATAACTATAATAAAATAATAACAAATTAGAAAACTACAGTTAACATAAAGTTATTCCATAACATACCTATATAATTATAATTAAATGTAAGGATGTATTAAAGAAAGCTTCACTAATACCACATGGTGCAGATTCTAGAGCAATCACCTGAAATTAATCCCAGCATCTTGTTGAATTTTAGTTATCGAATGTCGTCGTTTGTATTAAATTTTGCTAATAAATTGCTTGAAAATTTGAAAATTAATTGTTTATAATATTTTTCCATAAATAGTACAGGCATTTATTTTCAGTGGCAGTTATCTCATTGGCAAAAATTATGTTATCATAATAATAAACAAAAGAAATTAATAATTAATATATCAGTCACTAGTCAGTCAGTCACATATATCAATAATGCCCTCTTTTCATGAAAATATAACAGCTTTGTTTATTATTTGAACACATCAAATTTTATTTCCATCGATTTTACACAAATTTATATCTAAATCATCCTAATATGTCGTATTGTAATATAAAAATTTTAAATTGCTTGTAGCTTATTAATTTACAGTATATTTAAACTTCGAAAAAATTGTGGTATTATCATAATAATAAATAAAAGAAATCAATAATTAATATATCAGTCACTAGTGAATAAATCTACCTAACTGTTTATTAATATCTATGCCACTATTATATTCTCCTTGTGAGTTAAAATATCCTGATAAAAAGTAGTAAAATAATGTCCTCTTTTCACGAGAATTAGATTACACCTTTACTTCTTATGTGAACACATCAAATTTTACTTTCATCGGTTTTATATAAATTTCTATCCAAAACATCCTAATAGGTCCTGTTATAATATAAAAATTTTAGATTGTTTGTACCTTTTTAATTTACAGTACATTTAAAATACAGTTTAATTTTTATAAAGCGACCTTTTTTTGTATAACTTTTTTTCCCGAAGAGTTAAAGTAGACATATGGTTTGTATAATAATGTAAACAGTGTCGTGCGGAAAATATATTTTAGGATAACTGTTAGTAGAATACAAATCCGTCAACCTATGACAGAGTACTTAAAAAGTTCTTCACAAAAATATTCAATGGATGTGATATTTCCATCAAAATAAATAAAACAACAATGAAATACATTTTATAGAAATATTGAGACACCAATGAATCAAATTATACAATAAAGCTAAGACGTAACTTCATAATTGCATTTTGTTCGGCAAATTATAACTGTATATGCCGTACGTAGTTGATTGAAACATATGTCGCTCGACATACGTGCTGGTAATTCTGGCATATTAGTAACAATTGCGAGTGGTGTAGTATGTGATCCGTGCGTCGTCACTAAATTGATACACGTGCAAAGATCCATTGTACAAATTGTAGGTAGCAATGAATTGGTACTCGTTGCACATATGTTTTGTTTTCCATAATCCCGCGTATACTAAATAAATATTAAAAGGAAATATTTTTGATAAATAAATTTTGTACACTATTATTGATCTCAGTGCACTGCCATGCCTTTAACGTTTGTAACCTCTACCGACAGACTTAAGTTTAAGAAGCCATTCCTTCAATGTGGGCATCTAGTTGGTATTAAAAAGAAACAGCACCAACGTGAACATGCACTTTATTTGATGGTACCGCGGCTGCTTGAATGCGTCGTTCAGAAATGATAAAAATCATAGTTTACTCGTCCTTTTATTGCATGACAGATGGTTGATGTAATTAAGTACGACTATGTGGTTGTCGACTGGCCGTGTTTTAATAATATGATTTATTTTTTTCAACGGAAGTTGTCAAATATAAATATTATCATTGTTGAATGATAAAAATTACGAAAAGGTAAAAACACTCGTGGTACTATACAGAAAGCGGAAAGCTACTAGGCAAGCCATTAGACATTTATGTTGCATTTTCACATGAAATTGGGGTAACCCTACATGCTGTTCATCAATAATAGGAAAAGTGTGAGATTTCGCTATATATGCGCAGAAGAAAGAGTTAGGGGAGCATCCGGGTATATACTTACAAGCGGAACGTCCGACGCTTCCCTCTCCGACTTCAATGAAATTTCATTTGGCGATTCTAGGTCGAAAATAAGTCGACACATGTCCCGCTGTTCTTCATAATGGGCATCAGAGATCCCAGGAAAAAATGTTTTAGGTCGATTTAACATTCCACATTAAAACATATCAGACACGCATATTTACGCACGGGTTTATCAAAATATACCCTACCAAAGCCAGAAAGGTATTTTTAACATGAGGCTTATGTCAATAGTGTTAAGTGACAATATTTTTTGTCAGATGCTCAATTTCAAGATAGAGATGTTCTACGTGCGGAAAAGTCCGTTTTAAGGTTTTAAAACAGTTTATATTACAGAAAAAAGGTGCGTTTAATCAAATACTTGATATCAGGTTCATGTTTCTCACCAGAAAAAAAAACAAAAAAAAACAGTATACAATTTTACCCCAAAAGGGAAGAATATTGTTTTTTCGTCAATTTATTCCAACGTGTCCAAAGTACAGATAAGATACGAATACCTAATAATAATACCAAGGAAACAACTGTTCTGTTGTTTCTTGTTTATTTTTGAGGACGTGTGCAGTTTCAAGAACGACGATGATATTGGTTTTCAAGTTCAGTAGTATTTCTTCCGCCAATACCATACCAATTGATGGATATAGAGACTTTGATTAAACGCACCCTTTGCTGCAATATAGCCGCTTAACACTATTGACGTAAGCCTCATATTAAATATCTCGTTCTGGCCTTCGTAGGGCATATTTTGATAAACTCCTACGTACTTTTCTGATATTCTTTATTGTAAAACATCCTTGAAAATTTTATTAAAATCCACTCAGAGAGCTAGAAGCAGCACCAGTTTCGAGAACGCCATTTTTAGCCATTTTTCGGCCTAAAATATTTTTTCCTGGGGTCCCTGGTGTCCATTCTGAAGAACGGCCGGACGCGTGTCAACTCGTTTTCGACCTAGAATCACCAATCAAAACTTTATTGAAATCGGAGAGGGAAGCGTCGGACGTTCCCCTTGTTAGATCACGGTATTTACTGCGCACCTCGTGAGCAGTCCGATAGAGACTTATTCCTATTTTTGATAAGCAGTACATACGATTTGTATCCGCTGAACTCTGATACTGATATTGTATACTGATCAGTGTTATCATAATAATTATATATTATTCTAAGACATGCGCCTTCAACGTTATTTATATTTTAAGAGTTTAATAGAAAAGTTTAAGAGCAATATAAGTGGCTACCAAACCACGATGTCTCTAATCGGAGATAATAAAAAGATAACTCATTATTTTTTATGAGACTGCAAACCAAAATAAAGCCTTTACTCACTGTCCATTTGTTACATACTTGATATTTAATAGTACAGTTAATACAACAAAGTAGCTATTGTTGCTTGTAAAATACTGATTTAGCAACGATAATCAATATCTAAGGCACCGACGTCCACGTTTTACTGTATTGAGACAATTGAGTTTTTATTTAGTAATACACTGAAACTTGAAATATGTTACATCGTATTGAAATTTATCTGTGCTTTTGTCATTAAAAACACTGATAATATTATATAGTTAGTTATTTATACACAATTAATACAACTCGGAATTCTTCAAAACAACAAAAACATAATTTCTGAAAAGGAACAAAAATTAATTATAATAGATATTAAAATAGACTAACTGTTTTTATCTAACTCTATATTTTAGTCTCTTCAGCAACCTTGAAAATGTCATTATTTTCTTCTTGTTGCAGAGGTATTATATTTGAGATTTGATTACACTTTTTAGAGTCACCTACAAAGTTATAATATTTTTTCTTTAATATACTCCCTTTCTTCTCACTAGATTATGGTAAATAGTTACACGTCCCACTCCATGACTCAGTAATTCGCCTAGTCTCATGCCGCTCTCTATATAAGTGTAATTCATATACAAAAATATCTTATTCTTCAGATAGCCCTCTTAGTTTTAGTTTGCCTTTGATGATTCAAGATTACTATTAAACTATTAATTTGGCAGGCAATATATAAAGTCTGGATATCTGAACTATTGTCGATCTAATTACACATATTCTTATAATTGTTGAATTTCCATTTTGAAGAATGGAGTGTATATCGGTAAAGCAACATGAGTAATCGGAAGTTATTGATGCCCCTTTAACTCACTTTTCCAAATAGCCTCACCAAATAGCCAGTGATATTCATATTTTCAAATATTATTAAGTTTCAATTTCAATTTTAATTTAAAATGAAAGCGTAACAGGCAAACAATAATGTTTCAATTCAATTAGTTCAGCTCATTTTGATCATATTTATTAGTCATTTTTAATATAATAATATAGTATATTTATTTAATAATAATAAAAATATAGCGGTAGAAATTAAGCACCCCCAAGCATGTTTAATTTCACAGACAGAGTATAAATTACTCCAATAGTCATCTCGACAACAAGCGTAATGACCAAGAACTTAAGAACTAACACTAAATAGCTGAAGTCTCCAAACTACACCTTTAAGTCAATGCAGAAGGCCCACCATATTGCAGACCTATCAGATCACAAATAAGTTCTGAACGAATATTAATCGACAAAGTAGAGCGAATAAGGATAGAGTAAATTCTCTCATCTGTCGTTGTAGCCTAACTCCTAATATAGTCTCAGAAGTAGGTGAATATTCTCCGGAAAGTTTGCTGAGGAAGAGCTTTTTTAAGTCGATAATAATTATACACATTTATTTGTATACTACAAATAATAATATGGGACATTTGTATAAAAAAGTGGATAGGACATGTGTATAAAAAGGAATAGAAAACATAATATTACATAACAACGACATAGTCTATCTTATTCTAATTAACTTGACCTGCATTTAAGTGTTAATTTGTAGAATAAAATATGCTGTCATATACGTACATGCCAGGTGGAACATTCAAAAATTTTATTCCATAGCAGCTAATTCCGTTGCGACAAAACTGTATTATCATTATGCCCAATTGGATAGTTATGAATTTCTACATATACATTATAAGAAATAATGTTTCTTTTATGTAAAGGAGACAGTGATATCTATATAAGCATGGCAATATTAATAATTTCTAACCTAGCAATAATTCTTATCGCCTTTCTGTCTTTGTATAGCAAAAACTGACGAAATATGGATAAATACTTGATTTTTTAGTAATATAGGGCAAATCGCAGCGGTCCTAACACCGACCCCTTCATTACTCCATTTGCGATAATACAAAACTATAATGTACATTGTATTAGTCTTTCGAAATATTATTCAATAATATCTATGCTATTTGAATTACGCTTATTTTATTCTAATAGTGTGATTTAAAAAAAAGTTGTTTTTACTTTTTCGCACTTCACTATACGCGGAAAAGTAATGTATTCGTGTAAAAAAATTGTTTTTCTTCTAGGGTTCATTTTTCACTTTTCGGCCTAAAAACTAAAAAAAAATTGTTTTTAAACAATTTTGTGTGTGTGTGTGTGTGTGTGTGTGTGTGTGTCTGTGTGTGTGTCTGTGTGTGTGTTTGTGTGTGTTTGTGTGTGTGTGTTTGTGTGTGTGTGTGTGTGTGTGTGTGTGTGTGTGTGTGTGTGTGTGTGTGTGTGTGTGTGTGTGTGTGTGTGTGTGTGTGTGTGTGTGTGTGTGTGTGTGTGTGTGTGTGTGTGTGTGTGTGTGTGTGTGTGTGTGTGTGTGTGTGTGTGTGTGTGTGTGTGTGTGTGTGTGTGTGTGTGTGTGTGTGTGTGTGTGTGTGTGTATCTTGTTAGCACGATAACTCAACTAAATAGTGTCGGATCGATCGAGTTTTGAGTGATTCTGATTAGTGACGTCTCCCAGACGACATCTATTGATCTTGAGGTGGACACACCCCATCCTGTCCATGAGTCATAAGAAAGCACGATGGTGGACTATTTGAGGATTTTTTTTTTGTTAACACGATAACTCAATTAAATCATGTCGGATCGATCGGGTTTCTTTGACTGATACTGATCGGGGACGTCTCCCAGACGACACCTATTGATTTTGACGATCAATCGGGGATCGATCGGGTTTCGACTGATTCTGATTAGGGACGTCTGCCAGACGACATCTATTGATTTTGAAGTGGATAGGACACACCCCACCCTGTTCATGGGTCATGAAAAAGCACGAGGGTGGACTATTTGAAAAAAGTAAAGCTGTCGCATAAAACAGATATTCTGCATTTATGTGTTGGTTTATCGTTTCTTGGCCACTTAATTTTGAGATAGAGATGTTCTACGTGCGGAAAATCCGTTTTAAGGTTTTAAAACTGTTTATTTTAATAGTGTTTCATGTTATGTGCAACTATAAAAGAAATATAACACATAAGATTAGAAAATTTAATATGAATGATTTTGGTACTTGACTTTACGTTATTTGGGTATGTTACTAACAACTCAGTTAGTAAGGAACTGCTGTAATATTGATGAAATAGTAGAGGCGGGTAACATTTATAATTATCACATTCTGATATTGAGACGTGGGATGCATGCCATATTTTATA
Source organism: Rosalia funebris (assembly GCA_037954035.1). Taxonomy (NCBI): domain Eukaryota; kingdom Metazoa; phylum Arthropoda; class Insecta; order Coleoptera; family Cerambycidae; genus Rosalia; species Rosalia funebris. The sequence goes on along the minus strand of JAZFAV010000010.1, from coordinate 13,188,344 downwards.
AGATAAGACACGATTATATTAGTAATCAAGAGAGAAATATAAAAATCTATTTTATTATTATATAATTTAAAGTTTGCTTATGTTATATACCTTATTTAGCTTATATTTACCTTATACAAAGTTGAGAAAATGTATTAAAACACCTAAAATCTGGCTTACACCTACCCATATATTTTCATTTTTGAAAATTTGTATTGGTGTACCATTATTTCATCCAATGAGGATTTTACCCTACTCAAGATCAACAGTTATGTCGATATACAATCGGTTTATGTAAACTTATTCTATCGTTAAGAAGGTTGCTATTAATCTCAATGTAATAAATCATTTTCTAACCAAACTGCATCCCTCTATCAGGATAATCTTAATTTCTTTATTATACTAAATGTAGATTATACGAGTGAAATTATTTTCAAACAATATGCCCTTGCCGATCTTTTGCTAGTATTTCAATATAAGGCTAGTTTTGGTTCAATAATTTTTGGTTCTTCTTACAGATTAACAGGACACTAAGTGTAAGTTTCTACTCAATAAACACTTCAAACACACTGATTTTGCTAAACAATAGATAATAAATGTATTTTTTTAAAAAATAACTTCAAAAACCAAAAATATTTATACGATTATCAAATATCGAATATACAGGGTGTTTCCTAAATAAGTACAGAACATTTAAGAGCATATTCTTGAGTCAATTTTATGAAAAAAAGTTCATATGCACATATGTCCTCTAACGTTTCGCTTCCAAGATACATGTTAGTTATAAATTGGTATGGTTACTGATTGTCAAAATAATTTTTGACACTCATAAATGATACATATTAAGTTTGTATTTTGATATGGGTTCAAATTTTACACGCACTTTCTAGTTTCTATTGTTATGTTTATAAATTTCGTGTTCTTCATTTTAATCATTACTGTTACATTATGTAGTAAAAGCAACATATCCTGACAATGATTAAATACACAAACTCCGAAATGACAGACATCCACTTTGTTTATGGACTGGCTCATGGAAATTCTTTAGCAGCCCAGCGGATTTACCAAGAAAGATTTCCCAACCGACGAATCCCAAATGTTCGCACATTTGCAAGAGTTCATCAACGCATAGTAGAAACGAGTTCATTTGCAAGGGCGAAAGATATTTCAGGAAGGCCTGCCACACAAAGAACTCCTGCTTTGAAAGAAGAGATTTTGAATGAAATTGAACGTCATAACAATAATAACTGTAAATGTTAATAAATTGGGATTTAATTTTTGAAACATCCATTCATTATTAATTAATTAAGCAAAACCTGTGTGCCTCCAAATGCATAGAATGCGTGTACCAAATTTAACAAAAATATTTATAGTGATAATATTGTAATAGATATTACAAAAAAAAATATTTTTTTCTTAAAACTTTACCACCCTGTATCTTGGCAACGAAGCGTTTGAGGACATATGTTCATATTAACCTTTTTTTCATACAATTGACTCAAGAATATGCTATTAAATTTTTTGTACTTGCTTGGGAAACACCTTGTATATCAAAGTACGATTTTAAGTTTTATCTGGCGACAATAAGAATATTATCGGTCATTAAGACTGTTAAGCAGTCAACGGTGCACAGTTTGAACATTTCATTTAGTTGATTTTTAATATAATCATTGCCATTCAATTTAGTATTTTTAAATTGCAAAATCGTTTTCCTTAATTTGTTTCAATTTAACCTATACTCACGCTAATATAACTATTAACGTAGAGCAGGCATGTCAAAGTGGCCCTCTAGTACATATGTTGCGGCCCGCCGAGACCTTTTAAAAATTAAAAAACAAATATTAATTAATTATTTTAAAGTAAATTTTACTTTTATTTGTATGCAGTTTAGTTTAATGCAGTTGCAGTATGCAGGTTAAATTCTTATACTTTCGTCTTTTCACTTCACCTCTATCTATCGATATTGAAATTGTTGATGAAACCTTACAAATGGAATTAATTGAAATCTAACGTTATTTTTTGCTGAATCAAAAATGTATGGAAGTTGGAATTCCATATTTTTATACATCTCTATCTGTAGATCGGTTTCCTATAATGTTATCGTTTGTTACATGTAGGTATACTGGCTATGTTCGGAAGCACTTATTTATGCGAGCAACTGTTTTCTTTAATGAAAAATAACAAAAATTCAGAAAGGTCAAAATTAACCGATCAACATATATTATCAATTTTAAAAATTGCACCAGCTCAATATATTCAACCAAATTTTGTTGACTTGCTTTGTGAAAACCGATATCAAATATCTTCTAAAATGTAATATTAAGCTGTGATTTTGTTCGTTTCTTATTATATGTTTTATTTTTGTTTTTTATAAAAAAATATAAAATATTTATAGTTTTAATTTAAAAAGTAACATGAAATATAAAATTTATATATATATATATATATATATATATATATATATATATATATATGTGTGTGTGTGTATATATATATATATATATATATATATATATATATATATATATATATATATATATATATATATATATATGTATATTGTATAATATACAATAAAATGTAAAATATTTTTAGTTTAAAAAATGACATGAAATATAAAACGACTATGTATGATATATAATACATTTAGCTTGACATTCAGTTTAAATAAATTCTTACATAATACATAACATAATCATTCTAAAAATCGTCTTTTATTAATTTTTTGAACATTGAAAACATGCCGCCTCCAACTTAATACAAAATAGGTCATGTGGCCCGTAATATCATATGAGTTTGACATGCCTGCCATAGAGTATGTAAATAACTGCACTCGTTCATATTCCGCAGTAAAAAAGGGGTTACCATTAAAAAAAATCGAGAACGTAATACCTTCTACACAACTCACCATGTATATATTAATTTTACTTTAAAGAATGCCCAACTAATAATAAAATTTTACAGGTTTGAAAATTTCTCGCAAAAGATTTATTGAATTCTTATTGAATTTATTCATTACTTCACAAAAGTACTGTATAATCCTAACGTCCAAAAGTTCATTTATAAATATACATATGCAAGTTGCGTATGTTTCCGCCCCTCATAAATACCATTTAACAAGAGCATTTTCGTTGAAACGTCGCGTAAATACACCTCATCATAAACAGCGGCGATCAGTGGCAACACATAATGTTGGCATAGTGTTTAAAATTTTTAAATGTCACTTATGATATTCGTATTTTTAACTATGTAGTTATTTCTAGAGCGGAGCTAATTTTATAAAGCGCGACAATACACGGTTTACCGATTTGATTATTGGCGTCGTATTATAGATTTATTTTCATCATCTTTCATATTCGCTGACTTTATTAGCCCAATTCTTTAACCGTTCCTATATGTTTGAGTTTTTATTGCTAGGTGTAAATATATCTAAATATAAACGTCACGGCATAAATTTGTCGGCACACGACATCTCCAAGCTATTTCCGACCTACCACATTTTTTGAGCGACTAATAATGATATTAAAACTAATATTGAAATATTTAGAGTAACATTCTTTTGGCAAGTAAATGCCTACCGAGATGACTAATGAATGCTAACTATAAATTAAATTGACAGCTAGCTAAAAATTAAGAAACAGTTTTAGTATTTAGGTATATGTACAGAATTGCTGATAAACATGGAATCAAGGCACATGACTGACTGGAGATATAAATTTAAAATTTTCATGGTTTCAATAATATATTCATAAAACATTTTGTAAAAATATTGAGCATAATATTGCTACAGTACCAATACATAAATTGATTCTATTAACTACCGTACTGAATCTCATATTTTCTTTTAGTTATTATTGTACAATAGGATAGAGGTAGATTTCCACTGACAGTTGTATGAGAAATATCACATTTTGATTATTTTTTCGTAATGGTTTATGATTAGATTTTGATATCATTGTCCCATCTCATTCAGCGTTACGCCTAACAGTATCTTATCTTTTTTTACCTTTGATATAAATATTACAAAAACTAATAAGACTAGTCACTAGGACTGAAAAAAAACTAAAGATAAAACAAATTGTAATAAAATTCTTATTTATTATTCGTCAGTACTCTATTTGAAACATATATCTATTTATTGAAGTTAAAATAACATCTGAAATACAAATCAATTAAATGTAAATATATATTTTTTTATATACAAGCATTAAAACAAAAAGTTATAAAAACTTTTTGTTTTAATGCTCACTTTGTTCAAATATTCTTTGCAGAGAATTTAAAAAAAGCATTCCAATCTGCAGAATATGAAGTTTAAGATTTTGTGTAGTGGCTTTGTCAATCCCAGCAGGAATTAATATAAGACGAATAGTACGCCTTATTAGATTAAAACAGTCGACAGTGTACAGTAGACAATCTTGGTAGGTATATATTGTTCATATCATTGAAATACATGCTTTATGAAAATAATTTTCTACTGCGCAACTATCGCATTCTACATCTAATTAATATTAACCTCATCAATGAAAACATATGGTTCAAAATAGTTGTCTGTATAGAATTTCAGTAGTTACTTGAACCAATTCGACATGTTTTACTGAGACAAGAGCACTGCAATAACCAGCTAGTTCCCCAGATTTTTATTCTCAGCTTTTTCGCTGTGATTATTGAAAAATTTTGTAATAATAGATCCATACACGATTTTAAAAATGTATGTATAGTACACTGTACATGCTATCCTCGAAAACAAATTCTTAATAGTTAATACAATAAAATTGTTTAGTAAAATTATTAATTATTACCACAATTTATAGTACATCGACTTAAATATTTAGTTTAATAAATATAAAATTGTTTCTACTACAAAATTTGTTATATATTCTTCTAAAAATTATGGTTTGTTTTAATTATTATTACAAAATTTGAATAGATTAAAAAGAAATAATGTTATAATGTGACTTTATGTAAACATTATTACTTTTTTTCATTTATCAACTATATTTATCAATGGACAATGGAGATATATTTTTGTTCTGACGTTTTCATGACATCGTCCAGTCATAGTAGAGGTAGGAATACAAATCCCCTAATTACCTCTATCCATCAACCAAGGTGGAATTTCAAAAAGGCCAAGTGGACAAAGTTCTCCACGGAATTAGACATGTCTAGGTTGGATACCCCTTACCAGTAAAAATTACAACAGATTTGTTGGCGCCGTAATGAGCAGTGCCAAAAAGTGTGTACCAAGAGCCTACCGCAAAGAATACATTCCCGGATGTCTCAAAACAGTGACGAGTTGTACCAAAATTTTCTTGAAACTGGTGATCAGGAAATAGCAGACGAGCTACTTCATAGCCTAGATGCGGCGAGACAGAAAAGATGGACAGAAACTGTAGAAAGTCTGAACTTTCAGACATCGAGCAGACAAGTGTGGGCACTATTAAGGAAACTAGGAAGCGGAGCCCCCACACAAAGACAAAATAAAACTGTCAGCCCAAACGCCGTTGCTTCACACATAGTAGCGACATCCAGAGCACCCAAGGACAAAGAACATACAGTCGAGGTCAAACGAGAATTTAAAACCCTAAAAGCTCAAGCCACAGAAACAGAATATTCTGGCCCTTACACTACACTTACGAAGAAGTTTCGAAAGCTCTTAAAGATGTCAAGCCAGGAAAAGCTCCAGGGTTTGACAATATCCACCCTGAATTCTTAATAAACTATGGCAAGTACACAAAAGTCTGGATGGCTCACCTCTTTACAGATATTATACAAACTGGCAATGTCCCAAAAGAATTTAAACGATCGAAGATAATCGCCATACTAAAACCAGGCAAACCAGTCGATAGCCCCAAGAGTTGCAGACCAATAGCTCTGCTGTGTGCGACCTATAAGCCACTAGAACGGCTTATTTATAACAGAATTAGCATAAGAATACTTGAAGCGATTCCGGTCGAACAAGCAGGCTTTCGGCTTAAACGAAGCTGTGCAGATCAAGTATTACCACTCACCACCCACATTGAGGCAGGATTTCAAAGAAAACTCAAAACCTCAGCTGTATTTATCGACTTATCGGTCGGCTACGACACAGTGTGGAGAGAAGGCATGATATACAAGCTCCTACGTGTAATCCCCTGCAAACTAACAGCCTGACTGATAGACAGCATGCTAAACGACCGAGTGTTTCAAGTAGCTATGGGATCCGACATCAGCTCCCCAAGGAAACTAAAGAACGGACTACCCCAGGGATCAGTCCTTACTCCACTCCTCTTTAGCCTGTATATTGCCTACATGCCAGAAACAAGATCAAGAAAGTTTGGTTACGCTGATGACTGGGTACTTACAACAAGGTGAAGTTCTATTGAACAGTCAGAGGAGACCCAAACGACAGATCTAGAAGTAGTGGGAAAATATTTTCGCAAGTGGAGGCTCCAATCTAATGCCACCAAAACAGAAGTCACCTGCTTTCACATAAATAATAAACTCGCCAGAAGAAAACTCAACATACAATTTGAAAACACTCTACTTACCCACAATAAAACACCTAAATACCTAGGCATAACCCTTGGTAGAACACTATGTTTCAAAGAGCACATCCTATCGAGAACTGCTGAAAAATTAAAAACAAGAAACAAGATAATTCAAAAACTGTGCGGCATAACTTGGAGAGCACGGGCCTCCACTCTGCGCTCCTCTGCGCTAGGCCTTGTCTTTTCAACTGCTAAATACTGCGCTCCAGTTTGATTAAACAGCCCACATATACATAAAATAGATGCGCAGCTAAATAACACCATGAGAATGATTGCTGGTGTCATCAAACCAACTCCCACGCAATGGCTTCCAGTCCTAAGCCACATCCCACCACCTCAGCTGCTACGAATAAATGCTCTTACGAACGAGTATAAAAAGATCATGGACAATAGAAATTTACCCATCCATCAGGATATCGAAGATGCCAACCCTAACCGACTCCGGTCTAGACGACCACCAATAAAAACGGCAAGGGTGGCTGTGGAAGATGAGTTCAACCTTTCCAACGCATGGACTCAAAAATGGACTGCACAACAAACCAATAACATGCCGTGCATCACCCACAAAAAACCGGGTTTCGATTTACTACGCAAAACATGGTCCACGCTTAATAGAATCAGAACCCAACATTGCAGATGTGCACACTCTTTACACAAATGGGGCAAGCAATCTTCTCCTCTCTGTGACTGCGGAGAAATCCAAACCATCAGACAGATCACAGAAGAATGTACCATATGATCATATAATGGTAGACCAGAAAACTTCCTGATAGCGACCCTAGAGTCGATAGATTACATAAATAGAGGACATGTTCCTCTTTAACCTTTTAGAGTATGTTTTATATTACTTTATGTTCTATGTTATATTGTGTTTTATATTCTATCAATGTTTTATATTAAAATTATCTTTTAATGTGTCTAAAAGCTATACGACAAATAAATAAAATAGCTATATGTACTTCTGATGTACCAAATTAACGTATCTTACTCACGGTAGGCAGTTTTGCTGATAACTTGAATGGGACGTAAGAATTTGAAGCTAAAGGATATCCATATTATTGAAGAAAAATGGAATAATATCAGAAACTATTGTAACGAAAAATAAATATCAATGATCATGTTATGGGCACTATTTATATTTTGAGCCTAATAATAAAAAACATTAATCTGTTATTGAAAATTACTTCATCGTTTTTGAAAATATTTTCCTTGATGATCTATACACTATTGCATGCGTTCGAACCACTTGTCAAAGCATCTTTTCGATTCCGCTTGATATATCTCCAAAATATGATTTTTGAACGCATCAACGGCTTCTTCCGCCGACGAAAATCGTTGTCCACGCAATTTATTTTTAACGTTCGGGAACAAAAAAGTAATTGGGTGCTAAATCAGGACTATACGGTGGATGACCCATTAATTCAATTTTTTGAGTATTCAAACATTCGACTATTAGACGAGATATGTGAAATCTCGCATTGTCATGATGAAGAATGATCCGACAGCGTTTGTTTGTTTTCCTTATTTCACCAAAGACTTCCGGTAAACAAATGATTGTGTATCCTTCAGAATTTTCCGCTTTACGTTCCTCTAAAGGCACTGTTGCCACATGACTAGTTTTTCTCAAAAATACAGGCGACAATTTATTTGAAAGTGCTTCGAGCGCGAACAACTTTTGCTGGATTTGTTTCATTTTGAAACATCCATACAGTCGACTGCTGTTTACTATCCGGCTCATACACATAGATCTATAATTCATCATCTGTTGCAATGTTATATACGTCTTTTGAAGCACCGCCATTGCATGTCTTGAGCATTTGTTTTTACCAAATCTTTTTGAGATTTTTTCAAATTATGTGGCATCCAACAAGACTGTTTTACAGCTAAATGATCATGCAATATTTTATATATGCTAGTCGAACTAATGCCTACGGTTGCGTCAGTCTCACAGTATGTCATATGATGATCTTGCATTATCAGTTTTTGCACACCATCTGCACAACATCTGGCACAACAACTAATTTTGGATGACCTTCACGACTTTCGTCGGTGGGCGAATAGCGGCCACGATTAAATTCGTTATGCCAGCGTTTCACAGTGGAGATAGGGCTTTATCGTCAAAAGTGGAAATAAGTTAATCAATGCACTTTTGTCTTGATCATCCACGTCGAAAGTCGAATAAACGATTGCACAAAAATGTTCACGAGTTAATTCCATTCTTTCACTGATATACAATTTTCAAATCACTGCAAACAAAACAAATCGCTTAAATGATAAAATGTTCTGAAGAAGGTTATGGTCAAAAACGTCATACTTTCCATTGGAAACGTCAGATGGCATCTGACGACACTTACTGTTACCAAGGCTCAAAATATAAATAGTGTCCTCGGACTATTTTTATTATCGTATTAATGCTCGCGAAAAAGTTTAAAATTAAATCCACTGTCTATCCGAGGATATAGACATCCATAATACAAGTGTTCTCTCTTAGTGAAATATTTGACATCCAAAAGTATGTTTTATGAATTTAAAATTAATTAGGTTTATTACTTCCTCTCGCTTCGATCGAGATGGCTAGAGCAATCATTATTTCCAATCATTCAAGTTTGTGTGTTAGCTGCATTATTTTAGCAAAACAGTTAGTTATTTAAATTACGAAAGCAAAGCAATTAGTTATTTAAATTACAGAATATGACAGAAAAATGACAACCTGTCATCGTAGTTGTCACCTGGCATTATTAGTCACATTTTTCTCTTGGCTAACAACAACGGAAGTAACCTTGTTATTAAATGACTCTGGTGAAAAGTAACTCGACAATTGACAAGTTAATCTTGTAGAAAATACCAACATTAATAATATCTTTCACTGAAAAAAAATAAATAAAAATATTGGCCTATTTACCCCGGAATATACAAGCATGCCATATAAATAACATTTCGCTGGAAATTGTTTTTAAAAACGTTTACAATGATTTCCAGATACATCGCTCGTAAACATGAGTGTGCCGGCACAAGTTGAGTCAGTAGAAATAATTCCCATTAAATTTATTTTTTAATGTTCTACGTATCCAAAAATTTGGAAACTTTTTATAAACACAATTTCATGGGTTATGTTTGAAAGACTATTAATAAGAAGCTTTATTAATATACCTTTGAACGAAACTGACATTTAAGCGGTGTCTCCGCAGTTGTTCGAGAGAAAAAAAGTTGTACGAAGCAAACGTTAACCTCGAAACCAAAATATATCGTTACATAAAATTTATTTTCAGTAATGTCTGACGGTTATTCGAATTACGTTAATACAAATACGGCAATTGTTTTTAATGTTTATTTATGAACTATGGATAATTCATCTAATATTAACACAGGACTGAATCATAAATATATATAGGGTGTCTTAGTTGAAACTATGGGGTTTGAATTGCGCGCCATTTGTGTTCTGTTAAAGATAGGGCATCAATATTTAGCAGCTGTCATCTACAAACAATACAATGTCACCAAGTGTTCCATTACCATCTTTGTCGCATTTCCAGCTTCACTTTCAAAGAAGTATCGTCCAGTTACTCCACCACTTCAAAATGAGCATCAAACCGTTCATTTCTGTGCATGCATTTCTTTCTCGTAAACAGCATGTGAATTTTTGGCACTCCAAATTCGATAATTTTGTTTGCTAGTATATCTTTTAAGATAAAAATGTGCTTCATCGCTGAACAAAATTTTGTTCCAAGAATCAGCATCACCTTCTTTCTTTTCTAACGCCCAACTAACAAATGTATGTAGATATAAATGGTCTGTAACTTCTAACTATGGTGTCAACTGAAATTTGTGTGCTGACAGATGTACATCTTTCTATAAAACCCGATGCTTTTCCGACTCTTGACAGATTGAATATTTGTATACGATCGACGTCAAATTGATGTGTTGGATACTCCCATACACTTATTGCAGTAATATTTTCATCTGACCGACCACGACGACGACGTGATTGTCTTGCCTTATTAATAGTAGAACCCGTCTCTTCAAATTACTTGATTGAGTTATGTTAACTGTTAACTCTGTAGGCGCGTCATTTTGTCCTAATTTTGTGCGAATTTTTCTTAATGCAACTGCAAACAATTGCTCACTTTCATAAAATAATTGTATACAAACTATACGCTGTTGAACTGTTAATCACGGCATGTTGACGTCGTATGGTTTGCAGATGACAGTTGCTAAATATTGATGGCCTGCCCTTGACAGAACACAAATGACACGCAATTCAAATTATATAGTTCCAATTGAGACATCCTATATAGGTAATACAGTTCTTTAAAAAATGTAACGTTGGAGTGACAACACTCTTTTCATAAACAAAGTGGAATAAATATATGGTTTGATAAGTCACTTTCTACTTTTCTACCTTTTCCTCTAAAAAGGTATTAAATATTTTTTTATATGAGAATGTATTGGTGAATAAATGTTTACGAACACTTAAGACATCCTTGTTTTCCGCATGTCAGTATAAAGACCTGAGTTGCGTAATTAAAAGAGAAAAAATGGACTAGTGAATGAGGAACGAGTGTGTGTCCTATACATAGAATGACTTTAGAAATTCGACGAATTGAGCTGAAACGAATTGTACACACTAGAAGCTTTAAAAACATCCTACAAACACGTTTTTCATTTCGCTTATCATATAACTGAAACAATTTTAGTCGTTTTCTAAATATGCTCACTTGGTTGGCGAAATGGACAATTTATACATTTTCCACGAAAGTCGAAAGATTACACATTTCTCAACGCTCGTTTCTTCAGCCAGGTTGGAATCATCTAGAAATGATAAGTCTAAGTTTTTAATCAACCCATGGTATCAACTTCGTTGGCGAAACGTGTAGCAAAAAAATTATAATCTTTCTGTGGAAAACTGGTCTCCTGTTTTTGTTGTTGCATCGAGGATTACAGCAACTTCCCAGGACCAGATGCTTATCAAAAACGACTAAGAATGACCTCCTTTTAAACTCATTTGCCACCATATTGAAAATGAATATCTCAATATTTTGTATAATATTGTAACTTTTGTATAATATTGAATTTTGTATAGTATTGTAACTGACAAATAATTGTCAAATTCAGAAATCTTTATAGAATACCATAATTGTATTTTACAAAAAACTGTGGAGCTGTGAGGTAGTTTGAATACTTTATAAGGTTCTTTAAAAGAATATTAATAAGATCTGTGATCCGCATCGAAAAACCTTTTAGAACATCTTCCCTTTCTCATTTGACAAAAATGGAATTATTGACAAGACTTTTAAAATTATAAAATCTCATAAAATAGAATACTTTCTAAATACTTTCACAATTTTGGATGTTTTTAAATTTTATTATTTAATTCTATATTATGCAACAAAATAAATTAATTTCATTAAGATTTAAAAAAAAACACTAAGAGATTACTGTTTTAGTCCAAACTTTTTATTTATCTCGCTTAAACGAAATAAAATACGCCTTTTCATTATAAATTCCTTACTTACATAGGGTAAATAATAGACTTTTACATTTGGAATCTTATACAATTTATTAACAAATCGATAAATAAATTATATATATTTTTAACAAATCGAATAATATTATGTATAATACATAAAAAATATTAAAAGTAAAAAATTCTTAAATGATAGAATAATCATAATACTATTATAAAATTAACAAATAGTTATCTGTTCAACGAAATAATGAGAGAATGTATGTGCATAAAATATAATTTCTTCGTTGCATATGTTCCAAAATAAAATTTTAAACCGAAATAATATCATGTTTTTGTAATGGCCATGAAATATTAGTGATAGTAAGATGTTTTTCATTGTTAATAATTGGACAAGAACAATTCACTGAGGAACAATTAATTTTCTGGGAATCCTATAAAACAAATGAGAACAGAATAAATATTGTAACACTGATATGAGAAAACTATGATATCAGCCACTCCTCTGTTCTATATCTCTTATAAATAAACAGTTTTAAAACCCTAAAACAGACTTTTCCACACGTAGGACATCTCTATCTTGAAATTGAGTGGCCGAGAAAAATAAACCAACACATAAATGATGAATATGTGTTTTATGCGACAGTTTTACTTTTTTCAAATAGTCCACCATCGTGCTTTTTCATGACCCATGGATAGGGTGGGGTGTGTCCTATTTACCTCAAAATCAATAGATATCGTCTGGAAGATGTCCCTAATCAGAATTAGTCGAAGCTCGATCGATCCGACACGATTTAATTGAGTGATCGTGCTACCAAAAAAAATTTCTCAATTAGTCCACCATTGTGCTTTCTCATGACCCATGAACATGGTAGAGTATATTCTATCCATGTCAAAATCAATAGGTATCATCTGGGAAACGTCCCCGATCAGAATCAGTCAAAACCTGATCGATCCGATACGATTTAGTTGAGTTATCATGCTAATAATAAATTTTATTAATGCCGACGACAACGATAATGACACACACAGGCACACAAAATGGTTTAAAAACCTTTTTTTCTGTTTTTTTCGCCGAAAAACGAAAAATAAACGCTAGAATTTTTTTACACGATTACATAGTTGAGTGCGCATAGTTGAGTGCGAAAATTAATATTCGACTCTATAAACATCGTGTCAAAATGGTGAAAATGGTAGGATAAGTAAACGTGCTATTTTCTTAAGCTTTGATAAAATTATTACAAATTTGGAATAAATATGAAATTTAACAAAACTGTTAATAAGATAAATATCATCATATTTTTAGCAAATATGATGAAATCTAAGTGGAAACACATCTTATTTAATTTTATGTTTAATTAATCTATTTAAGCTTATGTTTCTCATTCTACAGATGTGTAATATATAACAATAAACTTCAAACTCATCTAGTAATAAGACAAGCGATGAATATAACTGATATAATAAGTTTCCAAATTAATGTCGTTAATTCTTGCTAAATAAATAATATGATCGAATGAGCAACTTTTCCATTCTTCCCTATATGTGATCTTATATATTAATATATAGAAAAATATATTTCAGTTTGGTGTACTTATTTTCTACTAGTTATTTTTCATATAAAATTCTTAACTGATTTAGAATAAAATGTATTTTTAGATAGTATGTACATTAGAGGACCATAATGATAACGTTTCTAACGCATCGCCCTACTTTCTCATTATGTCACTTCTAATTTCATTTCTATGTGGGTTACAAATTATTATAATGAACAATGCCATTCCTAGACACTTGTTATATATATTTATTTAGAAAGATAACATTTCTGTGTGTAATTAACAATATCTATTCGCACAGATAAGATTTCAACTTTGTTTGGTCTGGTTATGAAAACCTTTAACAGATGATAAAAGGTATAAAATACAATATTAATGTAATATCAGGTGTCTCAAAAATGTGTTGTCATGGCACATATACAATATGATACCGACGTTTTTCGTAATTCTAACGTCAACAATACGATAATTTTGTTACGTACATATATTGGTTTGAATACGAAATTTAGATAGGTTCGTATCTCTATATACAAGTTAATATTTTAATTTATTGCTTTAGCATCGTTAATAATAGTATTTAGCTTATAAATTAGAGGTTAGAGGATAGAGAGAGGCTATAAATTATACACCGATGGCTCCAAATGACATAAAGAGGTGGGAAGTGATTTTTTGCATAGTAACAATTATTATAGTTAGTTACTGTCTAAATCTACCAGCATTCAGCATATATTCAGCAAATGTATTGAGTGTTATTTGAATGGCGTAAAGATGTGCCGAAAGAAGAGACATTCATTTGATATTTATCTGTTCCGATTCATTAAGTCATTTGCAAGCCTTATCAGAGTACACGTTCATGGATTCCCTAAAACATAATCTGGTCCTGGTCCACTGGCAATAGTATAAGTGAAAATAATACGGTGGTTTTTATTTGGACACCCAGTCATGTCGGAATTCTGCTAAATAAACTTACGAATAAAGGGTCGAAAAGAGAAACAGAGGTTAGTCCATCAAAAGATATACATATTCACAGTAAGGACTTACAAATAAAACTGAAATAATGTGTAATGGATCACTGACAAGAAGAATGGGCTAAAGTAAACGACAAAGTAATGTGGATAAAACCCATATTAACAAATGAATCTTAACTTATTAATGTGGGTTTACACGATTAAAACAAGTGAAATACACTTACGCACTACTCACACATAATAGTGAAAAGAAATGGAAGGGAACAATATGCAATATCAAGTTTAAAAACAGGTCACATGAACTTGAGATCTAGCTATCTGTTAATAGGAGATTAACCATGAAATTTTTATAATTGTGATGTTACCTTAACAGTAAATCACCCCTTATTGGAATGTCCAGTCTACGAATACCAAAGATAGGCAGCAAGTATATCAAATATGCTTACTTAAGTTGTGCTTAAATAATAAATATAAAAACTTAAGGACACGCTAGAATTTATAAAGAATTATTTATGAATATTTAATCTCACCAAAAACATATATGTGAAAAGGAAGCCAAGTTCGGTACAAACGACGTTCGGGGTTGTCGGCTTCGCCGATAAAAAGTTGAGATCTAAACGAGTTCGATAGGCACTTACAACATAATCTGGTCCTGGTCCACTGGCAATAGTATAAGTGAAAATAATACGGTAGTTTTTATTTGGACACCCAGTTAGAGCTTACAATATGAGTGTGTAAATGTCTTCAATTGATTTAATAGAATATTTATTAATCTTCTATTTATTAAAGTTCTTTGATACTGAATGTATGACTAGGCAAGTTTTATATCCAACTAAATTATTTGTAGTATAAAATCTTAGTATAAAATTAGTATAAAATTTGTATCGAACATCGATAAAGTGTGGTTTCAGATTTTTTCCTTTGTATACACCTAATGATCTATTTTGATGCCGCGTGATCGAGCTGTAATAACTCGGGAACTAAAATAAGTTCATTTATGGGCTTCTAGGTATTCAAGGGGGCCTTATTAGACGTGTAGTATTACATACTGCCGGTGCATTGCCCTTTTCTTTTCCAAACTTGTATGACACTATGCAGTGTGTATAGATAAATATGATAAACATAGATACAATGTAGATGCCGATATTGGGAAAGAGCTAACGGCTTTAGCAGTCTGTAGCCACAATAAAAATTTAGTAATAAATAAAGAGTGAATATGGCAATTATTTAATACTCCTATTTTTTAATATCAGTTAATAGTAAAATAAGACAATAAATAGAAATATAATAATATGGAATAATAATAATCAAAAATAAGACACTAA
Source organism: Rosalia funebris (assembly GCA_037954035.1). Taxonomy (NCBI): domain Eukaryota; kingdom Metazoa; phylum Arthropoda; class Insecta; order Coleoptera; family Cerambycidae; genus Rosalia; species Rosalia funebris. The sequence continues at coordinate 13,172,525 of JAZFAV010000010.1, read as the reverse complement.
GATGGGAAAAATATTAAGCTATGGGTATTATTACGATATAAATTAACGTTGAAAAAAATGCGGGAAACTTAAAATATACTATAAATAAGTGACTATAAATAATATATTTATAATTTTGAAACTCTAAAGATACTGACAAAGCTTTTCGTTAATATATCCATATATAACTGGTATTTATTTATACGTATATAGTACGTGGAATACCAAACTTTCCACGTTATTTATATTAAAAAAATATAATTAATAGTATAATTCAATTCGTAGTTCCATAATCCCTCCACCAAGCATGTGGTATCAGAGTACTTTGTATAATTCTGTAAATAAATATGTAACTATTTTTATCTGTAGGTATTCCCACATTCAAGAGAACTAACTGAGGAGGGACTCCTATGGATGGCCTCTGACAGTACGGGTGTCCACTTCCTGTTTGACAAGAAATATAAGATCACCCTCACCAGTAATACCGACTGAGTGGAGGGTCGAGCTGGACTGCCGCTCATTGGAGACATCTGGTACACGGATGGAGCCAAGAGTGGGAACAGAGCGGATGCGGGGGTGTATAGGCGACGCGACGGGATAGGTAAAACCTTCCCCTTGGGCAAATACACTACCGCACTTCAAGCCGAGCTAGTTGGAATTATATACGGTGTTCTGGGGGTCGACCAAAATCAGACCCTGGAGAAGGTATGTATCTGCTCGGATAGCAGGGCGGCGTTGGCAGCCCTGAATTCGGCAACGACAAAGTCGAAGCTGGTCTATAATTGCTATGAAGCATTAAACCACTTGGCAGGGAAGGGACCGCTGGAACTCTTATGGATACCTGAACATAATGGCATTAAGGGAAATCTAATTGCAGATGACCTTGCCAGACTAGGGACCAGCGAAAACCTCTATGGACCATAACCTGCAGTGGGAATAAGTCGGAATCTGATCAGAGACCGCATCAATGGCTGGACAAGAGATGCCAGCACAATAAAAGATGGAGAGGAGTAACGGATTGTCGAATAACCAAACTCTTCATCGAATACTCAGAGATTGAGAAATGGGCTGAAGAATTCATTAGATTGAACAGACACAAAGCCAGAACTCTGGTGAGAATCATAACGGGCCACCATAGTACTCTGAATGCATATAAGCATAAGATGAAGCTTACTGTTAGCCCGGCCTGCAGAAACTGTAAAAAGGACTAGGAAACCTCGATTCATCTTCTTTACACCTGTCCCGCACTGGAGGACAAGAGGTACCTTATATTAGGGACCCCTGTTATCCTAGAGGAGGTGAGGCTTAAGGCGGGGGACGTGCCTAAATTGCTCCTTTTATGGGATAGCATTTTTGGATAATGACCCGGATAAGAGGGGATCGCCAAGGGATTACCCATGCGATCAGTGGCTGATGAGGCCCAAACCTATATAATATAATAATATTATCCTTACATCGATTATGATTTTTCGTATAGCAAAATATTATATACCTTATATACCGTTAATGAAACTTCACGTCAGAAACTCTGATGTGAAGATAATACTGATTTACAATTAGTTTTCCACGAAACATCAAAACACTATACATGGGACTATTTATAGTGTTTTGGAGTATTGCCATTGTCATATTCAGTAAAATACATGGTTAATTTAAAATATGACCACTTATTTGAATGATAATCAGACCTTTATTGGTTCTGATAAACGGTAATCCACTCGTAAATTAAAAACATCATAACAAACAAGAGTCTAATCTTATTTTTCGGGGTACTCCTATCTTGTGACAATGTGAATAAGGTACATACAGTTAATACAGGAATATTTCATCTTCATTTACAGAAAATACATTTAAATAAGTCTTACTATTATTATTATCATTATAATATTCGGTGTGTATTCCATCTTTAGATACAGCATCGTAAATATAACGTATCATTACCACTTGTAAATATGTAGGTATATACTTTAACACTTATTTATAGTATATTTTAGGTCTTTATTAAAAAAAAAACTAATAGAAAATTACCATATACAATAAAAGATACGTATAGTTGCAATGAATCATTAACAATTATGGTTAAATATAATTTAGTGATAACGTTATGAATATTTTAAATGATGTTTCATTAATCATTCCAACATTATAATAAATAAGCTGGAAAATCTCTCAGGAATTGTATTATTGGATCTGACGTTTGGGTACGATCCCTCACTGATATTATCATCTGTGTCAAGAACATATTGTATGTCTAGAGTTTTATATCACCTACGCTCCCTCTAGAATAATTAAGTCAATTATAAGATGACAAATTTATTTCTGTGATGTGAAATTTAATTGTTTTCATTGTAAAATCTTGTACACCGTTTATGCCGGATTCAACAATACCACATAATATAAGACGAGTAAGCAAATCGCAATGATATTGCGCCGCCGCCCTCGCTCATATCGAAGGCACCTCCGGAGCATGCCTCTAGAAGTTTCGGATCAAAAAACAAAACCACGCTGTTCTCAAGGGTCTATTTACTATATTTATTTTGTCAAAATGTCGAAATTCGAACGAAAAGCATTTTGTACATCGACCTAAAGATTTCGTGACACAGACGAAAACAGCCGTTTAATAAATATACACATAACGTTTTTGTAAGTGTGTAAATTTTATTGAAAAGGTACCTCTTAAATTAATAATAGATTAGGTATAGATAGGTCTATACTTATAATAGATTCAGTGTATTACTAAGGTTTCAATTTGAGCCTTATGATCTATGGGTTTAACCACACAGTTAAATCTGATATACATTTACTTTTAAAAACTCAAGGCCTTAACTTGAACTACCCCATTTCTGAGCATTGAATTATCTTTTTCATAAAAACTATTGAGAAAATGTATGCTATTAAAATTTTGTGATGAGTATTATCCACATGCAATTGCACTAATGATTTTTTTCGTGATGTTTAGAAACATCTTTGCTAAAACAAAAATTATTTTTATATTGTAAAATTCTTTACATTTACAGCAATATTTTATCATATATCTCACATTTTAAAATCCTGACCCCACACTTAAATCTTATATACTCTTACTCAACTCAACTCAAGGTTTTACATGAAGTACCCTTTTCCTGTGCATTCAATTATCTTTTTCATAAAAACTATTGAGAAAATATATTGAAATATATATTTGATTACTGAATCTAAGAGAAGGAAACATATATGCTTTCAATGCTTAGCACTAACATAATAATTATTCATTGTTGAAATGTATATGTTAATGGAAAGTTTGGAAAATATAGATGTTCCTTTTGCTATATTTGGCAATCATATATTTTAATAATTATTGTTCAAATAAAATAGTTTCAACTATATTTTTTTTGGAACGTTAACTTTATTTTTAATAAACAATACTAAACACTTGTGTCTCTCTAATAAATGGTTATAGTGATTACTATTTTTCAGTGTTATCATTATTAACATTTTTGAGTTATATAAATTATAGAAATTTTAATATTTAGAAATATTTGCTCAACATTCTGAAAACCACTGATTTATTGAAACCAGTATATCCATGATATAAGTTACATCAGACACACAGCGTCCACTATTACCAAATCTGCACATTACAGTTTCGCATTTTAATTGAAAAATAAATAGTTAAAGATTAATTTTTACTAATAAAACATATAATGAAAATAAACTCATACATACTCAAATAAACTATATACAACTTCTATCCTTCAAAGATTTTGAATATTTTTATTAATTGTGAAGGATATATCATTTTTTTGTTTCTGTTGAAAAAGAAAACATTGATCCTACCAGCTTCGCTGGTAAACAACGAATTTTTCCCTTCCTAAAAATATTGTAATAATTGTTCCATTGTACATACATACATGTATATTGAAACATAAAAATATTAATATGCTTATTAATATTTTAATAAGATAGCATATTAAGATAATTTAAAATCAATTAAAGGCATTTTACGTTACTCACAAATGTACGTGAGAAGCAACACGTAACTTTCATTTATTTTTACAGACTACATACTAATTTCATGTAAAATGAACATCAGAAGACGGTGATAAAATTTTATCACACATGTTAATGCAAATTTTCTTACCAAAAGTAGATATAAACTCTATGAAATCATTAAAATATAGTTCACCAACACTGAACTGCCCTTTTTCTTGAAGAGCGCAAGTAAAACGACTAACTTATATAAAGAGTACCTTACTATATATTTATCAAAATTATATTCGTCAGCGTAATATAACGCATAATTTTAAGTAACATATTTTTCATACCCATGTGAAAAATAGATACAAAATGTTTTTAATATCAACAGCATGCAGTAAAAGCACAAGTAGACATTATCCTAAAATTAAAATAAATGTATGAAAGCAAAGCGCAAAGTTAAATTAGTTGAATTGCATGATACGCTCACGGTCATGTCGATATTAAGGTTTGGCATATTATGTTAACTAAATTGACATTAACATAAGCTACACAGTATTTATGTTAACATAAAATTATTTTTAAATTCTTCTAAGGAACGTTTTCAGATCATTAGAATAGGAGGTAAAATTTTATTATTATTCCTGGCAAAATATTAATAGCATATCATCAATCATATTTTCCTCTAATTCCTCAAAGCGAGATACTAACATTGTTTATCGAAAATACAGAAAATTGAACATTTGTTTATATAATGAAAATTATATCAATTTTTCGCTTGAGTATTATAAATAAAGGAAACCACAGATGATGGCCTATGTTTCAATACATATGCAATTATTCAAACTACCCCATCCTCTGTGCGTGTTTAGGTAATTACCATCCTATTTAAAATTATTTTATTTTAATTAATTAAATGTATATATATATATATATATATATATATATATATATATATATATATATATATATATATATATATATATATAAACCTAGTTGCATTTGTTATATACATATAACAAATGCACACGAATTGTAAGCAAGACAAAATATCTTGCAGTATATCAAATGCTATTTTTGTCAACGATTCTATGTCTATTTAATATTTCTAATTAACAAGTTATCATTTGCAAGTACCTTTCATAAGAATTTGTTTAAAGTAAAGAGTCAATTCAATACATTTTTAATTAAACAACGCGATGGTAATTACTATTTAATAATAAAGAAATATATTGTTTGGCATGAAAAGAATATATTTTATTTTTTATAAACCGTACTTGTAAATATTAAGTGACAATTTAATATCCGTATTTAGGCAAATGTTTGCCATATTTAACAATATGTTTGTTGGTGAAATTTTCAATTTTATGTTAATAACTTCCGTGTAAAGTAGCGCCTACGAAATCGATACCAATAATATATCAATTACATTTTGCCATACTGTGACGCCTCGAACTAATAATCCTATTAACTGAAGTGAAGACTGACGTATTAGGGTCATTGCTGAAACCATTTCAGCTGGAGACTGAAATTATGACTAAAATACAGAAGCAATTTCGCACAATGAAAGATGGTACTTGAACTCTGCTATTATATAGCTCTACTGTGTAATACTTATTTTTAGACTTTTAGAGATATCTCTATGTTTTATGACATGAAACAAATATAAGAAAGACATGGATATAAAATGAACAGTAGCATATGTTATTAATTCCATTAATATATTTAAAATTAAGAACATATTTATTATGCCAAAAAAAATTTTGAAGACCTTAGATATAATTCATAAAATGCATTTCTTTTTTTACTAAACAACTCTAGTATATAAACATTATACCTTGTGTACTATACTCATCATCGGAATTATACCAATATTGGACAATAAAAGAAATTGTTAAAGAAAAAATTGTTCATAAGTGGGATCAATAAATTAATTACTTCATAACTAACAATATTAATCAGCGATGCAACAATACTATCTAATACTCATTTAAGTAATATAAGTTTTTGTTGTCCAAAAATGTCCTCTCGCGGAATAAATTTACCTTCTATGTTCTGATAAATAAACTGACATATCGAAATTGAATAGAATATCTACACTGCTATTTGCATTACTCCATTCGTGTGTCCGGTTTTTTCAAAATAATTGTCCCAATTCCATTTATTTTTTAAACAATTTTGATCGTATTTAATATATTGTTTAAAATTTAATTTCAGATTTACAATTAAATCTTAACAACAACAGAAAAACTGAAATTCATATAACAGTTTTAAGCCTACTACCCTTTGATCGACAAATACATGTACATACTTCGGTATAACTTACTCCAGTGTTACTGTTGAAGATATATAAAATATTTTATTGTTCATATTTATTTTTATATAATTATAACCATTTTTAATTCCTGAGCTAACAAATAATTATTACCCACAACAGTTATTTATCATTTGAAGTTAAGTAAGTAAATTGTTAACAATGTTAACCAATATATCGTTATTATTTTATTAACTGTCAATTGATCGTTTGAAGTCAAAATATATTATTTACGAGTATTTAACCTACCTAACCAATTTAGACGAATATTTTTTTCTTTGCCAGTCATCTGTTATCATTTAACAAACTTACACATACTCCACTTTTTTGGTATTTTTAAACAATTTTTCTTATTTATATCTATATATCATTACATCATTGTCCTCCAAGTCAAGAATGTTATCATTTAATAATATAATGGTTGTTTAATTTCATGATAATCTTTGGGTATGAGATAAGTATTTGTAGGAGTAACATTTAATTTATGTAATGATGCAAACATCTTCTTAATATTATACATATATAAATGAATATTAACTATTAATATATTAATATAAAAAATAACAGATAACTTTAGATTAGTAAGGAAAAATTAGACTCAGAAAAAAATCTATTTACATAATAATATTTGAGTACGTTTAAACAGACTTTGTTAGTACTCATATATATGTTGTCGAACATTCCCTAAAATAAATTCTTACCCATAGTGACATTTTCATTATGCATATTGCATTTACATAATTTCATTATGCAATTATCTTAACAATGGTAATATTGGTAATATTAACCTATTAAACTACAACTCTTGGCCTTGGCAAACAGATCTCTTAAGCGCACTGCAAAATAGATTTACAATGACAAATTCACAGTTTTCTCAGTGTATATACATAGCGTACTTGAAAATTTTGCACAATCGGTCAGGACAATTTTTATTACCACAATTTGGCACCAAATTAATGATATAAAACCTAATTAGATTAATTCATAAATCCTCAATAAGAAATACCATAATATTACTTCGGATATTTTAAACAAATTATAGAATAAATTAGTAGGAGATTTGTATGTGTATTTATTGTTACATTTATGTATAATATTAAATTTAACAAACGAATATCCTTCGAAATATTTTTTTTGGAATAGAAGTACTCAAAATAATTCAAGTATAATTATTATTTAACAAAAAACTATTTTGTTGTGCTGCCATGTACGTTTAATATTTCACGTATACTTTTTTATCTATTTTGTACAGGGCATAATTCTTACAGTAGCATGCAAAATATGCGAAAAAAAATTGTTACATATTTAGAAATTAATATTATATAATTATTTTAAATATCTCTTCAAGGCTATATGGATACAAAGCATTTCTAAACGTACATAACTTGAAGGTATGAAAATTAAAGGTTAATATTTTGATGTAAACACATTCGTTTATACGTGTTATGCCTTGAAAGTTTCACCCCGTAATATTCTATATCCTATATTTTACTTAAACTTCAGAATAGTGATTAAACCCAATGTAACTGATATTGATTTTCTTTTTATTTTGTGATATTCATTACATCTAGATGACGACGATCATGAAAACTAGTTAAACGATGATGGTCAAATGTTTATTTAATCCTGCAAATTTATAAGATGAATTACTGCTGAAGCCTTTTACAAAATAAATAAAAATGTACATTGCGATATAGTAAAACACAAAAATTACTTTGTTTTTACTACTGTATATTGTAACAAAAACGTTACTGATGTTTCGACATTTAGCGTGCCATTTTCAAACGATTCATAAAGAATGAAAATTATAAAGGGTCTAATAATATTTATAACTAAAGGTGGTAATATGGAGGTTACAGCACGGGCAATATTGCAGGGCGGGTGTCTTTTAATAATTTTACAGATAGTAAAATCGAATAGCAGGGGTTTGTCCGTTTAGCAATGTTCTATCGTGTTATTAAGGTGGGGGAAACCCTACAAGTAGATTATAAACAAATAGGACTTCCGAATTTTTTTAAGGAAATTAAGATTTAATCACACCAGATAATGGAGTTTGAAAAAGGTCGACCTGGTCCTTAAGAAGGTAGTTATCGGAGTTAGTGCATGATTTATAAATTTCAAGAGATTCTAACACATTTAATGGATATCCTTTTTTTGGTGTGTAATATTTTCATGTCATTTAATAATCAAAATCTTCAAAAGTTCGTTGTCAAAAAGTTATGGAAGTTATTAAGAATCAAATTTATTAAAAAATCTACTATACTAAATACTAAAAAATACGTTTCGTTGACTTGTTACGGGAAGGTTTCAAAAAATATTACAAACATATTGTCTAAGATAAGACTGCATA